>LR991033.1:17058467-17492922 GCA_905163495.3 Cosmia trapezina
AACCCTTATAGGATCACTTCGTTGTCCGTCTGTCTGTCTGTCTGTTAGTCTGTCAAGATCCTTTTTCTCAGGAACGCGTGGAGGTATCAAGTTGAAATTAATATCAAATACGTAGGTCTATGGTCTCTTGAAGTCCTAAAAATCTCAAGCTTCTAAATCAATCCAATAAAAACATACGGCCATTTATGCGATATATTTTGATACTAGCAAGTAAATCAAAACCTATAGAGTAGTTCCCGTTGTTCTAGAATCATGAAATTTGGCAAGAAGCAAGGGTCATAAAGGAAAAAGTCCGAAAATTGTTAATTTATAATTCTATCACATAAAAAAAAATGTTCAAGTCTGCCAGTCTGTCAAGGCCTTTTTTCTCAAGGTTGCGTGGAGATATTAAGTTGAAATTAATATCAAATACGTAGGTATGTGGTCCCTTAGAGTTCTAAAAAAATCAAACTTCTAAGTTGACGCAATAAAAAATACGGCTATTTCGCTACACATTTTGATACTCGCAATTGTCGAAAGAACCTAAATCAAAACCTATAGGGTACTTCCCGTTGACCTAGAATAATGAAATTTGGCAAGAAGCAAGGTCTCACAGCACAATTAAAGGAAAAAGTCCGAAAAATGTTGATTTGTAATTCTATCATATAAAAAAAAATTTAAGTCTGTTAGTTTGTCAAGACCCTTTTTTTCAGGGACGCGTGGAGATATCAAATTGAAATTGATATCAAATACGTAAGTCTATGGCCCCTTAGAGTTCTAAAAAAATCAAGCTTCGAAGTCAACCCAAAAAAAAAATACGGCCATTTTGCGACATATTTTGATACTCGCAACTGTCGCAAGTAAATCAAAACCTAAAGGGTACTTCCCGTTGATCTAGAATAATGAAACTTGCCAAGAAGCAAGGTCTTCCAGCACAAGTGAAGGAAAAAGTCCGAAAATTGTGAATTTGTAATTTTATGATATAAAAAAAAATTTTTGGGATCCAATGTTAAGTTTGATTTTGGGGTAAATTCTTTTCAACTACCCTTCATTGTGCGTGGTCCGACACGCACTTGGCTGGTTTTTTTCAGATTTCAGGTTTGGTCCCACAGTAAAAGTTGTTCATAATGATGAGAACAATGACTCTTCAGCGGTTGTGCCATCGACTCTGGAACATGTTTTATCGATTTAAAAAAAAATTGAGTAGTTATGTAAGTACCTATATTTTCATGGTGATTGTGCTGATCAGTTTTGTGCGTATTACACGTAATGTAACTTAATTTTGTAATAAAATTGATTACAAAATGTATTAGAACTAGTCAAGTGCAAAATGTAATATGGACATTGGCTTCGCGCTACGTGATATCAATTTATCTTTTGTTAACTAAGTAAGTAGGTACCTTAAGTTACTTGGTTATGTAACATGGTATTTCGCAAGAAATATATTAAACGAATAATGTTTGATTGTATTTTTTGTGATGTGATCAAGAAAAATAGTGTTTGTGTTACATATTTTTAATACGAAGGGATATTTTCACGATATCCGAATAGCCACTACTTACTGAATAAATTCAAAAATGGAACAGAATTTGTATGAAATTATGTGCCAAGTAAGTTAATAGGAACTTAATCATGGGTGGTGAAACAGGCCCTGACTGTTAGTAATTCAATTAGGCATGTTAATAATAAGTTAGGTATTTATGAAAAAATATTTTAGAAAAAATATTTCAAAAACTCTTTTTGCTTCAAAGTAACTCACCAGTAGCAGTCAAATATTTTAAGGATGAGAACTGATTTAAAAAATACGACACAAAAATTGTATGCCTACACCGTAAAATATACAATTTTAGGTGTCAAATTATTTCTTATTAAACTCAAGTAAATTTTATTGGGCTTCAAAGAGTGCATCTAAGTCACGTATCAAAAACGTCGTCGGTCCTTTGTGAGCAATAAATAATTCTTCACCTTCAAACATTTTGAGGAAAAAACGGCAAACTTACAAACAGCTGCAATACACCAAATACATAATTTAATGACCACTTTCGACCGCACCGGCTTTAGTTCGCCCACCAACTTTTCAGCCAAATTACCCTTTACTTTTCTGAAAAACTTCTAACCACCTTATCTTACAAAGACATAAAGTTCAAATTAGCCTGGCAGATTTTAGATGAGTCGAAATAGAGAGTTGCATTTACTATGTTCGGTCCAGAAATCGCACAATACAAGTACGCGACACTAACAGGCCAAGTTGTTGCGATTGACAATTGGTACAATACAAAATAATATAATATTGCGCTAGTCCTTTGTGTCAGTATACCTCTGTGCTTATGAAACTACTGATACCGGTTGTTGGTTCGACTAATGTGAGTGCGATTTTGTAAATTTGAAGTTTTCGCTACTACATTACATAATGGCTTAGGAAGAATGTTAAATTTTTCTATTTTCAACATAAAACAGTTGTTGTCTCTTCTCAACGGTTACTATTTCGTACCTAACAACTTTATTTACTACAGTAGAACCTCTTTAAGTCTAACCTCGATAAGTCGAAAACCTCCAAAACTCGAAAAAAAGTTATGTTCCCTTCCCTTGTGTGCGTTACTGCAGCGGAATGTTGTCGCTTTTCAGGATTTCGTCTTGACAGGAATTAGTACCCAATCTCGTGTAAATGTGCCCGAAATTTAGAATTTGTGCGTCCAGTCGATTCAAAGATATTCACGAAAAACAGATTCCGCTGGAGTAACGTTACTGCAGCGGCATGTTTTTTTACCAGCGGTCGTAGCTGAATACAAACTAGCTACTTAGATAGATATAATTTGTGCCTAATTGTGCCCAAAAAATAGAATTTGTGCGTCTTGAGGTTTCAGAGTTATTCAAGATGCCGCTGCGGTAACGTTTAGCAAATTGCTGTATCTCTTAAACGGCATGACATACAACTACGATTTTTTTTACTACGGCGGGTCTTAATTTGTGCTTAATTTGTGCAATTTTATTTTTTCTATAATCGACACCATTGGAAAACTAGAATTTTTTTTTCAAAAACCCTAAAATCGATCCTCGCGCTTTGATGAGAAACCCTAGAAACTTACCAATTATGGTGATTTGTACCTTTCATGAACTCAAAGCATCATGTGAAATTCGATGTTTATATTCCAACTCCTTAGAGAGTTATTCCATTTTAATTAAAATCTGGCCATGATATAATGTAACGCTCCAATACATGAGTTATTATTAAGTGACTGATATTATGATTATACTAATAATTAGTACCCTTATTAAATTGTTTATCCTTAAAGTTTCAGCTGAAAAAACCTTCTAACTACTTAGATATAAGAAAAAAACGATAGGAAAAGAAATCACGCGATTAACCGAACAAATTCGAATTACTACATAAAAGCGGGCTCACAGTACATTGTGCCAACCTTCTTAAATATGTAGTACAACATTTCGTTTTTTGAAACAGTCTCGCACAAAAGTGTTACTTATAATTATAAAGATCGGACTAACTTACCAAGTGACGTCCGATCCTCAATTATGTGAAGTAATCTCGTCCTCAATAATTTTATACATGTAGTATGCACTTCCTGCATGCTGCGCTGCCACAATATTTAAAGATGAATATCTTCAAAGAAAAAACAAACTAAATGCGTCCATCACTAGTTTCACGGTAACATCCCTAGTGTCGCTTCCTGATCTGTCATTGTTTCAAAGCACACAACTTTCAATAAGGGTGAGAATCTGAAACATATTCTGGGTAGGGTTGGGAATAGGATGAGGACGAGATTACTTCACATAATTGAGGATCGGACGTCACTTGGTAAGTTAGTCCGATCTTTATAATTATGTTCCGTAATCTCGTCCTCAATAATTTTATACATGTAGATGTTTAAAGAAGAAAGTTGTGTAATTAGGATGAAAATTGTTTAATCAATCAGTCTTCTTCTTACTTAATCCAACAATTCAGTCTGGTATTGGAAATCAACAAACTTATGTACCTACTCTAACTTCAATCAATCTGCCTAGCCTTTTCCCAACTATGTTGGGGTCGGCTTCCAGTCTAACCGGATGCAGCTGAATACCAGTATTTTACATGGAGCGACTGCCTATCTGACCTCCACAACCTAGTAACTGGGTAATACGATACCCCTTGGTAAGACTGGTTGTCAGACTTTCGGGCTTCTGACGACCCGTAACGACTGTCAAAGATCCACGAATAACAGTGTACGAATAATAATGTACCTACTCTAACTTAATTTTTATAATTATGTTAACATTCACAGTACCTACTTAAATAATCAAAGGTCATAGTTACATTAGTTGACATTTTCTTACACCAACTTATTCAACTAATAAATCAAACTGAAAATTTTAACTTATTTTCTTCTAAAATACCAATTTGGATACTTACTAGAATTATGCTACAATCAGTATATGTTTCCATCTCTTACATGAAATAACATTTTAAGTAAGTACTAATCAAAAGTGTTATTGTTACATCAGTTGACATTTCCCTTCTATGTAACATTTTAGACTTTATTATATATTAATATTAACATACAGTCTTATTTGGTTCCCTTAAATCCTAGTTAATAATGAAGCAAGCCTTACTCTGCTGTATATAAATCACAAGGTGTCACAATTATTATTATTATGAATGCCACAAACTGCCTGAGCAAAATAGTTGGGATCACGAATAATAGGTCTTTTATAAAACCGAGCAAAGGTTGTGGAGTTATCGCTCCAACCTGCTGATTTTCTAATTATTTCAATGTTAACACCTGCCTCAGAGGCTTTTGAGGTGGCTGCATGCCTCGTACTATGAGCAGTATATTTAGTGACATCTATACCACTAACAGATAGTATCTGTTTGATCCATCTACCAATGGATGCTGATGAAGCTGAGTGATAAGGTTTCCTGAATGTCAGTATTAATCTCTTATTATTATTATTGATTCTTAAGTTTTTAGTTACATCTAAATAGGATAACAGTGTTGTTGCAGGACAAATATTAATGTTTTCTTTAAAATAAGGTAAAATGAGGTTAGGTTGCAATTTATGAGGACCAGAGGTCTTGATGGAATCTGAAATCTTAACATGTATGTTATCTCCATTTTGAGATATATTTTCTACTAATATAAGTGACAATGTTTGCACTCGATGAGCAGTAACAAGTGCCAAAAGTGTAACCAGTTTTTTAGTAAGTACTTCTAGGCTAAGACTAGCATTTGGATACAAAGTAGACAGATAATTTAAAACTATACAAGGATCCCAGACCTCGTCATACTTTGGTTTCTTTGGCCTCAGCTTAAAAATACCTCTAAAGAAACGTTTCATCCTATCATCTACTCCTACATGTGGTCCTATGATCAATGATAAGGCTGATCTAATAGAGTTGAGAGAACTATAGGATAACCCTTCTTTAAATTTAGTAGTCAAATATGAAATAATCATGGGTATTGATGCTGATATGGGATTTATCTCCTGCTCCCTACAGAAGACACACCACTGCTTCAGGGCAGAGTCATATTGTTTTCTTGATTTATCCGAAAGTGAGGCCAGCATAACTTCCATTGAAGATGGGGCAATTCCTCTTCTTAGGAAAGCTTCCTTGATAATACAGCTGCTATAAGAGTTAAGGTCTTGTGTAGGGGATGTGGGTCTCTGAAAGGAGATTGTAATAGATTGAGGTGAGGTCTAAAGATTAATTTTTGAGATATGATCATGGATTCAAAAAGTGGATACCAGGGTTGCGATGGCCAGTATGGTACTACCACAATACCTTTCCCCCCCTCTTTTTTATTTTTTGAAGAGTCCTACTTAGTAGTGCGAATGGGGGGAATGCATAAAAGAAGTTTGTATTCCACTTAAGGGTGAAGGCGTCTATGGAAATTGCATCTGGGTCTGGGTACCATGAAACATAGTTTAGGCACTTAGCATTGGCTCGGCTGGCAAACAAATCAATCTCTGGACAGCCAAAGCTTTTGACAATTGATCTGTATGCTATGTCTGAAAGCTTCCATTCTATCTCAGAATGTGAGCGTCTGGATTCCTTATCCGCTATGGTATTTTCTTTAGAGCTTATATAAGATGCATACACCCATATCCCTCTGTTTTCACACCACTGCCATAAACTTCTAGCTAGATCATTGAGATGAGGGTATCTTGATCCACCCATTTTATTGATATATGCTATGGCTGTAGTGTTATCGATTCTAAGTAAGATTTCACAATTAGTCAGGTTTGACGCAAATGTTTTCAAGCCTATAAAAGCTGCTAGCAATTCCAGATAATTGATGTGAAATAGTTTATCTCGGTCTGTCCAATAACCATGACTTCTAATACCATTACAAACAAGACCCCAGCCCGTGAGTGAAGAATCGGAAAAAATTTCTAACATAAAATTAAAGTCTTTTATTTTGCAATGATGGTGTAGGTGAGAGGTCCACCACTGTAAATCCATTTCAACTTTGCTGTTTAGTGATATGGTTGCATTATAATTATCAAAATGATCTAATAAAGCTATTGTTTTATGTCTTTCAAGGATTTTTGTATAAAGCCAACCATATTCCACTGCTGGGCATGCTGCTACAAGTAAGCCTAATAATTTTGCTAACTCAATTATTTTACATTTATGACCTGTTTTTAAAATATTATGAATAGTTTTAGAAATTGTTGCTATTTTAGTTTCAGGGAGTGATATAGAAAAATTGGTGGAATTTAGGAGAAAACCTAGAAATTTACATTTTTGTTTAGGTACTAAACAACTCTTTGTTTTATTAATTATGAACCCTAAGCTTTCAAGTAATTGTATAGTAATATCTATATTATTCTTAAATTCTTCATAATCATCACCAAAACACAAAATGTCATCGAGATATATTACTGACATAAGCTTTAGTGACCGGAGATGGAACATGATTGGTTTCATAATCTTAGTGAACACATAAGGTGCTGTGCTGAGACCAAAGGGAAGACAAGTGAATTCATATATTATGTCTAAAAATTGAAATCTCAAATATTGTCTATAAGATTTCTCTACTGATAATAAATAGTATGCATTTTTGAGGTCAATAGTTGCCATGTAACAATTTGGACTCATTAGTCTGGTTGCCGTTCTAATGTCCTCTAGCTTGAAGTGAATTGTGTTAATAAATTTATTAAGTTTCTTAAGGTTTAAAATAAATCGCCATGTGCCATCTGCCTTGGGATGAAGAAATATACTAGATAAGAATTGTTTTTCTACAGGATTACATGGTTCTATAGCGCCTATTTGCAACAATTTGTCTATTTCTAAAGAAATCAATGTTCTTTCCCTCTCAGAAAAATTATTGTTGGCTGGATATGAACTCTGTGAAGGTTCAATAGTGAATGGGATTCTGTACCCTGATATCCAATCACGTATTGTAGGGTTAGTGTTGATGCTATCCCAGTTAGAAAGGAAATACTGTAATCTGCCTGTTTGTACCTGGTTCAACGGCGCGTCTGGCGACGATATTGCTGCCTCGGTGGGGACCGTCTGGCACGGCTCGACGGAGTAGTCTGCTGATATGCTGGGCGCCTCATCTTCGGTTTCGGCCCACTCGGACGAGGCATTGGTGGTCGTTGAGGGCCCCGGTAGTTTAAATTATTGTTAAACTTTCGTTTTGTAGGTAACTTGGGTTTTGAAGGCACAGTATTTTTTAGTTCCTGGGCAGACTTCTTTACTGCTTTGCAGGCGGTCACTCTATCTTGTAGTTTGTCCCCAAACAGATATTCTGTTATTGTTGTATTTTCCATTAGTTCTCTTAGGTCTTTGTTTAGACCTGGGAGAATTAGTGACCGTCTTGTGACAGTGTCGCTGTGAAATATGTCACATAATAACCGCGAAGCATCACTAAGTGTCTCAATTTCTTTTATATTCTGCTGAGTCAACATTATGTTTAGCACCTGTCCAATTGCAGAGATGGCAGCGGCCAGTGTGGCTTGTTTGTCACTGATCCTTTTATCTCGCTTGGTTCCACTGTCGTTCATGGCTGCTGCCACTTCCTCGTTGAGTTTGGGTGGTATCAACAACTGACAGTTATTAGGAGTATCATATTTCTTTCTTATTATGTCTCTTGTCTCTGCATTTAGACCGTCTTGAAGAATAGCTATCCATCTTGTATTTAAGCTGCTATGTAGGTCCTCAGCTTTCTTATGAGGAACAATACCTTCATCACCTAAAATTCTGATTATTTCTTCAGGTACTTCAGGTGCCCCCTGGACCGCTTGCTCTTTGGGCGGTTCACTCTCCTGAGTGAGGATGTGTTCGTCTATGTGTTCACTTATTGAGTGACTGCGCGAACGTGAACTGCTGATCGGACTGTGGTGGCTACGGGGGTGACTGTGCGAACGCCTCCGACTATATGAACGGCTTCGACTGTGTGACCGGCTCCGACTGTAAGACCGGCTGCCATGTTCGTCATACTCGTCTGAAGAAAAAAGACGCTAACATTATGGTCTGACCATGGCTGACCTCTCGTGAAAGCTCTAGGTACACCAAATAATATAATATTGTCTGCCGGCTAACCTCTCGTGAAAGCTCAATTATGGCGGTAAAATTATCACGCTGGCTAACCTCTCGTGAAAGCTCAATAGCGTGTGTATTCTACAGTAAACTGGATCCTCGTGGCCAACCTCCCGTGAAAGCTCTTGAGGACTAGGATACTATCACGCCGGCTAACCTCTCGTGAAAGCTCAATATGGCGGTTGTTAAATCAGTTGAATACATTAAATAACATGGTGGGTGTGGGTACAGGATATTTAATGGTTTTAATCTTCCGTAAAAGACGTATGACCCAATTGTACGTGATGTATAGGTATACGTTTTATTTAAATGAAGATAGTTTGCACTTAGTAATAGTTCACGAACTTACCCGAATGGCGGCGGCGGCGGCGGCTTTGTTTAATTTTCCTTTTTAACTTTTTTAACTCTCTATGAAGAGTCTCAACAGATAATTCTGATTTCCTTTTTCCCATAATACTTATAGTGGGTCTACTAAGCTAAAACAAATACTAAATATGATATTTCTGTTTTTATAAAATAATTACGTGAACAACGCAGCGCACAAAAAAGAACAAATGACAGATCAGGAAGCGACACTAGGGATGTTACCGTGAAACTAGTGATGGACGCATTTAGTTTGTTTTTTCTTTGAAGATATTCATCTTTAAATATTGTGGCAGCGCAGCATGCAGGAAGTGCATACTACATGTATAAAATTATTGAGGACGAGATTACGGAACATAATTTATTGTTTTGTAAAACACGTAGTTATTACGTAAGTACGTAGTACATTATAACTAAACTCAAAGGTTTATTTGACGAGAAAGTGTATTTTTATAGCCAAAAAAATAAAAGAAAAAATACCGTTTATAGATTTAGTTTTGAATTGAAATAAAATAGCATGATTGATACCTCTGTAAAATTTTGTTTTATTATTTAGTTACCTACTTAATAGAAATATTCACAAATTGATCAAATTGAGGAAAGTGGATGTCTATATTGTCTAGATCTCAGCCAATTCGTCAATCGGAACTATTACACTCATACATATATAAAATACATCTACCTTAGGCTATGCCGTCAGAACGACCGGGATAATAAAACATTACTTGGGGGGAATCCCCAGAGCTTGTCGTTGCTTCATTCGAAGTTGCCGTATGGAATGGTTTTTTGTAAACATTCTTCAATGAAAAACAATGGTACCAACATTCGTGAAACGCAGTTTTAGTTCGGTTCGGTGTTAACTTTGTTTGACACGAGTAATTGGCCTCCAATCTCGTGTATGGAGAGCGTGTGCGCATTATCTTTATCCCAGTAATTCAAGGAATTGTGTGTATAATTACGACGCGTGTAATTTCGGCTGGACAATACGCATTGGTTTTGTGGTACATTATGCTTATGGTGACATAAATTAACTGTTCAGTGATAAAGAAGATCGACACACATGTATTTTCTGTGCGTTAGAGTAGAGCGGTTTTCCGGAACTATTATGTTATTTTAATATTTGTACCTAGTTCTGATTTTAAGGTAAGTTTATAATTTTTATCATTTCGCAATATAATACGTTAGAAACCCGCACTTCAGCCCGACCTCGGTACTATAGTAACGGAGCGAGACCGGGATGATGCACAGTGGTAGCCCACGAAATTCATTTTTTTTTTAGTTTTTTTGCAATTTGCAGGTCCGTGTCAGGTTGTATCTTGATCAAAGTATGATACGCGGCAATAAAACATAATTATGTATTTATATAATTTTAACCATAAAAAAAAGACTTATAAAAAAAGATGGACTCCGCGCGACGCATATCGAAAGTGAAGCACAGTAAGTATGCCGGACCGTTTGTACAAACACGCGTCGCGAACACTTTTACATCATAGTATGCCGACCGGCCGCCATTACGTGACAGGAGCGACGGCGTCTTTGCAGGTACTCAAATCATGCACACATAGATCGGTACGGTGCTTCACTTTCGATATGCGTGGCGCGGAGTTCATCTTTTTTTATAAGTCTATGCATAAAAATCATAAATACATCTCTCTAAGTTAGATTTCGTGCAGATTCGTTAGATTTCGTTCGTTTGAGAAATCTGCACAAAATCTAACTTAGAGAGATGTATTGATGATACCTGTTGTTTTTACTTATAAAGATTATGATATGATTCGCGACCGTAACAAATATGTATTTACAAAATTATTCATTAGAATCAATAATACAACTCCTTAAGTTAGTAGGTACCTATAATGCTCAAATGTCAAGATTTCTTGAAATAGTAATTGAATAGGATTACGGTCATAGAGTTGTAGATAGATAGATAGAATACTCTTTATTATGCACACCATAAAAATTACAGATATAAATGTTGAAATTTTACATAGGGTGACACAATGGGCGGTCTTATCGCTAAAAGCGATCGCGAGTTGTATTGATGACTTCAATGATTATAATTCTGTAAAACTTGTTACGGTCGCGAATCATATTTTGATCAACATACAACCCATTACTGACTTGAAAATTGCAAAAAACGTAGGTAAGACAATTTTAATTTCGCAAGCGCGGCAACGGGAGCCGGGTGCTTCACTTTCGATATGCGTGGCGCGGAATCCTCCTTTTTTCATAAGTATGGTGGTAAAAGTGCATATTCATACATAATAATTTAAGGCAAGTGACGTCATCAGGCCATACGAACAAATATCGGTATGGAGGTATTAATATTTTTAAAATCTACTAAGTATCAAACTTTCGAAACATTATGTTTGTAATAAACTCGACAATAAGCGGCCAAGCGCGCACTGAAGTGCGTTTACTTTAGTTCTGCGGCACTGGGCGGGGCCTACAGTAACAAAACGCATGACCGCAGTGCGCGCACTTCAAAGACATTCCATACTTCACAGATTATGTGTTACAAAAACGCACCGCAGTGCGCGCTCGCCCTTAGGTCACTTCCTACTCTCTGATAACTCTCTACGTCACATATTTATGTAAAAGTAAATAAATAGATACCTAATTAAACCATTTGTACGCACCTGTACCCATCAAAATTCAATTATAATACTACCAATTTAAGAAGGTGGGCATAATGTACTGTGAGCCCGCTTTTATGTAGTCATTCGAATTTGTTCGGTTAATCGTGTGATTTCTTTCCCTATCGTTTTTTTCTCATATCTAAGTAGCTAGAAGGTTTTTTCAGCTGAAACTTTAAGAATAAACAATTTAATAAGGGTACTAATTATTAGTATAATCATAATATCAGTCACTTAATAATAACTCATGTATTGGAGCGTTACATTATATCATGGCCAGATTTTAATTAAAATGGAATAACTCTCTAAGGAGTTGGAATATAAACATCGAATTTCACATGATGCTTTGAGTTCATGAAAGGTACAAATCACCATAATTGGTAAGTTTCTAGGGTTTCTCATTGAAGCGCGAGGATCGATTTTAGGGTTTTTGAAAAAAAAATTCTAGTTTTCCAATGGTGTCGATTATAGAAAAAATAAAATTGCACAAATTAAGCACAAATTAAGACCCGCCGTAGTAAAAAAAATCGTAGTTGTATGTCATGCCGTTTAAGAGATACAGCAATTTGCTAAACGTTACCGCAGCGGCATCTTGAATAACTCTGAAACCTCAAGACGCACAAATTCTATTTTTTGGGCACAATTAGGCACAAATTATATCTATCTAAGTAGCTAGTTTGTATTCAGCTACGACCACTGGTAAAAAAACATGCCGCTGCAGTAACGTTACTCCAGCGGAATCTGTTTTTCGTGAATATCTTTGGATCGGCTGGACGCACAAATTCTAAATTTCGGGCACATTTACACGAGATTGGGTACTAATTCCTGTCAAAACGAAATCCTGAAAAGCGACAACATTCCGCTGCAGTAACGCACACCTTCCCTTCAAGCCACAAAACCTCCACTTCTCGAAATCTCAACCCTCTAGTCGAAATAATCAGTGAGTCCCTACAAGTCAGTTTAGTACATATTTTCCCTCCATAACTCGAAAATATAAATTGAACCTCTGCATCTCGAACATAGCCATATTTGATTTTACAACCTTTACAACTCAATCATTTCAAACTATAATTACGGTAATTACCTCGAAGAAAAAAAAGTTTAAGAATTTGCCGACCATGTTCGTCATTGTTTCATAAAGAACAATGTAAGACTAGAATAAAGAGGATTACCAATTCTATGAAGTGTTAGAGGGATTTATGTACCTATATGGTGCCAGGTGGTTCATTTTGGGGTTTTTAGTTACTTAGGTTCTTGTTATTGATTTCTTTTGAACTTTAGCGAAGCAAATCTTTTGTTGTCGTTGAAAAATTGTCACAAGTAGTTTGGTTCTACCGAAATACACATCAATTTTTGCAACATTATGCGAATAAAATTGTTAAAAAATGAGTGCTGTGAAACGTAAACTGAAAACTTTGAGTCTCGCTGAAAAGTTACAAGTGCTCGAAGCTGTGCAGAGCTGTCAAAAGAAGAAAGATGACATACCTTAGACATATACCTTATACATTAGACAATGCTATAGATAGAGAACAACCGAATTATCTAAAGCAAAAAAAAAATAACTGACTTTTTTTGATACTTACATATTTTTTATTTTAAGATGTTTTGAAATGCCTTTATATATGTAGTACATAATGTTACGTAACTTTTAACTTGCCAATAAATATGTTGATTACCTCTGTAACTTGAATTTTTATTTATTTCACCTCTCTAACTCAAAATTAGTTAGAATTAATCTTAACCTCTACATGTCGAATATTTTCCTTAAAAAATCCGCCTAAAGGATCTTACAGACAGAGGCGATATCGCGGTCGCGACGCGATATTTCGATATTATATCCGTAGAAAAATATCGCGTCGCGACGCGATATCGCCTCTGTCTGTAAGAGCCTTAACTCGTAATCCTTCATAAGTCGTAACCTCTACAACTCGAATTTTTTGGCGTCTCCCTTGAAGTTCGACTTACAGAGGTTCTACTGTACTAGCTTTTGCAAGCAGCTTCGTGGATGTCGGAAAATATCCCACGGGAACGTACTCTCGGGAATTCCTTCCTTATTCCTTGTCTCTGTGCAAAATTTCAGCTTTCTATGTCCAAGGGTTTGCGCTGGGCGTTGATGAGTTAGTCAGTCACGGCTTCTATTTTTATCAGAATCAGAATATTTAATTGAAAACATAGGCAGAGTTACACAGTGTGTGAAATGATGGTCATGATATTTTTTGATGATGTGTGTTATTTTATTTATGTAGATGTGCTTGAAATAAATATTATTATTATTATTTTGTGCTTTTAACTCTAACTATTTTTGTGGTTTTCTGTTTAATAGGTAGTTATTTTATCACGGTAAGACAACAACAAATAAAAACCGGTCAAGAGCGAGTCGGACTCGCGCACCGAGGGTTCCGTTCCAATTTCTGAAAAAGTGTGCTATTTAAAGACATCTTTTTATTTTTCCTGTAATCTTTACATAAGTTTCTATCACATAGAATAATTTCAGATTTTTGTCTTTGCAAACTTCGGTTAGGGGAGGAACGGTATTGTTTTTTTTACATTTTTCATCAGAAGTCGAAAACTATGCAACCTAAAAAAAAGAAAAATAATGTTTAAGAATGTGCAAACAGCGTTCTTTCATATGATACCCCACATGCCCTAGTAGACCCACTTTAATTTTTTAAGACCCCCTTCAGTCCGTGTTGCAAAAAAAATATAAATATTTTAATTTCTTTTTAATTTGCAAAATAGTTGGGTTAACGTCATCTAAAACTATTCGAAATTTCAAGTTGATAGCATTAGTAGTTCTCGAGATATCCAGCTGTGACAGACATACAGACAGACTGAGTGACACCATAAGGGTTCCTTTTTTACCATTTTGGTACGGAACCCTAAAAATGAGCAATTTCATGCTATATGCTATAAGTTTATGTTGTATTCCATATTGTCTGTCTGCATAATCAGCCTAAAATGTTCCCACAGCTGGGACACAGGCCTCCTCTAGGGGAGAGGGAGTGGGCCGTACTCCACCACGCGGTCCCAGTGCTGGTTGGTAGAATTTTTGGTTCTAGGACATGCCAGGTACCGGTAGAACCTCACGGTGGTTTCCTTCACCGTTTTGAGAGCAGTGTTTTCAATATTTTACTACTTACATTATTACTTACATTATATACAGTAAAAACCATCAGGCTCAGTAAAGAACAAAAGAGATAGAAGGCTAAAATTGGCAATGACATAGTTTTCATAGCTCCACCCTATAGGAATTTCTCCTGCCTGGGCTGACGTTATTCAATGCAGTCTAGTTTTACGAAGCGTCCATTCAAAAGCCGCATCAAACATTGCTGAACGAGCATTAACCACTACAATGTGACAACCCTCTGAGCAACTCGATACATTTGGAACCACCCACAGGGTCGAACTGGGTATCGCTTTACAGGATACTGGCGGTTGCAACAATTGTGTCATACATCGCGAACGAAATACGAATCGAATTTGTTGAACACACTACAGTTGAAAACTCAACTCTAATACCACACAATAAGAGTCAATGGATTCTTTGAGTCAACAAAAGATACCGGAAGAAAAAAACGATACGACCACAAAATGACGGATGACGATTAGACGTTATAAAAGATAGTTCTTTGATAACAATCGAATGTTATAAGAATTTTTATTGTTGCGATTTTGAAGGAAATATAATACGTGATGGGAATTTTTTGCATCTGTTTTGTGAAAAGAAATGAGTGCACTTAATTCTACTGAATCTACCTATTTAGCACGACACACAATTACGTAGCCGGATGCTCTTCTAAAGAATTAAATTTTGGTTCTTTTTATTTTGATCAAAAATAAATGACCAATTTATAATTCAAAACGTGTCATAGGTACCTACGCAAAAATACAGGGTTGCAAGACTCACCACATTCATCACGTAACCACAGACTAAAAATCAACGAAAACCTGCAAAAACTCAAACAATAGCAAGTCATCAAATCTGCCAAAACCGAACACCACATTACCGACTTTGAGGCGTAACTCGGCCAGCAAAAAAGCCTCCTAACCACGTTTACCAAAGGAAACAAGGTAGAACGGTTCTACGAATAGAACTGTGGTTAGATTTAAAATTACAGTTATTATACTTGTTAACGTCGTAATCAGGGTTCACGTGCAGCAAAAGTACGGCTATTCACGTTAGCAATAGAGAAATGATGGCTATTGTTGAATGTATGCAAAATGTTAGTTCGTAGGGAATTGTTGATGCGATAATTGTTTTTCTTGATTGTGGCAATTTCCTTATCCTATACTAGAAGAACTGGAGCTTGTGGCTAAGTAATAACTAAATTAATAAGAGGAGCTTTGTCTAAGTAATAACAGCCGCACGGTTTGATCGATCAGGTTAAACTGCCGCGGTTGGTCCGTGGATGGGTGAGCATCTTTATAGCAAGACGACTCCGTGCCTCGGAAAGCTCGCTAAGCCGTTTGGTCCAGGCTATCATTCGTTGATTTTTGACAGTCGTTACGGGTCATCAGAAGCCCGAAAGTCTGACAACCAGTCTTAACAAGGAGTATCGATAACCCAAGAACTGGTTTGTGGAGGTCAGATAGGCAATCGCTCCATGTAAAGTACGAGTATTCAGCTGTATTCGGTTAGACTGGAAGCCGATCCCAACATTTTTGGGAAAAGGCTAGGCAGATGATGATACTAGAAGAACTGGAAAGACATTTAAATGCATTATGAAGGTAATGGTTCCTTAGAGGCAGACTGCATCGTGCGTTGCTTCCACAGACAGCAGAGCAACTACGACTGTCTAAAATCTGAAATTTCATAGATAAGGCGGGAAAAAATGGTGCTTGTAAATCAGTACTTACTTCTGTTCTATTTGAAATATTACATTAATTTTACGTCGGTTATGAATTCTACTGGACTTAAATATACTAAAATATTCTACTGCACACTAAGGCCGTTAGCAATAGGGCCCAACTTCATGCCATGAAATGCATTCCTTTTGTATCTTTTTACGTCAGATGTCGTGCTTACGATCAATGCAATGAAGCGAGTCTGTTTTTTGTTCTTCTGTATGGCATAAGTGCTTATCATTTAACCAGTAGTAATATTGTAATTATTTATGCATTATCCTTTCCAGCCCAGGATAACGTTTACGTTGTCGTGTTTGAAATGAAGTGGAAAATAAATAATGCGGAGTCTGCCTGTAAAGACTCACTATCCACAATAAATAACGATTAGTCCCATGTATTTTACAGTAAATAAGGTAGATTTACAATAACTACTAACTACTACTACTGGACTGTGTTCGCAAACCACTATTGTATTGGGGTCATCCTGTAAAGATATTGTGTGTAAGTTTAAATAAATAAATAAATAATAACAATCAATCTTATTAGCAGGTATTGTGAATGCTGATTTTAATTGATTGAGCGGCACGCCAATTGCCAATTGCTTCGAAAGCTCAACTCTATTATCAGCCCGATGCTGATAATAGAGTTGAGCTTTCGAAGCTGACCGGCACCCTAATTGCGTAACACATTTATCAATCGGAGTTGGTTTCATTTTGACAGTTCAACAACATTCATTGCGTTATTTACGTTGTCGAGCAGACAAATTTTTCGAATATATGAAGCAATGGATTAGCAATTTGTTTCAAAATGATTCAAACTCCGATTAATGTGTTACGCAATTAGGGTGCAGGTCAGCTTCGAAAGCTCAACTCTATTATCAGCATCGGGCTGATAATAGAGTTGAGCTTTCGAAGCTGACCGGCAGTAAAATCTGCAACACAATTAAAATTAGAACACGTTTAAAAAAAACCTCAGACATCATTTTGCGTCACTCTAACTTTCTTTTAAATTCCCGGATACACAAGAACCACCTGCAAAAGATGATCGGACTTAAATTTGGAATTCGTTGTTACGTCATTATAATAACCCCTCGTTATAGTTCTGTTGCTAACGATCCGAAACATTGTTTGTTCTTCTCAAGCCGCCGTCTGGGCTCCATAAACGTATGTATGTAACCAACAATCATTCTATAGCCAACGACCTTAATGATAGCCCTTCGAACGAGTAAATTATCAATTCCGCCCGAAGGGGCTCGGACCTTGTTTTTGGAAAGCGGTAACAAGCCTATCATCTGCCCTCCTTTTATCATCATTCATACACGCTATTTTGACCTTAACAAGACTAGTAATTGGGATCAAGTTCCTGTAAGAGAAATGTAGGAAATAACTTTGTTACGAGAAAAAAACTAAAGCAATTTTTCGATTAAAATGTTTTGACCTTGACAAAGTTCACCATGGTGATTTTTTGTGCGTTTTAGTTGAGTCAGTGTTTATTTAGACGACGCGGGAGTTTTTAATACCCTTTGTTGTTTTTTTACGAACTAATTTTATTGTAGGTAATAAGTTCATCTTGTGAGGTTTTTCTGAAAAAAAAAACATAATGACGCATGAGATTACCTTACAAATAATCAAAATTAACGTTTTTACGGAAATAATTTTGTGTTTAAGCTTGCTTATTATCAAATTATTGCCAAATAATATTTTCTTAGACTTTCAATAGAATGGTCTAATATCGATCTTATTTTTTTCTGTTGGAGAGTGTTAAGTCTAGTACAGAAGTAATTGTTTCATAAAATTACTCAATCGCTAAAAATGTAAATAGGGTATATAGATCCTATATTCTCAAATTCTAAGTACGATTTATAATGACGTGAATCTAGTTATAGAGTTGGATGCATGTACACGTTATATTATACATAATCTGTACAACTGAACTCGGAAACCATTACCGTTAACCATATTCAACGAACTGCACGAATATTTCTGTGAAGAAACTTTTTTAGTGTTGTGTTAGTTTTTCCCTGTGTATTTCCTACAAATTGCAACATCGTTTTCTCTACATACTCAGGGAAAACCATATTGCAATTTGTAGGAAATACACAGTATTAATTTGTGTCACAGAAAGATATTAAGTCATAACTATTGCTGCCTTGTTGGTAATGCGCTAGGTTTTATGCCGTGCTTATGAGAGCTTTCGACCCAGTGATCTTAATTACTATGAACCTCTAGGGTCAGCGGGATTCCCTGTTAATTCATTTACACGATTCAAGTTTCTCATATTATAATAAAATTGAAGCAACAAATGTCTTGCACCGTCTAAACGGTGTTTTTTAACATTTTATTGTTGCTTCAACTTATGGGATGCCTGAACGCACCATGTAAATAATGTTTTAAGAACGAGTCCCATCTTAAAATTTTAATCGTATTGTGAAATGTCAATGTTTATGCTTCCTTTCGTGGCAGCGCTAGTTGTTATTAAACAATTTCAGGTTAAAATGGGTTTTCATCGGTTTTCTAAGCTGTCGTGTAGGTACTTCGAATACTATAGAATTTGTTAATTTGGTATTGCAAGATATTATCCAAGTTAGGAATTAGTATTTAAACTTGTCCTAACTCCATAATTATTTATATCGTTTTAATATTTTTACTCATTAATAAGTGGTAAATTAAAAAGACAGTTTTACACGTTTTTTCTACAACTACTCACACACCGATGTAGTACATACTTAACATCGGTGTTGCAAGGTTGCAACCTTATTCTAAAGCGTTCGTGTTCGCGCCAAAAGCAACACCAATTAACGTTATCTGAAGTAGGTACTTAGTAGGTACCTACCTACTTACTATTTTCAAGTAGGTATGTAGTCGGTTTTCCTATTGTTTATAATCATAATGTTTTTTGATAGCCACCCTCAATGATTTTGAGCTTTTGAGTAAATATTGACATTTAGTCGGTGTGCTACTTTTCATGTAGGTTGAAAGAAGGTAGCTGTCTACTACTCTTGCTTGTTTGTGAATTTATTGCTCTATATACAGAATTATTGTCGGCAATTCATTAAGGGGATGTAAAAGAGGTCATTTACAACAAAATTAACCCGAAAAAAATAAAATTGTTGACTTTTGCATTGACTCCTATGCAAATGTCAATAATTTTTGTTTGTTTTATAAATTTTTAAAGTTGTAAACTGCAGATACGAGTAAGTATCTTCAAAAAAATATAAAATGTCAAATTACTCGAAAATGGTTAACATTTGCATAGGTGTCATAAGGGGTCATTTGGTTGCAAATGACCTTTCCTACATCCTCAGACAAGGGCTTCCGCAGACTCCAGTAGAACAATTTTAATGAAGTTTTCAAAATTGTTCCACCAGAGTCTCGTCGCGCCTGTCTGTGGTAGCCTTTATGGATTACTAATAACCCTGTACATCATCGATTCACGTCCCGGAACAAATAGGTAATTGGTCCACTAAAGAGGAACGTATACAACGTGTAACGTTAAATGCGCAAAACCTCTTAAGGGGTCATTGTACTCATCATTATGAAAAACTTTTACTATGGGACCACACATGAAATCGCAAAAAAAAATCAGCTGTTCAGTACATTTTTATGTTCGCATAATTTGTCAAAATGTACTGAACAGCTGATTTTTTTTTCGCGATTTCAGGTTTGGTCCCAAAGTTGTTCATAATGATGAGTACAATGACCCCTTAAGAGGTTTTGCGCATTTAACGTTACACGTTGTATACGTACGTATACGCCATCTACGTTGCACAAAATACATCGCCTGAAGCACCCGTCTAACCTCAACAACCATTAGCATAATCATTTCCAACGATGTCAGCACAACATCAGAAAAAACTGTAGCAATTATAAATAAATGTTGGTCCTACATTCATTAAAGAAATACAGAGAAACTAGTTTAGCAAAATAGGTAAGGAAAACTTCGGGCCTGTTAGAAACGTTGACGTGTGCACGAAGGTAAACATTTCACAAGACCTAAAGGTGAATAACCTTTTTGATAATCTTGTGAACCTTTTCTGTACCTATAATGATATCCTACTTTCTTTTTATAGTTACTACGAATATTTGATTTTATATTGGCTATCTCTTGGGAATGGAGCACTTAAAATAGATAGAGATTGAATATCATTCCATTGTTCGTCTCTTTTGGGTCATAGTGAATATAATTTGAAGGATGCTGTGTAGGTTCTATTTTTGTATCATGAAGTGTTTATCTAGGTTATGGATTGTATGAGTAGACAGTAAATAGGATAATAAATTGTGAATTTTAATTGGAAAGAAAATAACATTATGGCGAAAATACACATGCGTAGCTGGTTCAAAACTATGCAAGTAAATAGCTGGCATGCCATTGTTACATTGAGCAATAAAAAGTTGTTATAGCACACGGAATGCCAGTTACTAGCCGGGTAGCCATTCATCCCGATACGTCGGGACATGTCACCGTTATTAACAGTGGTGTCCCGAAGTCCCGACAAATACATCAGCATCCCGACTTATACGGAACACATCCCAGGTGAAATCATCTGAAAAATATAAAAAAGAATAATTGTATCCTCAGTAGGTAATTAAAAATAAACATTTACCAAATAAATATTTTTTACAATTTACGGTAAACTAGTTAGAGAAGAATACGAACATAATGCAATAGGTATAGCTTATCCCCCGTAGTGAATAGCGTGATAATTTATAGCCCACAGACTAACCAGACTTATAGAGAATATCTATGCAAAATATGAATAGTATCTATCTGGTAGTATTTGCGTGATGCTGAAACATACATTAGATAAACAAACCAACAGAGAAAAAATCTAGAACCCATAACCCCCTATACTCTACCCTATTATTCTAATTCAATCAATCTTCCTAGCCTTTTCCCAACTATGTTGGGGTCGGCTTCCAGTTTAACCGGATGCAGCTGAATATCAGTATTTTACATGGAGCGACTGCCTATCTGACCTCCACAACCCAGTAACTGGGTAACACGATACCCCTTGGTAAGACTAGTTGTCAGACTTTTGGGCTTCTGACGACCCGTAACGACTGTCAAAGATCCACGAATAACAGCCGCGACCAACGGCTTAACGTGCTTTCCGAGGAGCGGAGGAGTCTCGGTATTTAAAAATGGTCACCCATCCACGGACCAACTCCGGCAAGCGTAGCTTAACCTGATAGATCGACACGTGCGGCCGTTAGTACTTAGCCACGAACTCCTCGCTCCTCCTCCTCATAGCAATTACTTTTTTTCAAAAATATTAAATGTAAAGTTTTGACCATTTTATTAAATGAATAGAATAGTTACTATTTTGTCAGCTTCATAAACCAAATTTTTGCTAAAGTTAAAGCTATAAGTACCTACAAAGTTATAAACCTATCCATACAAAAATATATCTTATCTTTCTTCAAGAATCGTTGGAAGACGAATCACTGACCGGAATACAGTAGCGAGCGTTTTATCGTGCGATCTTCATTTGAATCATAATTAAATGATAACTAGCGCCAATGAGCGCGCGCGACTTGGGTCACCACACCCACCGACCGCCATCTTGTTTTATGCGCATGAGCATATTAATTGCCTTATTAATGGAGAGGGAAATATTACATTAATATTAATATAATTTTCGGTCAGTCATCATCACAAAATTTTTTATTGTTGCAAATAGCTTACCTCCTGGATTCCCCGAAAAGTAAGGCAAAGAGACACTAATAAATACTTCAATACTACCCCATTTCGTCATTTTAAAATCAGTCGTGTCTTATAAATATTTTATGGTTTTCTACCAATGATTTTAGGAGAGAAACTATTTGTACCTAAGTATTTAGATTACTTACAGTTATCGAATTGTTACAACACAATTATTAAGGAAGTAATATGTTTGATCGTCAAATAACTTCACAGTCATCGTGCACAATTTTCTATAAAATTGTTGTGAACTGTTTATAGAGAGTGACTTGCTTCTAAACTCATGGGATTAAAAGTTACAAGAGTCATCTTTAATATAATATTGATTGTAATAATTGTATTAGACCTTTAACGTAGGTATAGAATATTTCTTGTTACCTTTGTATTAAGTTGACTTTCTGTCGCTATAGGTATAATAAAATATGAGATTATATTATGAGGGTACATTTGAACAGCGCCTCATATGTGAGGAACTTGTAAATCATTGTAGGTATATCTGAATGTCTTGTTTGAATTTCGTATCAAAGGATTCGAAAAGACACAACTAATAAACATGGAGAAAAAAAAATAAGAACAAATAATTTAGTATTCTGTCATTTCTGTAGCGGAATAAGCCTGTCGGGGGCCGGGAACAGCCAAACTAAATAGTGCCCCCTGGCCCAAGAATGAACGTCGAAATATTTAGCACGCTGCCTCGAAAAGATTAGTTTTCTTTTGACTATTGATACAGAAATAGGAGATACTTTGTGTTGCTTTGTGCTAACAGAAAACCTAGAGCATCATACGAACAGAGGATGGTAGGGCGAGCGATGCGAGCTCGAAAAATGTTTGCACCTCGCATAGGACCCCGCCCAAGGTCAGCTGTGGTATATTCCGGGCTAATCTTGTAATAAAACATTAACCTAATAATATAAATTAAATAAATATGTAATCGGACCACATAGCTATTTCCGAACTTATGGAAGCAGAGTCAAATAGAATCTTAAATTATTTTTTGCTTCATTCGTTGGTATTTTATAGGTAAATATTTCTTAAATCGTTAACGCTATTAGTATTAATAACAAGCACCTAAATATCGTAATTTACATAATTAAATTTCAGGATACCTGCACATAATTTAGCCACACAGTTACAGTTAGCAATTCATCAGCGATTTAGTAATTAATCCGTGGTTTAGTCGATTTATTAATAAACGATTCATAAAGCTGCATTACAACAGCATATGTACAGTCGAACGCACGTCACTGGTAACAATTCGGCCTTTAGCTTGCCTAGCGTAGTACGGAGTTTTAATTGAATAAGAGGCCAGCTTATACTGGTATTTTTGTCAGTGACGTGCAGCCTACTACAGTACTATACGAGGATACAGTATCAGTGTAGCTTATAAAGAGGTTTGTGTCTATTTTGAAGTCGCTCTGTCGCTCTTGTTAGACACCCACGTTTCAATGGGGTGGTCTCAATTCGTGATTGAGACAACAGGACCCATAAGGTGAACGTTCACTGGTCCGCGCCGGCCGCGACGCACGCACGGCACGCAACGGATTTCGGTTTGCTCTCTATGAATTTATATAGCACAGCGTCCACTATCGGTACCGGCCGCACCGACCGCCGGCATACATGAGCAAAAAAGGTGTTGCGTGCTGGTGACGTCATAAGGAATGCTGGTGACGTCACCCGCACGGAACGCATTTTTTAACTCGCCGCATCTGTCAATGTCATCCTACATCCTACTGATTCTAGGTATTGACGAAGCATAACATCTGACTGCATTTCTGTTGAATTATTAAGACTAGTAGATATAGTATACTATAAAGACTAGTCTAAATAAAAAAGTATGTAAATGTTATGCTTCGTCAATCCCTATAATTAGAAGGACTACTTTGACACTTCCGACTGCATTTCTGTTGTGTTTTATTATCAAAATTAAAAAATAATAATAATGTTTAGACTCGTGCTCATAGATAATTATGAGCAGCACGCGTCAACGGCAGAAGCAACTGCAGTCATCTTCTGCCAACAATTCTATTCTATTTCTTATTGTGGCAAGCAAAGCCGATGTCGACCATTCTGCTAATGTCAGAAGTGAGATATCTTTGTCAATCTCCATGACAGACGACGTCTACTGACAACAACAAAAACACTCAGACTAAATAAAAATGGTGGACGCATGACACCGGCAAATCCGTTCAATACGTTGCGTGCCGTGCGTGCGTTCCGGCCGGCCGGCGTGGACCAGTTTTTTTTTTTTTTTTTATAAAAATAAATATACTTGGACATTTTCACACAACGCCATCTAGTCCCAAGCTAAGCAAGGGGGGGGGGGGAACGGTATTTTTTTTTACATTTTTCATCAAAAGTCGAAAACTATGCGGCCTAAAAAAAAATTTTTTTTTTTTTAAGAATTTGCAAAGAGCGTTCTTTTATAGGATACCCCACATGCCCTAGTAGCCCCACTTTGAATTTTTAAGACCCCCTTTCAGCACCTGTTACAAAAAAAAAATATAAATATTTTTATTTCTTTCTTATTTGCAAAATAGTTGGACAAAGTTAAACGTCATCTAAAACTATTCCAAATTTCAAGTTTTAGCATTAGTAGATCTTGAGATATCCAGCTGTGACAGACAGACAGACAGACAGACTGAGTGACACCATAAGGGTTCCTTTTTTACCATTTTGGTACGGAACCCTAAAAATCAGCTGTTCAGTACATTTTGACGAATTATGCGAACATAAATGTACTGAACAGCTGATTTTTTTTTCGCAATTTCTGGTTTGGTCCCATAGTAAAAGTTGTTCATAATGATGAGTACAATGACCCCTTAAGAGGTTTTGCGCATTTAACGTTACACGTTATATACATTTTTTTTTTTTTTTTTTTTTGTAAATACATAAGTACATTATAGATAGAAAAACACCCACACTCTGAAGAAATACTTGTAGGTCGTACAAATATTTTTTCCGTGCGGGAATCGAACCCGCGACATGCTGCGCAGCAGTCAATCGCTCAACCACTGCGCCAACCGTGTCGTCAAAGTGGACAATGGACGCATGCCATCGGCAAATCCGTTCAATCCGTTGCGTGCCGTGCGTGCGGTGCGTCCGGCGCGGACTTTTTTTTTTTTTTTTTTTTTTTTTTTTTTTTTGTATGGCATCTCGCAGTGTGACCACTTGGGGTCGAGACTGCTTAACCGGACTTTCCTGTGGCTGCTTTAAGCGAGAGCTTAAAGCCTCCGGCCAGGCTTAAAACTAAGACTTAAAACTAGGGGTTTGAGCGACTCTGCACGTCGCTGCGGTAAGGGTAGGGAGGACAGCCAGAGGGTTCAGGCTGGGTCGTGACGCGATAACATCCAAGGTATGAGGTACGAGAATGATCGGTGGGCAAGGGGAGTTTAGTGGCGGGTTAGAGGCTACAGGCTCGGCTGCGCTACCGGCTGGCGCAG
This sequence comes from Cosmia trapezina, assembly GCA_905163495.3. NCBI lineage: Eukaryota > Metazoa > Arthropoda > Insecta > Lepidoptera > Noctuidae > Cosmia > Cosmia trapezina. The sequence goes on from LR991033.1 coordinate 17,083,973, forward strand.
CCTCGCCGAGTAGAGGGCAAGGGGGAGGTGGGCAAATACGTTTTCGACCTCGACGGCGGGGTCGGAACGTAGATCTTAATTTGCGTTTGCGGAGCGTACTGGTGGCCTTATTACTCTCCTGTAGGAGAGTTATAGGGTCATCAGGTTCGGAGAGAACAACCGGCGCGGACCAGTGGACGCTCAGCTATATAGTCCACTCAACAAATGACCAAAAAGGGGGTGTAGAGTGCGTGACTTGGGACGTAAGCGATTTTTTCAGAAAGTTGTTCAGGGTGCTTAGGGAGTAAACATACTAAAAGTCCCCGCGTCTAGGGGGTGCGCTGGAGTGGGGGGGCATAGAAGTTCCCACTTTTGAGTTTTTCGCTAATATCTTTAAAACGGTGCGTCGTAGAGAAAAAATGTAATGAAAGCTCATAAAATTTGTTACAACTTTTACCTTACATACTTTTTCGAATTCCTAACCATTTTCGAACTACACGTTCCGGAAAAGTAAAAATTGTCGAAAAAACCGGCCAAGAGCGAGTCGGACTCGCGCACCGAGGGTTCCGTTCCGATTTCTGAAAAAGTATGCTATTTAGAGACATCGTTTTATTTTTTTCCTGTAATCTTTACATAAATTTCTATCATATAGAATAATTTCAGATTTTTCTCTTTTTCTAAACTTTGGAGATACAAAAATGTAAAAAAAAACCGTTCCCCCGAACGGTATTTTTTTTACATTTTTCATCAGAAGTCGAAAACTAAGCGACTTAAAAAAAAATAATATATATTTAAGAATGAGCAAATAGCGCTCTTTTATATGATACCTCACATGCCCTAGTAGCCCCACTTTGATTTTTTAAGACACCCTTTCAGTCCCTGTTGCAAAAAAAATATAATTATTTTAATTTCTTCCTTATTTGCAAAATAGTTGGGTAAACGTCATCTAAAACTATTCTAAATTTCAAGTTGATGAAGAAGATGATGAAGCATTAGTAGTTCTTGAGATATCCAGCTGTGACAGACGGACAGACAGACAGACAGACAGACTGAGTGACACCATAAGGGTTCCTTTTTTACCATTTTGGTACGGAACCCTAAAAACGACTTTTATCAAACACTAGCCGTTGCCTGTTCTTCGTTCGCATTATTTCGGGATAAAAAGTAGCATATAATTGTTAATCCAGGTCCTAATCTATCTACTTACCTAATTTTATCCAAATCCATTCAGCCGTTGAGTTATCGAAACTCTATGTAATATATCGACCGCGTGGATGTCGAATATTATCCGTCGGGAAGCTACTACCGGAATAAAAAGTTTATTATATCCAGGTTATAAAATATCTGTGTGCCAAATTTTATCTAAATCCGTTCAGCCGTTTTTGCGTGATCTTAAACCACTGTGAAATAATTTACAGTGGAGTTTACCCCAAATAATATAACCTATTTATTTTCTTGCAATGTCAATTTAACGCATGGATGTGTTTTCATCGAATGTCTTAATAGGGGAGACATCGTTATTTTCCGTTATTTGTCCATATTATTTCGGGCAATCAACTTCAAAAGAATTACAGTTGACCTGTTTTACATTAATGACACCGTTTGTGGGTCTGTGTGTATTTTGGGTAGGTGTGTTTTATTTTTCGAGTAGAAAATAAAATACTTAGGGTTTTCTCTTATTTCAAAGTGAGTAAGCATGCATTTTAATATTCACTTTGTATCAAATTCTTCATCTAACAAACAGAACGATCACCAGCTCATAACAAATGGCATAACTACAAAAGTAAAGAACAAGATCAAATCTCAACGCAAAAAAATCGACACAAAACTTTGACCCCCTAATTCTTCCACTTATCACTTTAAGTACACAATTACAACTACCATTGTTAGCGCAATCACATCTTTTGAAAGCCAGACATGTCCGTATGTTGGCACCACTCACTGTCACCATCACAAATGTTCGACTATAAAAGTGGACAAGGCTAATTTAGTACACCATCGTTGGTTCGAAACTTGTTCGGGACATTATGTCTCTTGTGGGCGGGCCATGTTGATTCTTAAGATATCGGCCCTTATTTCGTGTATAGATCGTCTTATTCTATTATGCGTGTGCGCGGAAGATTGTAGTTCGTATATAGCGAATGAATGATGAATTCATTATTACTTTTTTCAAAGAAGATTCGAGGAAACTTATCATATTAAGCTCGTTGAGGCTGGTAAAAAGCCACACAAACTCACCACACTGGAATAAAGAATGGTCACGATTCAGATCCGTTTTCCCCAATCACCACACATGACAATGAATTATCTGGCTAAGAGCGGTTTCGCACTAGCGTCCGATACGAATCCGAGAAATGTCGGTCCGAAGTAACCACAGTACTATTTGTATGAAGGGTTGATTACGCACTAGATCCGAACTCTGTCCGTCCGAATTTAGAACATTCCCAATTCAGATTGAACTCGGATCTTGGATTAGAATTCGGATAGGACGTAGTGCGAAATCGCTCTAACAAGAAGAGAAGTTATCACCATACCTTGTTGCAAATAAAAAGATCCTAAACCACGTTTAAAAAACCCACGCTTAGTTCACAACAAGCAAATGTCATTTGCAACGAAACAAAATTGTGTATTGTCAATACACAATTTTTTTTCGTTCCAACAGACTTCCTAACAGAAGTATTTTATAAAGTTCACCAGAATAAACCATCAATACATTCATACTCCAAACATGCAAAGCAGAGACTGTTATGTCCCATATATGGCACAAAGTCATTTTCGACAGAATTCTTGTACCATTTCTTAAATCGTTTCATTTCAATTTGTTTACCATATTCTCTCTTTTATTCACTTGTTTATGTATATCGTTATCTCAAAGTACCTTACCAAGGAATATGAAATACTTGTTCAGTATCAAGGAATATTCTATTATGTAAAAGCTGTCCACTCAGGTTATGTGGCCTTCTTTGGAGTCCTTTTGTGATGCAGTCATGTTCGTTGCTTTATTATCAATCTGGTTCACTCATGGCTGGTTAAGGTCAGGTTTCATATAAAGAAAATAGTATTGTTATTGATAACCGATGAGTCTTATTACTTTAGAACTATAACTTTACTTTCTTTCTTTTCAATTTTCATAGATTTATCTATTTCATCTGATTGTTCTGTACGCGAGTTCGTTGACGCGAGTACAATATCATGAAGAAAAGCAACGTAGCGATGTTTAAATCAAAAATAAAGTTTCAATCACACTAACACTCAAATAAATCTCTAAGTTTGCCTACTGAACTCCGATCAACAAAAATGGAAGATGGAGCGCCACGAACATCAAAAGTGAAGCCACACAAAACCGTGCTCCTGCAAGTAAAATACTACACACTCACGCACACACTTACAACTTAAACCATGCTCAACGCTCTTATTCGTTACGTGACGAGTCAACGTCTAGTTAACATAGTTAAAAAAAATATAATTATGAAGTACATGTGTAGTGAAGACTTGTAAAAACAATAGAAAATCACATAAAAAGTGTCACGGAATCACTTTTCACTTGTAAATACTTGAATTAACATCGTTTTCTTACTAAATAAACAATGACTTTTAAGTTACTTGGAACAAAAACCTCAACGAACTAACTCAGTGACATAAAGTGCGAGGGTTGCCAAAATACGATTTAAAATTTCCCCATTCGATGAAACAAAACTTATGATATCTTATCCATACAATATTATACCCCAAGTTATTGGAGAACAAATTGCAACCCTTCGATTAAAAGGTGGCTTCACTTTATCAAAGTGAAGCCACCTTTGAACATCAGTTCGCGGCGCTCCATCTTCCTTTTTTGTTGATCGGCACTACTAGAAGTTGGAATGTTCTCCACATCACCAGATTTATCCAAGTTTATTTTCTTACAGAAGCAGCTCGGCCAATTGTTTTAAAAAACAAGACATTTAATTTTCTCTTATGTCTTACTTAGACTAAACCACATCACTCTATTTTATGTACCATCCTTATCAAGACGATCAGTGAGATTTCTTTTATCGCCGTTTTATTTCGAATGACTGATTTTAGGATCGTCCCTACATGTGAAGCCGAATCTATTTTTATTGAGCAGCTCTAATGGATTTTAGTAATATGATCCTTAATTTCTGTTTTTTTTACTACACTGAGTTCTTAAAATGCTGTACCGCACACGGTCCAATTTTAACTTATCTGTCTGAGACGGGATTTTTTTTTACATTTTTCATCAAAAGTCGAACACTGTGCGGCCTAAAAAAAATAAAAATATTTGAATATGAGAATGTGCAAACAGCGCTCTTTCATAATGATACCCCACATGCCCTAGTAAATAAACTACATTACACACACTACAAATAAAACTAATAAATAAACACTACACTTTAAATTTTCAAGACCCCTTTCAGTCCCTGTTGAAAAAAAATATAAATATTTTTATATCTTTCTTATTTGCAAAATAGTTGGGTAAATATTATCTAAAACTGTTCCAAATTTCAAGTTGATAGCATTAGTAGTTCTAGAGATATCCAGCTGTGACAGACAGACAGACAGACAGACAGACAGACTGAGTGACACCATAAGGGTTCCTTTTTTACCATTTTGGTACGGAACCCTAAAAATTAAAAATGTTTGAGAATTTGCAAACAGCGCTCTTTCATATTATCCTATGAAAGAGCGCTCGGACTTTGCATTTTTATGAACCCCTTTCAGTCCCTTTCGCAAAAAAAAAAAAAAAAAAATTTCTTATTTGCAAAATAGTTGGGTAAACGTCATCTAAAACTGTTTCCAATTTCAGGTTGATAGCATCAGTAGTTCTTGAGATATCCAGCTGTGAAAGACAGACAGACAGACAGGCAGACAGACAGAAAGATAGACAGACAGACACACTGACTCGCACCATTCCTTTATACCATTTTGGTACGGAACCCTAAAAATGATTGGATTTTTTTTTGGGAGGTTAACGACCGTTGTAGTGTTGTTACTTGAAGTATGAATTGAGAAAAATTGTTTTCTAAGTTTTATCGTGTCTAAATATCGATACTATCACTATTTTTTTTCTAACTTCTTAGGACATTGCACTCAAAAAACTTGATACAATTTCAAAATTCATATATTCAAATTAATCACTTCCAACCGTTTACATTTGTGAAACAAACAAGCAGTGAGTTGTCAAGAAAGTGATGAATAAGCCAACATTTATTAAAGATTCTCATTTCACTGAACACGAACCCAATCCTGAAGCAGTAGGTGGCAGAAGTAATTGAGCATTGTCTTCCAATGACGTAGGCGTAACTGAATGCAGTGATGATTTTATTTGACAAATCTTTGTGTGTGTTATTAATAGCTTTGATGATTTGTTTGATTTTGTTGTTGTGTTTGATGAAATCTGATTGGTGATTTGTATGAGGTTGTGTAGTTGGATTTGAATTAGATTGTGATAAGAGAAATTGATGGGAAGAAAATGTGGAATTCCATTCCATAAATTAATATGAGACGCTGTACAATTGCAGTTTATTTGAGAATTACAATGCGTTTCAAATAAGAATAGAATCGACTTAGCGCCATGTTGTGATGTCATAGCTGTCAAATCAAATAAATTGGGCAGGGTGAGCAAAACAAGATATTTTTTAAATAAAATTTATTTACGAACATTCTTCTTTACTTTCTGGTCAATTGTTGCCAACAATGAAAATATGAAAGAAAGTAATGACTAATTTTTGTGATTTTTTTTTTCACTTTGATTTACTCAACTAAGACTCGGTTAAACAAAAAAAAAAGAATACGCGACGAATTGATAACCTCCTCTTTTTTTTTTTAAAGTCGGTAAAAAAGAAAACGTTATTGATACGCAAATAAGTTTTCTTTGCAAACCGCACTTTTCAATCAACATTTGACAGATAGAGGTCACTGACGTTCCTATTCTTATTTGAATCGCATTGTACAACTAGTGGATATACCTACTTAAACTAAAATAACATACAAATCACGCTGATTTAAAGTACCAGGAATGTATAAGTATCCTAGCAGTTGACGTTCTGTACGTTCGAGAACATCAAGTGCTACACATTCCTTTTCCTCGTTTACATTCATACAATATCTGGTCGTGCACGCTGGTGGCGAGTACTATGCACCAGCAAACTACATAAGCCCTTTCTTAAACGACGGGATGAATAAATTTCAACTTTTTATAGCTGATGCTCAACTAATTGAAATCCAAACAGTAACTAGATACTAAAACCTTTTATCCTTTGTAATCTAAGCCTAATTAATCACAAAATCAAATGCTCTAAACTAACATTAATTCCGGATGTTTTTCGTTTAATCTTTTTTTTCTTTCTTAGCTTAATGTCTTACGGAGTTGCTTACGTCTTTTCTTGACGTAAATGCGACTTAGGAATTCTTATTAACTTGTCTAAATAATGAGGTTTTAGCTCCTTAACAAACTAGCTCGCCCTTACAAACGCACATAAATAAATAAATTTGCTTCATTATTTTTGTACACATTGTAATCTGATATATTTTTGGTTTCGAAATAATGTGTATATAAATATATTTTGGGCTGTATTGTACTACTTTTACGCTGCGTATTTTGTATAAGCCTAACTTCAAGCAGATAAATGTTTTCAGGCCGAATAAATAGTAGGTAAATCTATCGGTACTGTGTTATGCTTGGGATTCAAGTGATATGGAATTACTGGAAGTTAACTCAGTTACAGAAATTGCAGGCCTACTAAGTACTAGCAAATCTTTTCTGTGATATATACGTAACGGGAGACGTTAACTCTTGTAAAATTTAAAAAATTGACGACGCGGAATAATGTTTCGAGGCCTTCGACCGGTTTCGAGGATTCCACTCTTCTCTTCTTCTTTGTCCTAGCCATTTCCCATTATTTGGGGTTGGGGTTGGGGTTGGGGTTTCGAGGATTCCACTACAGAAACAAATATAAATGGAACGTGCTAAGAGTCTATTACCTATAAGCGAAAATCGTTTTTCTGTCTGAGATTAACTAAGCAAAATTTCTAATAGCTACATAGAAAGAAACAAAGAAAGAAAGAAAGAAAAACGTTTATTTGGCCACATTCAAGATCTTATTTACTCTCTTTGTTATTTTTCAAAGCTTTACAGTAATTCTCACCAACATAACGATAAATAGCTGGTTAAGATAACCGACCGCCTCACATAAATTATAGACATTGTGCTCGTGAACCGTCATTCATCCTTGTTACAATCGTAACGAAACCCCTGTGAATTAATAATGATATTAATCATCCTTATCAAACATAATTTGATGTATTTCTTCGAAACAATTGCATGTATAAAATTATAAAACAACTGCCCAACTCTATTCATACTCTTTAACGAACAAGAACTTTTAGTATAACCCTCAAACACTCTACTAAGAGTACAACACTCCCACAATGCAATTTAACGTGATCGCGTATACATTTATTATTTAGCCTTGCCATATCTACTGCAAGATTAAACGGCGACTTGTGCGAAGATTAAATCCAGGATTTTATTCCTATATTGCCGTACATTTCCACCCCACAGTTGAGGCAGAAAACTCGAGTATTCATTGCGGGTAGCCAAGCTATGTCGGCGAGGGTTGACGAAGCAGCATTTGCGGGTTAGCCTCAGACGTGTGCAAAGGTATCAGGTAAGTAAAGAAATTTTGCAGAAATTAAATTTACATTAATATTAAATTTTAACGGGTGAATTTTGAATTTCTAGTGCTTTTAATTTACAGCATAGACACTTACATAGACACGATGTATTTTGAAATAAAAGACGGATAAGTACCTATGATAAAAAACACATTTTCTATTTTTAGTTACATTTTTTAATCAGATTTCACTGCAGCATGGTTAATATTAAAAGTACAAATCTATTTTATTTTTATACATAATGAAGTCTCATTCGTAGTTGGCACGCTGACGCATTAGAAAAACACTGCCGTATTTTCCTTTGCTTCCCTATTTCAACTTTTCCAGTCGCCTGCCATCCATTGCCAAAAAAAAAGGCAATGTTTCGACAACCCTGCGAACTGTAAACCAAGATTTATATGGAGGTCGTGGTTATTTATACTCACCAGCCTTATTTTTATTCCCCGTGTGATATTTTTAATGAGGCAACTGAATAGCACTGCTGCACCTTTTATTAACTTTTAAAAGCATTAGTCGTGCCCAAATAGTGGGAATTCACTGAAAGTTATGTCTCGTGACCGTTTGTTTATAGTTTTCGTATAATAAAACTTATTTTACTTAGGATTCCATGGCTATAATAATAGCTGCATTTTGTAGTTCAGTTAAACTTCGGAGTGTAAATAGAAACCGTGGAATCTTCAACTGGTTTCCCTGAAAATGTATGATTTATTAATAGAAGCTTTGTTCTACTGCTTTTTTAGAAAACAAAAATTGAATGGCATCTCGCAGATTTAGGAGGTTGTCGGTTGCTTAAACGGACTTTCCTGTGTGTGCCTCAATAAATTTAGGCCTCCAACCAGGGCAAAGAACTTAAAAACTAAGCGACCACTCGCTAAGGGCACCCCAGCACCTCGGTCTAAGGCGTCGCTGGGTAGGACAGCATGGGACAGGCTGGATCGAATTAATATTGAACTGCTCATTAATTTGTTCTTATTTATTTTAATTTTTTTTCCCGACTGCTATTTTCAAAAGTCATTTTTATAATAGATTTTGGTCATTATTTGAACTGCCAACAATTTTCCTTATGGCGGTCAGTGGGAGTGTTATGTCTGTACCTACGTGTAAATACGTGGCTGGTTTGAATTATCTACACCTATTATAAATTAAAGTCACTTTTCCTGTCTGACTGTGTGACCACTTAGCATACATAGCATACTCAGCCTATAATGTTCCCACTGTTGGGACACAGACTTCCTCTCCGTGACAGGGAGTGGGCCAGTGCGGGTTGGTAGATGTCACATGTCTTACATTTTTTGGTTCTAGGACTTGCCGGTTTCCTCACGATGTTTTCCTTCACCGTTTTGGGAGCAGTGATGATGATTTACACAAAATAAAGCGCGTGTCTGGGTACGAACCCACGACTACTCTCAGTCGCACCTCGTAAAGGCTCTTACAGACAGAGGCGATATCGCGGTCGCGACGCGATATTTCGATATTATATCCGTAGAAAAATATCGCGTCGCGACGCGATATCGCCTCTGTCTGTAAGAGCCTTAAGTCGGGGCCGTTACCACTGGGCCACCACTGCTACTCTAAGTTCACTGACCGCTTAGTACTTCAAAACTACAAACTCACTTTTCAAAACAAACTCTCTTTTCGTGCCTCTCTGTGTGGCCACTTATATCTTCAAAACTACACAATATATTTTGATCAGGTCTTCACTGTCATTTACATCATTTATTCCGGAAAGTTTATGTGTTTATTACATTAATATTTAACTTAAGTCTTGTCACGTCGTAAAAACCGCGCAAAGCACGGGTGGGTCGCTAGTACATAAAAAGTATTCAACTGACCTTTTTAACCTCCTCAACAGTATGAATACAAAAACAATTTAGAACTAACACAAAAACGTTTTTCTGACCCATTATCCATGTTTTTCCTATAATAAAGGACGCAAGAATGTTATTTTATGAACCCGATATAATGATCCTAAACATTATGAAAAGCTACTCGACCCTCTATTTGTTTTAAAACATAATTTGGGCCGATGAGTTCATAATTGAGCCTTACATGGACCAGTATGCAAATGTAGCAATTAGGTTAATAAAGATCCCGGTAACCTGCTGGTATAAAGATGGGCTAACTAATTTGAGCGCGCACTCGCATTTACAGGTTAAGATTTTTGTTTGCACGCGATCTTTAAGTGTTAAATAAATGGATGGAGTGAATAAAGAAGTGGAGTGTGATTATGATTGCATGGATATGTGTGTTTACCTTTATCCTAAACAGAAACCCTTATAAAATAAGCTCATGTATTCAACTCCACGCTCACTCCACGCTTACACACGAACACATATCCTCTCTCTCACACTCTCACACGCACCCCCACTCATACACACACACACTCGTTCAAAAACTCACTCATACACAACACACAAATGCGCTCCTTGTTGTATTTAGTATTTCTAATTATTTTTGTTACCAATTGCATACCTGTGATTATGTTAAGCGGAAGGGCGGAGTCACCTATCACAAGCAATTCCTTGCTTAAAAGGTGATCTCCTAACTCATGTGAGCTAAGAATTTGTTTAAATGCAATAAACATTTTTTTTTTTTTTTTTTTTTGCGTCAGGATATTCAGGAGTTTAAGGACGCTGAGTGTACTGAAAATATGGAATGGTGATACAATTTCAGTAAACTTTTAAGACAAGATTAATATTTATAATAATTCATTTACTTAGACAGACAGGTTAACATTATTATTGTTTCATCACAGGTTATACATATAAATATTTGTCAATTAGGAGCTATTTTTGCTTTTCCAGTATCCAAAACCGCTCGAATCCTAACAAATATTGTAAACTAGCTTTTGCCAGCGGCTTCGCCCGCGTGGATGTCGGAAAATATCCCACAGGAACAAGCTACCGGGAGTTCCTTCCTTATTTCTTGTCTACATTATAAAGGGAACCTCTGTGCAAAATTTCAGCTCTCTAAGTGCAAGGTTTTGGCCGATGAGAAAGTGAGTCGTCTTTTTGTATGTCTGTCAGTCTGTCAAGACCGTTTTTCTCAGGAACGCGTAGAGGCATCAAACTGAAATCAATATAAAAAACGTGGCTCTTTGGTCCCTTGGCGTTCTTAAAAAATCCAACTTCTAAGTCAACACCATAAAAAAATACGGCCAGTTATGCGACATATTTTTATACTCGCAAATAAATCAAAACCTATAGGGTACTTCCCGTTGATCTAGGAATCATGAAATTTGGCAAGAAGCAATGTCTCACAGCACATCCGAAAATCGTTAATTTGTAATTTTATCACAAAAAAATTTTTTGGTTACGAAATAAAAAAAAAACTAAAAAAATCATACGAATTCAAAAAAATTAATTTACTCAAAATTATGAAATAACTTAATTGCGGAAGTCGATGGCAAAAAACTAAAATACAGAACCCAAGACCCCAACTTCATGGCACAGGTTATTCCGGCGGTTGACGCTGGGGTACAGGTAGACGCGGCGTACTTTGACTTCAAAAAAGCCTTCGACACCGTGGACAATGATGTCTTATTAAGGAAGCTGGCAGATGTAGGATGTACTCCACACTTGCTGCAGTTCTTTGTCAGCTATATGAGGGACCGCCAACAGTACGTTGACTACAATGGGTGCGAGTCGAAGCCGTACTTCACCAGGTCCGGAGTAAGCCAGGGTTGCAATTTGGGGCCTCTTGAATTTATCATAATGGTAAACAGCTTACCGGAGGTCGTCAGACATGGCTCATGTTTATTGTTCGCAGATGACCTCAAGTTGCTGCTCGAGGTAAGGGACGAGTCTGACTGTGAGCGACTCCAGGGTGACATTGATAGGGTGGTGAAGTGGAGCCATGACAACAAGCTGTACTTCAACATGTCCAAATGCTCGGTAATATCCTTTAGTCGTGCGCGCACCCCTGTCCGCTATGAGTACAAAACAGAGGCGGTACCCATGCAGCGAGTAACGCAAGTGCGTGATCTAGGGGTGTATCTCACTCCAGATCTTACGTTTCGCGAGCATATCATTAAGATATGTAAGAAAGCGTACAGGAACCTTGGCCTTGTACTCAGGCAATCGCAGGGGTTCACTAATATTAAGACTATTAAGGTATTATATGACGCTTTAGTCAGGAGTCACTTGGAGTATGGTGCTGTCATATGGGCTCCACATGAAGCCAAGTACTCTGTCATGCTGGAGCGCGTACAAAACAAGTTCACGCGTCACTTGTACTGCAGACTGTACGGAGTTTATCCATTGTACCCGCTGATGTACCCCACCCTGTTTGTACTGGGCATGGTCGGGTACAATGAATTGAGGGTGCGACGGCAGTTCACTCTTGTCGTCTATTTAATAAAATTACTCCGGGGCAAGGAACACAACCCAGGAGTACTTCAGTGCTTGCGGTTCTCTGTTCCAGACCGCTACGTGTGGAGGCGGCGGCGCCCGCCACTGCTGGCTGTGCCAACTGCCAGAACTAACCTGCTGGCTAAAGCACCTCTCACGCGAGCAATTCGTACTGTTAACGGAGTTCAGAATAGGTTGGACATTTTTTCGTGTTGCTTTAGTGAACTTGCAAAGGTAACATTAAATATAATATGTTACGAAAGCATTAATTAGTGTAATTTTAGGTTTATTGTTCATTTTGTGTTTAATGTTTCTTTTATTGTTTACTTTTTAATTTTTGACTGTTAAACATATTTAAGTTAATTTTGTATAAGGTTACTGGTATCCTTTTAGTTATCAGTAATTTTGTATTAATGTACTAGTGTGTAATTGTTAGTAATGTAAGGTTATTTTAAATAAATAATAATTATTACAAGTAGTCTTAGATGTCGCATTAGGTTTATAACCTGTAATGATAGTGTAAGAGTTTTAAATAAATAAATAAATAAATAAACTTCTGAAATTAAAGTTATTTAATAATTTTGAGTTAATTTCTTTTTTTTTGTCGCGCGGATGCCTGAAAGTTTTCCAACAACTCAAGCAATAGTGTTCTAGACTTAACAAATTTCCTAAAACTGATTAAACGTTTTTGTTTGCACTCCTCGGTTCGAAGCAAAGAGAAGCCAACCGTTTAAAAGTCGATGCAGCAGTGAACTTCCTCGGCGCATCTCTATCTTTCACTCAAGTTTAACGATCTAAATATTTGATGGAACCAACAAGATCAAATGAAATAGCAACGGTACATCAAGGGTTGGCCTCTACTTAGGTACTTATAACAAGGGTACTTGAATCAGAATATATTATGCGATCAATAGATAGGGATTAATCCAATATGTATTTGGATAACATCTTGAACAACTCAAATAACTTGACGAGCCGATTCTTGTTGAGTTACAATAGTTCGCTATTAGGGTTAGCCGTGTCTAGTTTCAAGATGAACGTGATTCTCAAGTAGGATTGAGGAGCAATATGAGAATTTGTACGGTTTTGTTCATAATAAACTTAGCGGTTGAACGTGCAGCCCTAGTTTTCGTGGAATTTAGTAAAACTTACATTCCTTAGCCTAGAACAGCATAATTATAGGTACCTACTGGAGACTCTGAAATGTTAATCACACTAATCACACTAATATTATAAAGGCGAAAGTTTGTGAGTGTTTCTGTGTGTGAGGGTGTGTGTGGGTGTGTGTGTGTGTGTGCATGTTTGTTACTTCTTCACGCTCAAATGGCTATACCGATTTGGATGAAATTTGGTACGTAGATAGCTTGTATCCTGGATTAACACATAGGTTACTTTTTATCCCGATCTACGCGGGTGAAACCGCGGGGCGCAGCTAGTATTATATAAAGTGTATACGGACATTATTATGTAATGTTAACTTTGTCTTCATAGTCTTGCCACTGTGGTTCTCTTGATATTGATTACTGTGGGAAGGCAAAAAATAGCTCAGTGTATGATGAGCTTTGAAATAATCAATACGGATGTTTCCTGGGTAAAAAAAAATAAGAGACACGTAATTTGTTGTTAAGAGGAAACGTGGGTGCTCTTTTCTCCATACAAAAAGATACAAACGCTCTCGCCTGTTTTCTTTCTGGTTAATGACCATAAAGCAATGATTTTTTACAGAAATATATTTATCAGTTAATTGTATGCCCCTATGTTTTCCTTTTTGATGATATATAATTTTTATAGGAACTAGAACCCTCCAAAAATGCTCAAAATTGCCTATTCAGACCGCTGTCAACAGACGCCTAGTGTACCAATTTGACAACTATTAACAAAAAAAGAAAAACATAAGGGCATAGTATATATCCTTCTTATTCAGTTTATGAAATATCTTTTAAATTGGTCCAATATTGGAGGAGGAAATAGGCGAGAGCCAAACCTCGAAATGTGACTTTTTACATAGGCTATTTACTCGGATCTGCAGTTGTCCTTATCGCACGAATTCGAGGGCGGAGCGCTCGCAGAGCGACAGCAATACCTTCTTAAAATACCTAACTGGCCACCCGCCTTTCCTCTTAATGACTTAGATAAAATGCATTAAAGTTCCAGTGAGGGCTTGCTGCGTCATAACTAGGTATATCAAACTACGTGTATAAAATCTAGCAAGCAGTGACGTCATGCCACGTTTTAACTAAATGTATTGCCTTAAGGTTGATGCGCCAGGGTAGCCCGCGAAATTATAATCATTAGAATCAGCAATACACTCCATAAGTCAGCATTTACCTCAAATCTAGCGATTTCACGAAATCATGAGGTTTGAGGTAAATGCTAACTTATGGAGTTGTATTGCTAATTCTAATGATTATATTTCTGTAAAGCCATATTAGCTACGGCCGCGAATCATATTTTAATCAACATACAAGCTCACACTGACCTAACAATTGCAAAAAACGTAAGAAATTTTGAATTTCGCGGGCTACCCTGGCGCTTTCGCCTTTCTTTTGATTACGTACAAAAATTAAAAATATGTGCCCAATATTTTTCTATAATCTACATTACGGACAAAAAAATTTAAGTCAGTCTGCTGCACAACTGTATTCGCGCTGGTCTTGACTGCTGAGAAAGTAAAGTATAGCAATATTGGTTTTTAGGGTTCCGTACCAAAATGGTAAAAAAGTAACCCTTATGGTGTGACTCAGTCTGTCTGTCTGTCTGTCTGTCTGTCTGTCTGTCACAGCTGGATATTTTAAGAACTACTAATGCTATCAACTTGAAATTTGGAGCAGTTTTAGATGACGTTTACCAAACTATTTTGCAAATAAGAAAGAAATAAAAATATTTATATTTTTTTTTGCAACTGGGACCGAAAGGGGGTCTTAAAAATTCAAAGTGGGGCTACTAGGGCATGTGGGGTATCATAATATAAAAGAGCGCTCTTTGAACATTCTCAAACATTTTTTTTCTTTTTTTTAGGCCGCATAATTTTCGACTTCTGGATGATAAATGTAAAAAAAAATACCGTTCCCCCCCTTATCTCCGAAGTTTGCAAAGCGAAAAATCTGAAATTATTCTATGTGATAGAAGTTTATGTAAAGATTACAGGAAAAATAAAACGATGTCTCTAAATAGCACACTTTTTCAGAAATCATCAACAAAAATTACATATAAATGATGGTACGGAACCCTCGGTGCGCGAGTGCGACTCGCTCTTGACCGGTTTTTTTTTAATAGTTAAATACTAATAACTGTCCATTTGTAAAAGAAACACAAATAAGAAACAGTCTTTTATGTATTCTCCAACGAATATTACTTAGAATTGAAACTAACGCTCGCGGCGCAGCAAAAAGGAAGCGACGAAAGCGTCCCGCTATCCAATATTAATATCGCTTTTTCAAAAAGTTTGAACTGTAAGCAAGTCCGTTATCAATATTCATAAGCACAAGACGGTATCTGAGGGTTGCAATAAACAAAGCGAGTGAACTGAAGCAAAGTAACCGATCCAAAGAGCTCTTACTTACCGCTGGCTCATAAATTTCAGTTTGCAACTTGCACCGACGCGACGTAACATTCGATCAATAAGAATTTTGTATGGGTTCTATATATGCAAGCTAATACGCCACATCAAAACTTCCATGCTTACCTTCGCAGCCAATATTACCTTGTTACGTCACGCGGCAGCTATAATGATTCTAAAACACCACAAACAAGGCCACTTGTTAACCCATTTACGTATTTATTCCAAGAGACGTAAGTGAACAGTTCCTAAGCAATAAAGTGGTGGACTTATTTCAAGTTTGATGAAGTAATATTAGTTGCACCGGTGCCAATATAATCACGTGTTAAGTTACAAAGGGCTAAATCAGATCACGTTTTATCGTAGCAAGGAAATTATGTTATTAATTCAATTCAAGGGTTTCAGTAGTCGCTGGTATTATCATTTGTCATTATAGTTTACTGGGTGAAGGTCGTAGCCATTGTTATTCGGTAGCGTATTTAATCGGAACTGACAATGACCGCTATTTTCCCAAACAAAATGCTTTCACTGAATTATTTTTTAAAGTTCTCGATTCGTGGTTTCTATCGCGTTTAGTGCTTATCGTTTATGGGTTATATCTCGCCCCTGAAAGTGAAAATGAAAGGTATAAAACCTCACAATTTAATCACGAGGAATTTCATGCGGCGATCACGTTTTTTTCATTTTTTTATTTTCATTTTTATAACGTTACGCGAGCGTGACTTAATCAAGTAAAGTAAGGAGTTTATAAATCGGGGAGGTCGGTGCATTAAATAACTATATTTCGTGAAGTATTAAAAAAGTATCATTCTCTATGGTCTATGTGAACTATTTTTATATGCGGGTGGCCGTCAATTTGATTCATTATGTCCGTAGGTGGGCTGGTAAGTTTGGACAAAATTACCCATAATTCCCTTGTTAAGGCTTCGGGGAGATAACCGTGGCTAACATATTAATCTAGAGCCATAAATATTGTATAAAAAGAGTATTGTGTTGTATAAACAGGTTTGCTGGCGTCTCGTAAATCTTCTATCGGTTTGGCTAATTGATGGTTGCCTATTTGTGGTAAATTAACTGTAATCAAATTATTTGGTAAGGATGGAGGATACCGACTTTATTAGAATTTCAGGTCTTAGCTATTTAATCGACTCTTTTAACTCTTCTCTTTTTTTATTATTTCTAGATTATTTACAAATGTTTACCAATTAAATATAAGCTAGTTTTGAGTAAGTAGAAATGAGTTAATCTGTAGCTGAATTAAGCAAAATCTGTATTTCGGCTATCAGCGCCAATCCCCTCATATAAGAAACCCCTAAAAAAAAACAAAAATTATTTTATTGAAATAAAATAATCATCTGCCTAGCCTTTTCCCAACTATGTTGAGGTCGGCTTCCAGTCTAATCGGATTTAGAAGAATACCAGTATTTTATATGGAGCGACTGCTTATCTGACCTCCACAATCCAGTTACAGGGTAATACTATACTCCTTAGTAAGACTGCTGGTTGTCAGATTTTCGGGCTTCTGACAACGCGTAACGACTGTCAAAGATCCACGAATGACAGCCGGGACCAATGGCTTAACGTGCTTTCCGGGGCACGGACATTATTATTAGTATGTAAAGATGGTCACCCACCCACGGACCAACCGCGGCAACCGTAGCTTAACCTGATCGAGCGACCCGAGCGGCTGTTATTAGTTAATTAATACTTAGCCAGAAGCCCAATTAAAATAATTCGTAGCTAATTGTGATAATTTCTGTATTCCTCAAACTACACAAATCTAAAATTATTTTCTTATGCATTCACCAATCTTTGGACCACGCATAATACAATCCAGATAGACTCCTTTTATTTATTTATTTATTTATTTAGATTTACCAACGTTCGTATACACTAAATAAATTACAGGATGCAACAGAAAATATAGAACCAAATGTAACAAACAACTATAGGTAAATACAGCACTTTCTTATTATCACCTACTGGGTGAGCAGTTGACATTATAGCAGTAAAATTTTATTTGTATACAACAAAACAAAGAGGGATACAACCGTCTCCTTAATATTTAACAAATAGTAAACAGGGAAAGAAGAACAAAAAAAATATAATAATGAGCGCACTGAAATTAAAAAAAAAAAAGAAAAATAATAATAATAATTAATCATCCGCGAAACAAATGATCAAGAAGTATAGATCGGAACCGACCAAGGGAGTCCTTATGTACGTCAACTAGATCACTGCACTCGTTCATAAGCCACGGTAGTAAGAGGGTTAATGGGTGTTTCTCAATGTTGGTGCATATTACGCGTCCAGGTTAAAAATCTTTATTTATTAATTAAAAATCTGTATTCCTTATTAAGGAAACCAAACATAATCAAGTTGTGTTTACATGCATGGAACATTTACAGGTCAAAACAACACAATTATTAAATTGTAAATAAAAAACTTAATGTATTGTCATTTCCTTCGGTGTCCATTTCCTAATTTCCCGGTATTATTGAGTGAGTATTTATGATAATAATATTCAACAGCTAATTATCATTTCTAATAAGTACCTTCGTGGTTTAGAATATGCATGAAGTTCGAAATGTTGATATTATTTAAGAAAAAAAATAATCAATGTGTAAAACCTCATTACCTTCTTCCTCATTGCCTTCGTTTAACGTCGTTTTTTTTCTATGTAATTTCTTTGTTATCCGTAAAAATGAGGTATAAATCACAAAATCATAAAAGATTATCTACTATTAATGATATAAGAAAAAAAACAACGTTATTCGTCAATTAATCTGAAACTTGGAAATATCACGGAATATGCATGAAATTTGAGAAACACCCTAATATACCTAGTGAAGTTTTCACCTCCGTCTCCCAATCCTAAACCATACATTACAACAACATCTTAAGGGAAATCAAACCAAACAGCTCAACATAATCTATCATAATCGATGTATCAAGCACAACATTTTAAATAAATATGAGCATTATTAATTTTAAAGTAGATTACGCCACAGCGGCCGGAGTATCAAATGTATAATTAAAATTTATGAGGGATGATTCGTTAGGTATTACATAGGCTGTGTTACTGTTACAAGTAATATTAACCCATAATAACTGAGGGGTTATCTAAATCCCTTTGTGTTTTGAATCCCGTTAGGCTGGATATTACGAACAAATGGTTTATTTTGCGTATTACGATGTTAATATCATATTAATTTATTAATTGAGCGTAGCATTTTGTTATTTTGTGTGTTTGAGGAAAATATATTATAATTGTTATTGTCTTTTGAAGTATAGGTACCTATCAACTGTTGAATAATGAGTCAATTCAATTTTTGTATTCGGTATATAGCCTTTTCCAAAATATCTAGAGTTTGGCTTCCAGACTAACCGGATGCAGCTGAATACTAGTATTTTACATGGAGTGACTGCCTATCTGACCTCCAAAATCCAGTTACTGGGTAACGCGATACCTCTAGGTAAGGCTGGTGTCAGACTAAAGCCGCGTCCCCAATAGTGTTGATCGGATCCGTGAGGCCGAGCCTCGTTCAGTGGGTTCGTGGTGTTATTAATGCTATTCAGTACCTACGTTGAATGGTATACGATATTGTCATAGTTACTTCAGTATACATATTGTTGTTAGCACAAGAGCAAACTGCTGCCCAATCTGCCGCACCCCTTGAAGTAATCCCCTAGCTCCCCTTTAACGAGGCCTTTAGAGTAAAGTCTACTAAAGGGGTCGAGTTATGCCGATATTTTCGCCTTCAAAAATCTTCCTTATAGCAGAAGTTCTGGCGGTCAAGGGAGCAAACTTTCGAAGAAAGTGTATCATTTTAGGAAAATTCTACCTTAATTTTAAACCAGTCAAACTGGCTGGGATAATTCGATGTAAAATTTATGATTTCTATAATATTGTCTTACTAGGTCCTAGAAATGCTATGTCACAAGCAAAAAAATAAACATTTAAAATGAATCAATTTTCGATAAATACCTACATTGAAGGAAAATCACAAAGTTGCCAACCACGATCTGAATACAGACAAAGTAGCATCTAAAACCAAGTTCACACTAAATTAACAAATCAACAACAAATAAAGTCGTTTGCAGTAAAACTTGTCAGCAAACAAGTGCCTTACATGTTAACGTTTACAACATATCTATTCACGTCCTAACGCCTGTATCATGTCGCAATGGAATAAAAAAAATTGACGGCAATTACATGTGCCAGGTTAGCTAAATCTGGCCCTTTGAGAATTTCTATAAAGGTTTGGGGCATAGAGAGCGCGATTAGCGAGTAGCGGCTTGAAAATTATAAAAGTTTTGTTATTGTACCTAGTTACTTGAAAAAATAATAATTTAAAGTTGGAAAATTAGGTTTTTAATCCTACTTTTTACTGCTTTATGTTTTGACGAGATTTAAAGTTGCACTAGTCGGTGGCTTGAACTCGTTAGTGGCGTGCATGCTATTTAGTTTATATGTATAGCTATTTATTTAGTTTAATTTATTTAGTATTTATTTATTTATTTAGTATTTATTTATTTAGTTTTGATTTATTTAGACGATTATTTATAACCAAAATAAGCGAGTTAAATTTCATGAACACACCTTTGGGCGTATAGATATTATGAAAAAACTACTGAATTGTTTTATTCAAAGTCAAGTTATTTGAATTTCTGAATAAATTATCTATCGCTATTTTGAAATTTTCATACTCCTTCATAATTTATTTATTTACGCCAAAAGATGCCTTAAAATTAGTGTTGAAATACGGAAGTTTCGACGCTCATATCTTTTAAACTAATATTTTTTTTATCGTTTCAGGCTGCTTCCATACAGGGCTAGATAATGACGAGACAAATTGATATAATTTTTAGTTTTTAAAGTACACGTTCAAACAGACGAGTAATCATCATACTACGTTTGTATTGAAGAAAGACCGACTAGCGTAACCTTAAGACGCAGATATGCCAACGGCCTTGAGCGGTTGGGGGAGTATAGCTTGGGTGTTCTGTGCTGAGCTCACGTCGCGTCGTACACAGTAATAGTAATAGCGCGGAGCTCCTATTTCTGTCTGCAGGGTTTAAAGGAACTTAACCAGACCGAACCTCGGGGTGCCCAATAATTATAATTTGTACAAGTTGTGATATTCAATTAGTTAACTGTAGTGCAATAATAAGTTTACTAGATGCGCATTTGTGACTTTGGACGAAAATTGATGTTATAACGCGACTCCTTTTCTAACCGCTCCCGCCACAATCCGTTCGGCCAATAAGGTCGAGTCGAAGCTTCTAGAAGGTTCTAGAAGGTTCTAGAACACTGACCGCTATTGTACAAGTACGCTGGACTTCATATTAGCGATGACAAAATGAAGACATTTGATTTTCGCCATTTTGGCGCTGAAAGCAATGTGAGGGCCCATGGAACTAATATTAGAGATGGGACACAGCTGAGATAAAAAATACTTTTTTGGACTTTATCGACCGTGAGTTACAGTTTTTTTTATTTGATTTGAAATTGGTATAGAACTATAGAGTATAGACTATCAAATACTAATAAAACGAATTCTATAGTTACTTAATAATACCTATATTGAAGGATTGTTCGCTTAGTAGGAACTTATTGTGTTGTGAAAAGGAAATATTGATGCCAAAATAACCATCCCTTTTTTTGTTTCTACAGTTATTAAAAACCGGCCAAGTGCGTGTCGGACTACGCACAATGAAGGGTTCCGTAGTTGGTATTAAATTAAATATCCCAAGAACAAAATTTGATTATAGTTGAAAACATGTTCTTCCATACATTCCAACAGTAAATGTAAGTTTGTACTCACAATATTGAGAGATTTACTATGTTATTTTAAGACCACAAACTTCTTAGAGGTTTTCCTGTAATCTACAGGTATAGAACTAGTTTCTGTAATTTTTTCAAAATTTTAGGCTTAGTAGTTTTGGAGATAAGGAGGGGATGGTCAGTTCAGTCAGACCTATTGTAAAACCTTAGACTACTACTATTCCTTTGTTTTGTAAAATGCTAGCATTTAAGAACTATTATTTAATGTAACTCGAGGGGATTGGCGCTGTTAGCCGAAATACAGGTTCCTCCTAGTTCGGCTCCAGATGCTAAAACTTTTGTGTTCTTTTGTTTTATTATAGCACTTTACTGTAATTTAATGTAATCTAAGTACTGTTTTCATGAAATAAAGCTTATTATTTTTTTTTTTTTTTTTGTCTGACATATCTCGGGACCCTGGGGTCCCGGACCTTTGGAAGGCGTACGAGGGGCCAAAGCCAACTCGCAGAGGCCCCTTAGACAATTTTAAATGACGAGGCGGCACCAACCGAGCACTATGCAAGTGCACCCAAGGACAACCGCCGGTTGGTGCAGGACTATTGCAGAACATGGAAACAAAACATATTGGGCTATGGGTTTGGGTGGCTATACTGGATCGGATACCTTAAACTATGGAAGAACTATGTCCCCTGCCTTACCAATGTTATATAATATACACGGTTAAAATGGCAGGGGGTGACTTGCACACTCAATAATGGGCTCCCGGAAACGGTCGCTAGCACATAGTGTCGTAGCGGCAAGGGGCAACATGTCCTGAGGCGCTTGTGAGGAGTGGAGAGGCATCCCACGGCTATCAGGACAATCCCGGAAGTACGGTCAAGATCCCTACCAGCATCTTACTGAAATACTTCCTTCCTCCGAGCACGTTTGCTCTTGCGAATCTCCACTCAAACCGGCCAATAAAGGCAAGAAAAAGGTGGGAGCTCTGTTCCTCGTCAGTGTTCACTCCAGCCGGCCAATAAAGGCAAGCGAGAGGTGAGGAACAAGACTACTCCCGGGAAATAGGGTCCGTGGGGTCGCTACTGCCCAACAGCTCGCCACATGCTGCCCTGCGGGTTCCTGTATCTCTCTTGGTCTGGCTCCTCATCCTAGACCTATTCCGGCAAAGTAAACTCTACCGGCACAGACCTAAAATTCGGAGCGCGCAAGCCCCACCACGACGTCAACGTAGAGATACTGCGGTGGGGTTATTATTATTATTATTATAATTTTCATCTATTCTCTTAAATAACTGTAAAATGATTTATTTTTAAATTATAAAAAATATATATATTTGAGACTCTTAATAAGCCCTTTTGTTTGATATGTCACATGGTACAGTTTGTAAAACTTTCTTATTTGCCCCCTAAAAGGGACCCCATATTCAAAATTAATTTATTTACTGTAACCGTACGTGTTTGGGTGTCAGAAATACATATGTGTACCAAATTTCAACTTAATCGGTCCATTAGATTCAGAGCAAATTGGCTGTGACAGACGGACAGACAGACAGACAGACACACGAGTGATCCTTTAAGAGTTCCGTTTTATCCTTTTGAGATACGGAACACTAAAAAGGAATTAAAATAAATAGAAGTCTCTAAGTATCACTGTGAGGAAACAAGACTTCGCAGCTTCGGCCAAAGCAAATTTTGATTGATAAGCAGATACAAAATATATTATCGGACTGCGTTAACGAAAAAATTTCAGCCATGTCATGCTTAGAACGCCTACGGTCGTTAAAATTATTTAATTATTAGTTAAATTACACATAAATTTAATTTTTTTAAATTAGAAACTTATTTGCTAATTTGTTTTAGCTACCTACTGAAATTGCATATCTGACAACAGTTAATTTTTATTTGAATGACGTCAATTTAAAATGACTCAATATTGGAAGAAAAATATCAATCGACACATTATCGATAATTGAACATTCGCAGCCCTATTCATACGATTGTATTTTGTTACTAACCCGTCGCACGCAAATTACTAGACACATTAGATTTTTATTGTTATCCGCACATAATATGGTGTGCAATCAACATTTTAAAGAGATAATAAAAACTGAGCTGTAATTATAATTACACTAAGTATGTTATAAAATTTGAGTAAAAAAGTTTATTCTAAATGAAAAATCATAGACGTATAAAAAAGGAGGACTCCGCGCCACGCATATCGAAAGTGAAGCACCGTACCGATTTATGTGCGTGATTTGAGTACCTGCAAAGACGCCGTCGCTCGTGTCAAGTAATGGCGGCCGATCGGCATACTATGATGTAAATGTGTGCGTGAGGCGTGTTTGTAGAAACGGTCCATACTTACTGTGCTTCACTTTCGATATGCGTGGCGCGGAGTCCTCCTTTTTTTACACGTTTATGCACGTAAGTTAGATTATTATTCTTAACCTTAACTCTATTAACTTTTAACTACTAACTACTACTACTACTACTTTTTACTATTAACTTTTTACTTTTTTTTTTTCTATTAACTTTAGTATTTTTTTTTTCTTAACTTTATTATTGTTCATTCCTCCTATTGATTCTAACATAAGGTTACGTAATTTACCAGGTTTCCAAATGATTGCGATTTAAGAACTTTTTGAGTTATGAAGTTTGGAACCTTGAATTACATACTAATCGTTGTCGTTAATCGTATATCGTAATCGGTAATCGTTTGCATGATTTCTAATCTCCCGCCTGTATCACGATTAAAACCATACCCAGCCCACGGGAGCCAATCGCAGCTCAGCGAGACAGAGACAGAGGAAATTATCGAGCATCCATCTCTCTCGTTGCGTTTATCGCTTTCCACCTCCATAAGTTCACAAAACCCTCAAATGGCTTAATTTTTCGTAAAATACGCAAAGTAAATATTGGCATTTGCATACAGTCGTTAATGCATACTAAGCCATTTTTTCGAAAATTATTTTCCAAAGTAATCAAAGTATATATTTTTTTTACACTTTGTATTTTTTAATTACCCCAAATAAAACACCATAAAACAACAAAATATAATTTTTCTGCTTTCCTTGATAGTTCATGCACTAAAGGGTTAACAGGGTACATGCGTCATCGATGGGTACATGTCAATTTTAGTTCCCGAGGCCCTCGAGGTAGCGCTTCAAATCGGCACAAAAATCAACTGTCATTTCCTATAGTATCTTTAGTCCAGCGTACTTGTACAATAGAGGTCAGTGTTCTAGAAGCTTCCAAACAAATGACGCGCAGTCTTGTCATTGACTTGCAGTGTGAGACGTATGTCAACCTTCAACTAAGGCTGTGCACATTTTTAGATATTTGCAAAACTAGATCTTCGCCCCGAACCCAAACTGTTTATATTAAAGAACTTAATATAGGATAATAAATAAATATAAATAAATATCCTTGGACATTTCACACAACGCCATCTAGTCCCAAGCTAAGAAACCTAATGCTTGTGTTATGGTAACGAGATGGCTGATAAAGTACTTATATACATTTTTTTTTGTAAATACATACATATTATAGATAGAAAAACACCCAGATCCGAAACAAATACTTGTAGTCCGTACAAATATTTGTTCCGTGCGGGAATCGAACCCGCGACATGCAGCGCAGCAGTCAATCGCTCAACCACTGCGCCAACCGTGTCGTCACAATAATGTGTTTATGTTAAAATGTTTATACATCGTGTTTTTGTTGATATCCCATAACTCTAGGGTATTAATGAGACCATCATTATGAACAACTTTTACTATGGGACCGAATCCAAAATCGCGAAAAAAAAATCAGCTGCCTGCTGCATTGTTCTTATAACTCTTCAAAATGTAGGAGGGAGCAGCTGATTTTTTTTCGCGATTTTGCGTTCGGTCCCATAGTAAAAGTTGTTCATAATGATGGTCTCACCTACTAGAGTTATGGGATATCAAAAAAAAATTATGTATAATGATTATTATTTGTACAAGTTTTGATATTCAATTAGTTAATAAAACCTAACGTGTGTTAATTAAACCTGACGTTAGTACCCTGGCAAAAGGGTAAGTGCCTTCTTTGGGACGCAACGTGTGTTAGCACGTTCGCCGCCAGCCATCTCCCTCGCACTGTCGGGTCACCCGGTGCCGCGGCTGAATCAGCCGCTCTCAAAAAGCGAGCCAAATATGCGGCCTTAGAGCCAAAATACTATTTTGTCCCACTGGCAGTGGAAACCACTGGTTGCTGGGGGTCCGACGCTATCAAATTTGTGGCGGAGATCGGCCGTCGACTTAGAGAGAGGGGCGGTGACCCACGCTCTAGTTCTTTCCTGGTGCAGAGGCTAGCCCTGGCAATACAGCGCGGAAACGCTGCAAGTGTCATGGGCTCCTTTGCGCCGGGAACGTCTAGGGACTTTTATTGACGTAAAGTTTTTTGTAAACTTTTTGAATGTTTTAATATTACTGTGTGTGTGTTTAATTGAATTAATTAATAATAAATAATATTAGTTAATTAGTAGTGCAATCATTTATTTGGGTTATGTATGTAGATTATTAGATGTAAAGTATTTGATGTAAGAATATTTTTTCTGGTGTGCGATTAATAATCCCTATTAACTTTCTTTACTATAGCATCCGTCTTTCCTATAGTCAATATTACAGCGTCCTGCAATCAATTTTATTTTGCTTAACTTACTGATAATGCAAAATAACATTGACAAAACAAAATTGCAAAAATTCGTAATCAGAATCCTTTTTCCCGCTAATCGCTGTCTGTTTAACCATAGCTTTTGTCGCTCCTTTATGATCGCGTAATAACAGTTATGAGACGCTAATATCACAGAATAATAATGTTACAGTAGTTTATCTTCATAGAAAACGGCCGAAATGACGCGCTTCGAAATCTCAGTATACAGCGTGGCGCTGCTTTGACGACATTAACTTGACATGCGTGTACAGTTCCGCGTTTTCGTTTTGTAAAGATATTCTAATTTCATTGAACGTTATTATTTATTGATTTATTTACAATTTTCTAAAATAGCATCTTGGAGCAACTTGTAGCGCAGAGATGACATTCATGAAGCTACTCACAGCTGGGTCCGAACAATAGACAAACAATGAACAAGAAAAAGTGTCAAAGTCAAAGACCTTACCAGCTGACATAGAACAATAGCTTCATGAATGAGTCCTTTTGCATAGAGTGATCCTAGTTTTGGTTATTATTTTATTATTTAGTTTGTTTGAAATTCTTTTTTTTTTTCAATTTATTAATTATTTTATCTAATTATAATTTTTATGATTACTGGCCACTGCAGGCTACTACTACTACTACTGGTGACTAGCACTATCTTTGTCTTTAGTTAATGTCGCTATAGCAGCGGCACGTTGTATACCAGTGGCAACAGTTCGACTGTGCGGCAGTTATGCACAGACAGACGCGTATTTATCTACCGAGCGGCCGTAGGTAGGTAGGTAGGTATTAATTGAAAGTCACTGCCCAGTTAAACTACTGTAGCTTTATTATTCTATGCTAATACCAATCAATATGTTACTAATGAGAAGGTTAATTGGTACACAACCAATCAAAATAATTAATTACCTACCTTATGTAAGAAGGGATTGTTTTCAATGCAAGTGCTAGTAGATGAAAATATGAAAAACAGAATTTCCAAGCTCTCGGGATTTTTTTGCCAAAACGTGTACTTTGACGATTTTATTTTTTCTGCAGTTGGTATCAAGTCTGCAAACTATGAAAGCTGCAATATAGGTAACCTGGAAACTGTCTAACATAATAATCAACAATTTTGGCACGTATCCAAAGCACTGTTACTGTATCGAAATTGTGTGATAACAAAGTGGCACATAAAGATGATCTTGAACACTGGTGAGCATACTTCATAATAAGAAATTTTGCATTTTAATATAATAGAGCTGAAGTGTTTGTTTTCTTTTTCTTTTTAAGGCATTAATCACTGGAGCTAGGTACCAGTCGGATTTGAAAAATTATACTTGCATTTGATACTTAGCCCAATTTTTGAGAAAAGCTATATGCTGTTTAACGTCACGCTATGACCCTTGAGTAGGAGTTGAGCAAAAAGAAATAAGCGAAAACGAAGTAACGGGGCACAGCTATTAGGATATACTGGGTGTAATTTTAATCACCGTTATCCTCTTAAGGGGTCATTGTACTCATCATTATAAACAACTTTTACTATGGGACCAAACCTGAAATCGCCAAAAAAATCAGCTGTTCAGTACATTTTGACGAATTATGCGAACATAACGGCGAGGATAACGGTGATTAAAATTACACCCTGTATTTTATGTTAAGATAAGAAATTTCAGACAAAGTCGGGGGCAGAAGCTAGTGTACTGGTTGTATGGGACAGCCCAGCAATTCAGATCCTTATTTTGAAGCATTTTCCATCGAAAAATTTGTTAGGAAATTTTTATTTTTTTTATCGATTTTTCAGTTATTTTCCTTTATTTCAATGTTAAATTACCTGTATTATCTGTATGCAGCGCTCCATATAAGTAAATAAAACAGCTGAAATAAAAAAAATCCGCAATGGATGTAGAAATACTCTAACGAACGCCGCCCGCGCTGCGCTGCCGTTCGCTACGTGCGTTTTGCTACGGTAGCGAGACATTGCATGTGAGGTAATAAAACAAATCAGGTTTATTGGATTCCCATAACGTTGCTGAAATAATTTGATGAACCGATCATCTTAGTATGATCTACAGGGGACAGCCCTCCGCAGACTGAGTGGATGAATTATCCACACAATTGTCTGCGGAGGGCTGTCCCTTACACCCTGTATAATATTAGGCAGACAATTTGTTAGCCAACTTAATATTATAATGTCGAATGAAAACCCTTTGCGACTCCTCAAACAAAAAGTCAAAGAGTCCGGGCATCTCTTCTTTTAATATTTATTCAGGTTTCAATTTCCTGGGATATTCCGTCTGTTTCAGTGTATTTTTTTCGCCTAAACTCATTGGGCGAAAGAGATCCAGACAGGAGGTCTCGTATCGAACAATTCGCACGTAGGTAAAACAAATATGTACTCCCAAACCAGAGTCCCTTTGGAATAATATTCGTTCAGTCCACTTATATCAGATTTCTTATTGTTCTTCATTTCATTCCATTAACGTTTGTGTAAGGGACACTTGCGTTAGATGTCTTTGTGATTTTAGTGTCCTTTATGATTTCTTAGGAAGCTATTTTTGTTTGATTGTGATATCTTTAGGAAGATATTGTTTGTGGCCTTGCGGAATGTATGTAATGTCTTATTTTGTGCTAACATTGTTTTACTACACATTTATAATTTTTTAACCGACTTCATAAAAGGAGGTTCTGTATTCGACTACGATTTCTCAATAACTGATGAACCAATTTGTATGATTCTTTCACTAACGTGATCTATAAGTACATACTTTCAGGAAGGTTTTAGTATATAATAATCGGTCGGTCGGTCGGTCGGTTTTGAAGTCAATTTTTACTTTTTTCTATTTAGTTGTACCTACTGAGTTCAGAGAAGAGATGGTTTTAGTAAAATATTGATTAAGTGTTTGCAGCTGTTGCAATATTCATTTAGGATAGGTATTAGTTTACAACTAATATTGTAAAATGTAATTGAGTATTCATCAGATTTTTTCTACAACACACTGATTTTCAACAAAAATAACGTAATTCGAATTGTACGTTTATTAACACCAAATACTGGTATTCAGCTGCATCCGGTTAGACTGGAAGCCGACCCCAACATAGTTGGGAAAAGGCTAGGCAGATTGATTGATTGACGTTTATTAACACCATCATCCCAAAAGATAACAAACCACACAATACGATACAATACAATACGAAACGGCAAATAATTTAACGTATTTCATAGCAGAAATAACATTATTTTATACGTTAATTCATTAAGCGACGGACTTCATTATTATCATGTTTGATATACAAATTACAACATCGAAATGGTTTTCGATACGAGCTGCATATAGGTATAATGCGAAACTTTTCGCATGGTCGTTTGATATGGGATTTTTAGTATAGCGTGGGTAGACCAAGAGCTGATATCGAAATGTTTTTCAGTCTTTAAAAGGGATTTTAGGTTCTTCCTTACTGGGTTTTATTATTGTGTAGGTCTGTAATATTCATAATATCTTGTAATATTTTTACTTATTTATTAAAACCAAATCTTATCATATAGAGATCAATGGTCATATTATTCAGACTCGTGTGTGGCTTTAACGGAAAACATATTATGGGTTTTTGATAAGTTTATAGAGAAACTTATATAACTCTTGAGCAAGAGTTTCACCAGTCAGTGAAAACATTGGATTGAGTATAAACCTTGTAGATGATTGTTAAAAAAAAAATATCACTAAAAACGTGCAAAAAGCACTGCCGTATTTTGATAACTTTGGCGTAAATATCATACTTAAATAAAGACAACAAAGAACATTGAACACATAAAATTTTTCTGTTTTCCATAACATTACTTCTGTGTTGTGTAAAAAGTTCGGAAACTGAATTGTCACCATAGTAATTTATTTAGAGATCGGGTGTAAAAATTCAGAAAATTTCCCAGATTTTCTTTATGGAAAACAGAAAAATCAATGGGTTCACTGTTCTGTGTTATCTTTATTTAAGAGTAATATTAATTAGGTGTCATATATCAACGCCAAAATTATCAAAACACTGCAGTGGTTTTTGCACGTTTTTAGTGTTTTTATGTTTTTTTTTTAACAATCATCAACAAGGTTTATCCTCAATCAGATTTTTTCACTGACTGGTGAAACTTTTGAGCTAGCCAGACCTTTTTCTTTTCATGGCTACTACTTTAAGTTTTCTGTATAAAGTTATCCAAAACCCATAACGTGTTTTCCTGGTACTGGCCCTTAAGTGTCTATAAAAGGATAACAAAATGCTTCAAAATCTATACTTACCTGTTTAACTTTTAAAGTCCATTAATGGACGCAAAATACAAGCTTAGCAAGAATTTATTACCACAAGGGAATCAAATATGAAAAGCACGGAAGCTCTTAGAACATTTTTCTTTTTATAAAAGAAAATGAAAACATAATTTAAAAAAAACCGGTCAAGGGCGAGTCGGACTCGCGCACCGAGGGTTCCGTTCGGATTTCTAAAAAATATGCTATTTAGAGACATCGTTTTATTTTTCCTGTAATCTTTACATAAACTTCTATCACATAGAATAATTTCAGATTTTTCTCTTTGCAAACTTCGGAGTTGGGGGGTGGGGGGGGGGGGGGGTGAGGGGAACGGTATTTTTTTTACATTTTTCATCAAAAGTCGAAAACTATGCAACCTAAAAAAAATAAAAAAAATGTATTAGAATGTGCAAATAGCGTTCTTTCATATGATACCCCACATGCACTAGTAGCCCCACTTTGAATTTCTAAGACCCCCTTTCAGCACTTGTTAAAAATAAAATATAAATATTTTTATTTCGTTCTCATTTGCAAAATAGTTGGGTAAACGTCATCTAAAACGGCTTCAAATTTCAAGTTGATAGCATTAGTAGTTCCTGAGATATCAAGCTGTGACAGACAGACAAACAGACAGACAGACAGACAGACTGAGTGACACCATAAGGGTTCCTTTTTTACCATTTTGGTACGGAACCCTAAAAAATAACAAATTAGTAATAGACTCCTGCACTAACAGAGCAGCATTTTTAAAATATGCAACATTAAATTTCGCATAAAAGTTTCTGTAGAGAGGTTTTGATGCTTTCGGGTACACTTTTCAAACATTTTGACATAAATTCTGTTGGGCTTTGAAATGGTCCGAGCAAAGCGTAACGCTATACTGAATGTATGTGAAAGTTGTTTATTCCTACAAATGAAAAGGTACTCATATTTTGTTTGAGATGAATAAAAGGCACGTCGATTGAACAGGGATATGCTTTGATAGATGTTAGCTTTCCATGAAATTCACGTGTCGCTAGATCGCTTGACGAACAATTCTAGGAGTACTTGTCTCGTTTTACGAAACAGATAAAGCGTTATCTACGTCAAAGAGCATAATTAACCATTTATTGAGACAGCTAATGCTATGTTGATTTAAGAATTTGCCTGATATCATCTTCAAGAAGCTACAAAGCAGTACCTCTTTAGTTACTACCCTGTAGCTTTAAATGATCTTTGTAGCACTTTTGCTACACAATTTTTCTTACGTTTTTTGCATTTCGCATTGTCAGTTGTCCGAAGGGGTTACCGCGGCCCTGGCATAGGCAACTGAAGGAACACGGGTGGGTTTTAGTCAGTAAAAGTCTGACACGCCCTTCCGCTCCACCCAGAGCGGGAGAAGTTATTTGATGATTTCCCACCCTCAAAAAAAATAAATAAATAAAGGCTATCATCTGCCTAGCCTTTCCCCAACTACCTACCAACTTCTCCCAACTGAATACCAGTATTTTACATGGAGTGACTGCCTATCTGACCTCCACAACCCAGTTACTGGGTAAAAATATACCCCCTTGGTAACAATGCTTGTCAGACTTTCGAGCTTCTGACGACCGTATCGTCTAGTAAGGTTATATAATATCGACTGTCAAAGATCCACGAATGATTGCCTCGTGTTTTCCGAGGCACGGTTGTATGTTGATCAAAATATGATCCACGACCATACCAAATATGTATTTAGAGAATTATAATAGTTTAGAATCATCAATACAAACAACAATCAATAAAACTCTCTGAGTTAGAATTGACCTCAAATGTCATGATTTCAGACAGAGTTGTACTAATGATTGTAATTTTGTAAATACATCTATGATACTGTCGCAAATCTTATTTGACTAATTTGCAACCTGAAACTGACCTGAAAATTGCAAAAAAACATCAGAAAATTTTAATTTTTGAAGTTGTCAGGGTGACGCTGTTAGTTAGCCTGTGAAATTTGTTTTGTTTGAAAAAACAAGACTAATTCCGATTTTGGCCACGAACCAAAAAAAACATGAAACATTTTCATCTTTGTCTTAAAATACACTACCAAAATAGGTAGAATACCTTTTTTAGAACTCAACAAATCAAGTTAGAACAAAACACACAGGATCCATCAGTTCCGCTGTGACGTGAGTGCATGTTGTCACAAACTCAGTGTGAGGTGTTTATATGTGTCTCGCACGGGACAGCGTATCGGTTACTCACGAGAGATGCTTGTTTGTAAGGATGCGGTCATGTTGTGGGGAGGTAGCGTTTAGCGTTAAGGTTTTGTACAGCTAATTTTATGCGGAATATATCAATTCCGCTGTGACGTGAGTGCATGTTGTCACAAACTCAGTGTGAGGTGTTTATATGTGTCTCGCACGGGACAGCGTATCGGTTACTCACGAGAGATGCTTATTTGTAAGGATGCGGTCATGTTGTGGGGAGGTAGCGTTTAGCGTTAAGGTTTTGTACAGCTAATTTTATGCGGAATATATCAATTCCGCTGTGACGTGAGTGCATGTTGTCACAAACTCAGTGTGAGGTGTTTATATGTGTCTCGCACGGGACAGCGTATCGGTTACTCACGAGAGATGCTTATTTGTAAGGATGCGGTCATGTTGTGGGGAGGTAGCGTTTAGCGTTAAGGTTTTGTACAGCTAATTTTATGCGGAATATATCAATTCCGCTGTGACGTGAGTGCATGTTGTCACAAACTCAGTGTGAGGTGTTTATATGTGTCTCGCACGAGACAGCGTATCGGTTACTCACGGCAGTCACGAGTGATGCTTGTTTGTAAGGATGCGGTCATGTTGTGGCGAGGTAGAGTTTATCGTTTTAATTAGGTTTTATAGAGCTAATTTCATTCGGGATTTATCAATTCCGCAGTGACGTGAGTGCATGTTGTGAGAAATTCAGTGTAAGGTATTTATATGTGTCTCGCACGGGACAGCGTATCGGTTACTCACGAGTGATGCTTGTTTGTAAGGATGCGGTCATGTTGTGGCGAGGTAGAGTTTAGCGTTTTAATTAGGTTTTATAGAGCTAATTTCATTCGGGATATATCAATTCCGCAGTGACGTGAGTGCATGTTATGAGAAACTCAGTGTAAGGTATTTATATGTGTCTCGCACGGGACAGCGTATCGGTTACTCACGAGAGAAGCTTGTTTGTAAAGATGCGGTCATGTTGTGGGGAGGTAGCGTTAAGCGTTTTAATTAGGTTCTATACAGCTAATTTCATGCGGGTTAGGTATATCAATTCTGCTGTGACGTGAGTGCACGTTGTCAGAAACTCAGTGTGAGGTATTTATAAGTGTCTTGCACGGGACAGCGTATCGATTACTCACGAGAGATGTTTGTTTGTAAAGATGCGGTCCTGTTGTTAGTAGATAGTGATTTACAGCAAATAATTTAGGTACGTTTAACTAATATGCATACTCTCTTTAAATCACGACTTCAGAAGCCTTCAGATAGAAACCTCAAAACCCCACGTAACAACTAAAGCGTGCACAAGCAACAAATTATGGCTATCATTAACTGAATTTCGGTAGAGGAACGATTTAATCTTATCATCACAATTTTTTTTAGATAAGGGTCTATGCACGCGAGACATCCGCACATCGACTGCGCGTTTTCAGCCTTGAAAAGGAAGTGTTGCTTGCGTTTGCACCGGGTATAAGCGCGTCGACGGTGCGTAATAATAACGCTGTAATCATACTATGCATAGGACCTTGTTTTCAAGTAAGGACTTCCAAATAAGGAAGTTTAAAAGGACTTATTAGCTAAATCGCTACCTCTTATCAACTACCCCACTATACCCCCTACCTTAATAATACCATTTCGAAAATGAGCTTTCGTTATCGATATGCACTACAGTGCTTTAGTGAGTCTTACGAGGCGTTTAATGAAATCAGTCATTAACTAAAGTGCCAGTAAAATGTTCTGTTTGACTAAGAATGGACGGTTTTCGTCTAAGTAAATAGGGTTGTCAAGGAAACTAAGTGCGTCATGATTAAAAAAATAACTGCGGAAACCAGCAGGAGGTACTCAAATGGCTTCGTTGTTTTTTAAAAAGGGACTTGCTGTAAATATAAGGCAAGCCACGGTGGCGACATTGTATGTTGTAGACACATTTTTTTTAAATTGAAAACTTCTTTAGGCGCGTTGAGTGATCTTTGGTACGGGGAAATCTATAACGGCTTCGCGGCACACCTTCGTTTATGTTTTCCCTTCTGTCGGCAGTCCTCATGCCTGCCATTTTTTTTTCTAAAAAAATTTACTTATTTACTTTTTTTCCAGGGTTGCCATCAATCAATAATTCAATTTAGCCTGCCGAACTTTATTTCTGGACATAAGTCTTCCCTTAAATGCTGTCATCTAAAGCTAGACCAATCTCTTTCCGTCAATGTCAGATAATTTTCATAATTTTATATGAGTTATTGGGTATAATGTACGTGCGTTGTAGGTATAAATGAAAGACTCTCTTGCTATAAAATGATGCCTTAAAAGAATTAAATTAAATTAAGTTAACAAGGCGAAATATAAATGTTACGTCACTAAATCACTACTCATAAATATTGAAAACAAAGACACAGTTTTAGATTTCATAAGTAGGTATGTCAATTTAATTATACATGTATGTATTAATTTAGTGGCAACGAGTGCATGATCCAATAACACGTTTAAAAATAATTTAATAATCACTATGGCTTTTATTACCGAGAAACAAGGCCTGGTTTTATCACACAATGCAGTTACTGCTGTCATAATTAAAAATAACCGGGCATAAAACACATCGCTGAGTCATACGCGTGGTAGCTTGCACAGTACTAATTTTTAATACGCAGTTTTCAGGTTATTTTTTTTTTGTTTTTTAGAAAGGAATGTATTCTATGCATAAAGGCAATATCAATGTATAGTTGCCGGCACGAGCAATGAAAACAAACTAACCTTAAACCTAACAAACCTTATTTCCTATCACGGCAGGTTGCATAAGGGCTAGCAATTAAATCAATATAATTATCATCATCTGCCTAGCCTTTTCTCAACTGTGTTGGAGTCAGCTTCCAGTCTAACCAGATGCAGCCGAATACCAGTATTTTACATGGAGCGACTGCTTATCTGACCTCCACAACCCACTTACTGGGTAATATACTGCTTGGTACCCCCTGCTTGTCAGACTTTCGGTCTTCTGACGGCTCTTACCGACTGTCAAAGATCCACGAATGACAGCCGGTATCAACTGCTTCCGAGACACGGAGGGGTCTCGGTATGTAAAGATGGTCCCACAGACGAATAAACCTATATTTAAACCTAAACCTATCAAAAAATAACAATCGGCAAGAGAGTAGTCCTGCAGAATTTTTGAAGAAACTTAGTCGATGCCTATCTTACTAATAATAAAGCCGAAGAGTTTTTTTTTTTTTGTTATTGTATGATATGTTTGACCGCGCTAATCACTGGAACTGCTAGTTGGATTTGAAAAATATTTTTTCATTTGATAGCCCAATTCTTGAAATAGGCTTTAAGCTATTTAACACCACGCTAGGAACCAAGAAAAAGAAAAAAAAATCAGAAACAACGCTAAGCGAAACCGAAGTAATAGCGCGGGCAGGCGACGTGATGCGACGGGGTCGGGGGAACCAGAAACACGCGGACGAGGTCGCGGGCAGAAGCTAGTATTAGACAGAATGTTTAAGATATTTTAAACTTGGAGTTTATTCATAGGACTCTTCACGGTAGGATGACAACCCTATTCTACATACGAAATTTTGAGTGACAAAATGCTAGTTATCTGGCCGACTCATAAACTTAGTCCTGTGAGCTCATGCAAGATTAGGGTATTGCTTTTTAGACGTATGACCTCATTATTTTACCATAAGATAATAGAGATGTCACTACCATTATAAGCATTCTTGTTGTGGTTAAGTGTACTTATGAATAACGTAAGTAGGTTCCAAAATTCTTGGAAACATAATTACGTACCTACAGTTTTTGATTACCTAACTATACACGGTGAAATTTAATTCATGGGCAATATTTTATAGGGTCATTGTACTCATCATTACGAACAACTTTTACTATGGGAACAAACCTGAAATCGCGAAAAAAAATCAGCTGTTCCCCACATTTTGACGAGTTAAGGCTCTTACAGACAGAGGCGATATCGCGTCGCAACGTGTCGCGTAGCGGTGTTGCGACGCGATAATATCGCAATATCGCTCGCGATATCGCCTCTGTCTGTAAGAGCCTTTATGCGAGCACGCGATTTCTCCGTCAATTGTGGACCGATTTTGAAAATTATTTTTTTGTTTGAAAGGGTATGCTCTCGAGGTGGTCCCATTGATGACGGGATCCCATGGAAATGGAGGGAAACCCTCATATTTTATAGGCACACCTATAGCTATAAATTTAGTAGTCCTAATAGTAATTCTAAGAACTCTTGCCGCCTGTGATACAGGTTTATCCTAGTAAAGGCACCATACTTTGTAATACCTACATTATTTCTAAGATTTATACTGTATTTTAATTTTACCAATTTTTATTTTTGAATAAATTTTATTATTATTATTTTTTTTTATTTTTTTTTTATAGCGATTTGGCTATTTTTTATAGTAATTTGTGCATTTGCTCTCGGGAAGCACCAAGTATTTGGTGAAGTGGAACTGATGATGAAGACCACAGATGACTATTGGAACCACTAAATTTATACCTTAGTGTTTCACGGGTTGCGACTCGATTACTTTAATATGGTTGCTAAGTAATTTATGTTCGTCACAATGCATAATATGGTGATGGTAACTTCACCATCAGCTCCAGTTCTCCTGGTTCTTACTAGGATAACTTCTCAATAATTAACATCCATGCATCGGGAAAACAATATTTTGTAAAAGGTGATGACTAGTTGACATTGGGCTATTATAACTTGGATAAATTACAAAATGACCCAGTAATAAGTGAAAAATAAAAAACTTTTTTACAAAAAAAAAAAACAACTGACTTCCAAAAAAACACTACAATGTGAAAAATAACTTATAGGTATATAAAAACTATTGCCCGCGGCTTCGCCCGCGTGGATGTTGGAAAATATCCCACGGGGACAAAAATCCTTACTTATTCCTTGTCTACATTATAAAGGGAACCTCATTGCAAAATTTCAGTTTTCAATAGGTCCAAGGTATTCCTTTCCGTGAATGGATGGCAGCGATAATAAAATCTTCTATAATTAACATTAATGGCTCTATAGTAATTAAATACAAAAATAATAACAAATATTTGAGTAGGTATTAATATAGTATTCAGCTCCCGCGTAAAGTTGATGGTACTTGACTGGGACAGCTCAATGCTCTTGATATATCGACGAGATTATCAGTCGGCTGCCGACAGGCGGCTCACACACATGCGATTATATCTCACGTCAGATGAGCTGAAATAAAACGGTAATAAATGTTTTTTTTTTCATGAACATTTATCGAGATACAGACAGGTAATTTCGTACGCATAAATGGGAATAGCGATGATAGATAACATTTTCGCAAAAATGACAGATCATAGGGAAATCATAGCGAAGCAATATTATTATTAATGCAAAACCTACGGGGGATTGTATGGGCTCGAATTAAATAAAATGTAGTTTACTAGTTTAGAAACGCAAACACGTCTTCTTTGTGGAAAACACTTAACCTATCCTAGCCTTTTCCCAACTATATTGGAGTCAGCTTCCTGTCTTAACGGATGCTGCAGAATACCAGTATTTTACAGACCTCCACAACCCTGTAACGGGGTAATACGTACAGTAGTACCAAACTAATATGGCTTATCGATGTACCTGCGCAGAAGATGAATTTTCAAAGCGCGGGAAATGCTATTGACCAATCGGCACGCTCCACTTTTTCCTGTACCGCTATTGGTCGGTAGCTGCCGCCATGTTAGCGCGCGCCGCTTGACAGCCGCCATACTTGCAAGTGAGACGGAACTAACAGCTGCCGTGTATTATGAACCTTATTGTAGTGATCTAAGGTTGATTGTAAGTTTTAAGCACTCTCGTTAATCTTCGGGGCCATACTTTCTTTTCTGTGCGAACGAAGATTCACGATGCGCCTTATTAGTTGGGTACTACTGTAACCCCTTGACAAGACTGGTTGTCAGACGTCTGGGCTTCTGATGACCCGTGACGACTGTAAAAGATCCACGAATGACAGCCGGGACCAACTGCTTAACGTGCTTCCCAAAACACGGAGGGGTTTCGGTATGTAAAGATGAACCTGATAAATCGACCCGCGCGGCTGTTATTACTTAACCACGAGCCCCTTAAGAATAGACTTAACAATTCGAAGTGAATGTCCAATCTGGTGATAAAATCATGAAATTACAAAGGTCAAAAAAGTACCTAATCATAACGCAATCCTGTAAGGCAAGCCTTACCAGGTAACTTCTGTAGTAATTGGACACGGTTTAGTAACTGGCCACTAATAAAAAAGAGGTAGAAAGAAGGAGAAGGAGCTAGCTCATGAATGAAAAGGACGACGAAAATATTTTTAGTCCTTTTCATTCATGAGCTTGCTTGCATTACCTTGTTTCTACCTCTTTTTTATGAGTGGCCAGTTACTAAACCGTGTCCAATTACTACAAAAGTTACCGTATGGCTGAACCTATCTGTTATCAATTCATCACCATGTAACATACCCATATTTGCAAAATAGACGACTTACTTACTTACTTACAAAATCATGCTAAAAGTACTAAAACAGCAACATAAACAACAGACCCACAAACAAACACTAACCAAACACACATACCACACACTTAACGACTTTTAGTCGCACTTAGCACGTCTGCTATCAGAGCCCATTACAAATTTAATCTAACATGTCGCCACTTTACAACGAACCTTAATCACGTCTACGAATGTTTATTCAGATGCAGGCCATCTAAAGAGCTCCACAATTTACTGGAAATTAAGAGGACGCATCCGCTGGGGATGCTACAATAACATTGTGCCACCGAAAATACAACCACTAAGTGACAGGAATAAAAACAGTAGTGGCACTGGCGTATTGGGATTGTGGGTAAAAATACTAACCGTTATTTTGGGAAGGATGGTTATTATTATCCATCATATTGGGATTTTTATATTTATTGTTTCATCGATTTCTGAATTAATCTGTTTGGTGGTACTCAATTCCAAATGTGGGAAAAAGTTCAAAGTGGATATGGATTGTAAAAAACCGGTCAAGAGCGAGTCGGACTCGCGCACCGAGGGTTCCGTTCGCGTACCATCATTTATATTCATTTTTGTTGATGATTTCTGAAAAGTGTGCTATTTAGAGACGTCGTTTTATTTTTTCTGTGTGTGTGTGTGTAAAAATATATATGCATTTTTTTCTTATTTGCAAAATTGTATGGCAAACGTTATTTAAAACTGTTCCAAATTTCAAGTTGATAGCATTAGTAGTTTTTGAGATATCCAGCTGTGACAGACAGACAGACATACAGACAGACAGACTGAGTCACATCATAAGGAACTTTTTACAATTTTGGTACGGACCCCAAAAACAGAACAATGTGAAAAAATATAACTGGCAGAGACAGGGGTTAACTGAAATAAGCACTGATTCGGTATGTGTTGAAATATTAATCTGCCTAGCCTTTTTCCAACTATGTTGGGGTTCTGACGACCCGTAACGACTGTCAAAAATCCACGAATGACAGCCGGGACCAACGGTGTAACATGCTTTCCGAGACACGGAGGAGTCTCGGTATGTAAAGATGAGATGAGAAGAGAACCCATCCACGGACCAACCCCGGCAAGCCAACGGTGCGGCTGTTATTTCTTAGCCACCTCAAAAATATTAAAGTACTAGCATTACTTGTGTCCATAGTATTAAGGTCCAACCATAAAGACTCAGCGCAAATATTGTTATTAATTGCAAAAATGCAATTTTATATTCACAATTTCTATCCATAAAAGCAATTTGCAATTAAAAACACCTTTTTATTCAGCTAGTTAATTTTAACGGCTGCCGAACAAACTGCATAAAAATAAAAATAAATCCAATGAAAAAATCTCTGCATTTCAGTAAGGGTTGCGCGATAAAAAATTCGCTGACCAACTAAAGAAGCAGGGTCGTCCATTTGCAACTGAACGACATCTTTTCATTAAAATAAAAATTGCTAATGACTCCATCTCCATATTTTAGCATAAAAACGTCAGCGCTTTGTACCATTTCGCCTTGGTTATAAAAAAAAAGCATAATTACAAGATACATCTGCATATCTTTTGACGCCTCCGCGCTATTGCTCGACACATGGATGGAGATGTTAAATGTTTCTGCTTTAATATTTTTTTGCTCTTGAAGTGCAGATGACTTTATTACTGAGGACGGTAAGACAAGGAATGTTCTTTTTTGTCTTTGTATGATTGTGAGATTTATACGGCTTGTTATGTTGGTACACGGTATGAAATAAATTGGTGTTTTTCATGTTTATATTTTAAAAGCGTAAGCTAGTCTGTACCTATTTTTGTTTGGTAGAGCCAAATTTTTAATGCAAGAACCTTTTTTTTAATGGAGTAGTATGGAAAGTAATACAACAATTTCTATGTTTATTCAATATTAAAATCATTACAAGTTATTATGCTATAGCGTGTAGTATGTATAATGAACACACCAGTGTACATCTCCCGCCTGCACACTACTTGAGGACATCGTGGAGTAGGGAGAGGTGTGTCAAATGTTACAGGGAGGCAATTGTAACACACGTTGTTTCACGACATCTATGGACGAATAGCGGCTGGTCTTGATGGCAATCGAAGCTGTATTTGGCGTTGTTTTACTGACCGAACCCGCAGGTAGAACAGTTCGCGCATGTGCTCTCAATAGATGATAGGTTAAGATATTGCAAGTTGAGTAAAATTTTTGTTGGACACAGTTTTTGTTATTATAATTAAATTAAACAGTTTTACAATACGAGTAGTTCAGTGGTGATTTTCGGATAAGTTAACATCCAATCTATACTTGCAGGTATGTGATTTGTTCAAATATACAATAGACTTTTTAGGGTTCCGTACCTCAAAAGGAAAAAACGGAACCCTTATAGGATCACTCGT
The DNA here is from genome assembly GCA_905163495.3 of Cosmia trapezina. Classification (NCBI taxonomy): domain Eukaryota; kingdom Metazoa; phylum Arthropoda; class Insecta; order Lepidoptera; family Noctuidae; genus Cosmia; species Cosmia trapezina. The sequence continues at coordinate 17,125,384 of LR991033.1, forward strand.
GTGTCTGTCTGTCTGTCTGTCCGTCTGTCCGTCTGTCACAGCCAATTTGCTCCGAATCTAATGGACCGATTAAGTTAAAACTTAGTACACATATGGATTTCTGTGACCCAAACACGTACAGCTAAAGTAAATATATGAATTTTGAATATGAGAGTCACTTTTAGGGGGAAAATAAGAATATTTTAAAAAAAAGTTTTGTAAACTGTACCATGTGACATATCAAATGAAAGGGCTTACTATGATGGTCTCATTTATATTTTTATTATAATTTTAAAATATATTGTTTTAAAGTTATTTAAGAAAATAGACGAAAATTGACCATTCCCCCCCCCCCCTTATCTCCGAAACTACTGAGCCTAAAATTTTGAAAAAAATATAGAAAATAGTTCTGTACCTGTAGATTACAGGAAAACCTATAAGAAGTCTGTGGTCTTAAAATAACATGGTAAATCTATATATATAAAAAATCAAAGTCCTGACTGAGTCACTGACTAATATATCAACGCACAGCCCAAACCAATGGACATAGAGACTTGAAATTTTGCACATAGATACCTTATATAGTGTTAACATCCACTATGGAAGGATTTTTGGAAATTACATCCCTAAGGGGGTAAAATAGGGGATGAAAGTTTGTATGAAAAATCCTATCCCTTGAGTTAATATTCATCTAAGTAAATTATAAAGTTTATCATTTTTAGTTTTCCTAAACTACCCCCTAAGGAGGGATTGGGGGTGTCAAAGTTTGTATGGAGGAATTTTAAGACGCGGTCCGATTAACTCAAAACTCAGTTTTTATACTTAAGACCAAAAATTAAGACTAACGTGTTTCAGGTTTTTCCAAAAATCTACCCCTAAGGGGTGAAAAGTTAATTTTATAGCAGAGGATTTTATTGGGGGCTTGATTAACTCTAAAATTGGTGTAAATAATGTTTGAGTCAAGTTGTTGAAACATACCAGACGATTTTTGAAATTCTTTATTCGTGTTCGTGAAAACAGAGATACGGTTTATATGAAAAATCTTATTAATTTGGTTAATGAACTTGAAACTTAGCACAAATACTTGCATAAGTAAGTAATAATGTTTGTCATTATTAGTTTTTCAAAACAACGCCTCAAATGAGGTTTATATGTTAAAGTTTGTATAGAAGAATTTTAAAGCGCAGTCCGATTAAAAAAATGGTACTTTGAGTCAAGTTAAGAAACTTGCACAACGAATTTTCACCGATTTTGACGGCATATAGCTGATGTTTTAAGGAGTAACTTAGGCTATTTTTATTTAAGAAAAATAATTAGGGTTCCGCGCAAGAAAATTAAAATCCATGAAATCAGACAACCACGTACAGTCCAGTACAAACTTACTAAGCCTCCGCTGTCTATTACGGCTATAACAACAAATAATAAAAATAAAGCAAAGTTAAAAATTTAAGGGGTCGGTCCCCATACAATAAACTTTTCATTTTGAAAAAAAAATAAAAAGTTTAATCTAGCATGTGGGGTGTCATCGTCTAGAACTCATCGAGTAGAGTACAAACATATTTTTTTTTATCTTCTAAAATTAAGAAATAGGGGGCCCCCTATTTCTGCAAAAGTTGTAAATTTTAGACCATTTTTATACGAGCTCTAGCGCAACAATTCAACAAATTAGGAATTTGAAACTTCTTTATACCATGTAGGTACCATAAATACTGTATTTAATCAACAATACTGAAAACGGCGATTCATAAGGTATTTTCTTTAAACATTGGTGATTTTCTGCAACTGCAAAAAATAACCTTGTAATTCACAGTATCATTATAAAATAAGTAAAAAGTTGTCTTTGCGATTGTTAAACATATAATATGGTACGGAACCCTTCGTACGCGAGTCCGAATCGCACTTGACCGGTATTTTTTTTAATTAGGCCTTCATTGCAAAATGGCGGCAGTAATGCAAAAGTAACAAAACAAGGAGAGGCAATTGTAACAGAGGAAGAGAGGAAATGAGACTTGAATGAGACAGAGGAAAATATAATTGAAGACACAGATGATGCAGACGAAGACGATAATTATTATATAGTCTGTTTTGAACAATAAAAAACGAGTAGAGAAGATTGGTTGCTATGCAGAGACTGCAATAAATGGGTAAACTGCAGAAGTGCAAACAATGACCCATTTTGTGTGTGTTCAAACTGTTTGTCGGAATGACTGTTATTGATTTTATTATTTTTTAAGTATTTTAGGTCAAGTGCGATTCGGACTCGCGTACGAAGGGTTCCCCTTCGTACGCGAGTCCGAATCGCACTTGACCGGTATTTTTTTTAATTAGGCCTTCATTGCAAAATGGCGGCAGTAATGCAAAAGTAACAAAACAAGGAGAGGCAATTGTAACAGAGGAAGAGAGGAAATGAGACTTGAATGAGACAGAGGAAAATATAATTGAAGACACAGATGATGCAGACGAAGACGATAATTATTATATAGTCTGTTTTGAACAATAAAAAACGAGTAGAGAAGATTGGTTGCTATGCAGAGACTGCAATAAATGGGTAAACTGCAGAAGTGCAAACAATGACCCATTTTGTGTGTGTTCAAACTGTTTGTCGGAATGACTGTTATTGATTTTATTATTTTTTAAGTATTTTAAGTTTTTTTTAAGTGTTTAGCGTGAACTGCTGACAATATTTTGTTAGATTTATTGTTTTATGGTTGACGGTACCCGTATGTTACAATTGACCCTCTCGGTACAGCAATTGTAACACTATGAGCTGATCTCATTAAGTGCCATTTCCTAGAATTTTATCGACTTGATTTTATAATTAGATAACTCAACTATACTGTGACCAAAAATGAATGCGCTGTGATTTTAATTAAAATATTATAAATGGTTGAATTTTTTTTGTTACTATTGACACACCTCTCGCGCCAACAGACGAGGTACAGACGCCAGCACATCAAGCCACCCGAAACTGTCAAATTTTCCCAATCTACCTTGAACCTAATGTTTTAGCGGTAAAGATGAAAATCTATTAGAGAAATTTGACAGATTGTAGAGCTTGATGTGCTGGCGTCTGCATTCCGAGGGTGCAGTTACTGGAATCGCACTGGAACGTCAACTTCAAGGCGATCGTCGTGCGTGTACCTACCGAACTATTATCTGCCTATCGTCATGGAAGAAGACTTTTGGCTGCATGACGTGGTGTTCCACCGCTTCCGCGGACAAGTTCCACAGGATAGCAAAGAGTCAAGCTAGTGAAAAGTGAAGTATTACTAACATAGCCTTATTTATTAACACGACTTTTTTGATAATAAAATCAGAAAAATATGTTTAGGTTAAGATATTTTTCTACGGGCCTGTATCACCTGAAATATACGGTATTATTAATATAGTCTCAACGTTTGCACGAATAACAATCATTGTTATTACTTACAATACATATTTTCATGAAAAAATCCGGTTCAAAGGTCATACGATTAGATGATTCTGTTCTGAGAAAATCACTGAAGTTAACTCAGATGTTTAATGAGAACACAAGACATCCTTGTTATGTACAAGATATAAGACATAATAGGTATAACATAAAGAAATAACACAAGGTGATTTTGTTCCAAAAACAGACTGTTTACCCCTCAATTAATAACGTCGAACAATCAACATCGCAAAAACAAGAAATCAAAAGGAAGTTTACGCATCAATTTATATGAAATACAGGAGGTATCTCGTTCGTTAATTTGTTTACACTTTGCATGTTCCCTCCGTGCCAGTGTTTACATTTCACATCTAAGTATCCTCGTAAAACGTAATAAACTTCGCCTTCCGATGATTATGGGCCTTTGAAAATAAACTTGGAAGTCGATTCACAAACACTGTCTTTTATTTTTGTTTAGTTTACTTTCTTTCTTTCTTGAGTTATGGATATCACCGTTATTCTTTCTCTCGAGTTCAGCGGAACTTGCCTTCGTCCCCTTTTATTGATACATTAGAAATTATTTTTTCATGTTATTCTGCCATAAAAATGACTTTGGAGTCTTGTTTTGCTTAAATTATTTAAATGGCGGTATCTTCGTGTTCTGTGCAAGTATTTTGCATTGGATTCTTAGATATGTTTTAAGTAGCTGTTGCCCGCGTCTTCGTCTGCAATCCAGAATGAAAAGTAGCCTATGTCCTTTTCCAGGTCATAGTTTACCCGAGTGCCAAATTTCATCCAAATCCGTTTAGGTGTTTTAGCGTGAAAGCGTAATAAACAAACAAACTCACTTTGGCATTTATAATATTAGTTAGGAAGTTGAAAGAGAAAAAAAGTTTTTTCATGAAATTCGTACGTACTTACCTACTGGTTAAACTTCTGGTGGTACTACTACTGGCTAAGATAGTCTAAAGGCGCGTTTACACGGAGAGATTTTCTTGATGGTCAAGAAACTCCCCGAGCTTAAGCAAACAAAGTTATTATATAGCTTTGTATTTCTGAATAAATAATACATTCCGGTTCAACATTGTTCTTTGTATCGTGTTGTGTTTTGCGTAAGATCAGTGCGTGTACTTACGTCTGTAGAATTGCGTTTGCCCAGTTGCTTACTTTTTATTTGGGATTAAATATAATGACTACCAAAAAAATGTAACGCTCACCAAAATGGATAAATGCTCACCAAATCTACGTCGACCTCCTGACGAAAACCCTAACCCTAGACGGTCGAGGTCAGGGGCACCCCGAGGTTTGGTTGGATATGTTACTTTAAACCCTGCAGACAGAAACGGTCGTCGACCTGCTGTCAGTTTTCTAAAGTTATAATTTCACAATAAAATGGTTTCAATTTTGGTGAGCATTTATCGTTTCTGGCAGGTGGTATTACCAAAATGGTAATAAAAAAACCAGCCAAGTGCGAGACGGACTCGCACACAAAGGGTTCCGTACCATATTATAATGTTTAACAATCGCAAAGATAACTTTGTATTTCATAATGATACTGTGAATTACAAGGTTATTTTTTGCAGTTGCAGAAAATCGACCATATTTTTAAAAAATACCTTATGAATCGCCGTTTTTAGTATTTGTTGATTAAATACTGTATAAGGTACATTATAATAGAGCTCGTACAAAAATGGTATAAAATTGACAACTTTTACGGCCCCCTATTTCTTAATTTTAGAAGATACAAAAATAAAAGAATCTTTGTACTCTACTCGATGGGTTCTAGACAATAACACCCCACACACAGGTTATTTTTTTTTTTCAAAATGAAAAGTGTTGTATGGGGACCGCCCCCTTCAATTTTAACTTTACCTACTTTATTTTTATTATTTATTGTTACAGTCGTAATAGAAATACACAATCTGTGAAAATTTCAATTGTCTACTTATTAAGGTTCGTGAGATACAGCCCTGTGATAGACAGACAGACGGACGGACGGACGGACAGCGGAGGCTTAGTAAGTTTGTACGCACAATATTGAGATACTAGCTAGACTGCCCGCGGCTTCGCCCGCGTGGATGGGGTTTTAATTTTCTTATTATTGTTTATTTTACATCAAAAGTATAAATACTGAGTTTCGAGTTAATCGGACTGCGCTTTAAAATTCTTCCATACAAACTTTAACATCCCTAAACGCAATTTGAGGGGTAGTTTTGAAAAACTAATAATGACAAACTTTATTACTTACATAAGCCAGTATTTGTTCTAAGTTTTAAGTTCATTAACCAAATTAATAAGATTTTTCATGTCAACTGCATCCCTGTTTCCACGCCCACAGGGGTAGAATTTCATAAATCGTCTGGGATGTTTCTATAAGTTGTCTCAACCATTATTTACACCAATTTTCAAGTTAATCAGTCCCCAATAAAATCCTCCGCTGTAAAATTTACTACCCCTTTTCACACCTTAGGGTAGATTTTTGGAAAATCCTGATACACGTTAGTTAGTCTTCATTTTTGGTCTCAAGTACAAAATCTGAGTTTTGAGTAAATCGGACCGCGTGTTAAAATTCCTCTATAAAAACTTTGACACCCACCAATGCCGTCTTCTGGGGTCGCGGGTTGTTCGAAAGAGATACCGTGGCCCTGCCATAGGCAACTGAAGGAACACGGGTGGGTTTTAATCAGTAAAAGTATGACACGCCCTTTCGCTCCACCCAGAGCGGGAGAAGTCATTTGATGATTTCCCATCCACAAAAAAGGGGGTAGTTTAGCAAAACTAAAAATGATTAATTTTATAATTAACTTAGATGAATATTCGTGCTAAGTTTCAAGTCTAATAACTCCAGATATAAGATTTTTCATACAAACTTTCATCCCCTATTTTATTCCCTTAGGGATGGAACTTCCAAAAATTCTTCCTTAATGGATGTTTAAACTATATAAGGTATATATGTTCAAAATTTCATGTCTCTAGGTCCAGTGGTTTGGACTGTGCGTTGATTATTATCAGTCAATGAGTCAGTCAGGACTTTGAATTTTATATATATAGATTTACAAGACCATAAACTTCTGATAGGTTTTCCTGTAATCTATAGGTAAAGAACTATTTTCTGTATTTTTTTCAAAATTTTAGGCTCAGTAGTTTCGGAGATAAGGGGGGGGGGGGGGAATGGTCAATTTCGTCTATTTTCTTAAATAACTTCAAAACAATTTATTTTAAAATTATAAAAAAATATATTTGAGACTCTCACAGTAAGACCTTTCTTTTGATATGTCACACGGTACAGTTTCCAAAACTTTTTTTTTTTAATTATACTTATTTTCCCCCAAAAGGGACCCCTATATTCAAAATTCATTTATTTACGTTACATGTCCGTGTTTGGGTTACCAAAATACATATGTGTACCAAGTTTCAATTTAATCGGTTCATTAGATTCGGAGCAAATTGGCTGTGACAGACGGACAGACGGACAGACAGACAGACAGACAGACAGACACACGAGTGATCCTATAAGGGTTCCGTTTTTTCCTTTTGAGGTACGGAACCCTAAAAAGGAACCCTTATGGTGTGACTCAGTCTGTCTGTCTGTTTGTATGTCTGTCTGTCTGTCTATCTGTCTATCTGTCTGTCTGTCTGTCTGTCTGTCTGTCTGTCTGTCTATCACAGCTGGATATCTCAAGAACTACTAATGCTATCAACTTGAAATTTGGAACAGTTTTAGATGATGTTTACCCAACTATTTTGCAAATCAGATTGAGACTGAGATGAGATTGCGAACGTTGTTAAAAATACGAGAATTGTCCCTCAGATATCGGAACGGAACCCTCGGTGCGCGAGTCCGACTCGCTCTTGACCGGTTTTTTTGGTAGTAAAATAGGTACTTTCTGGTAGGCGGTTCAACACAAGCCTTTTTATTTTGCTACGATGTGTAATTCTCAATTTATGTTTAAGATCATCCCCATAATTTTAATGTTACACTGAATAAAACGCTAAACTCACCTTAAATATACAATGTAATATCATCCACATAAATCAAACTATTAAACGGACAACGGAAAATTCTTCAAGCCAGGTAAACTCGGCATACTCCACCCGGTACATTTTACATCGGAAACATGCAAAGCTATAAATATTCACTCGGCTCCTGTTTGTTTCCACCTCTTAGGCCTCATAAAATTAATGCCTTTATATTAATATTTATTAATATATGAATGTCTCGTACATTGTAGGGAAGCCGACATGATAAAATGGTAAGTAAAGTTTATGGTGCAATAACAACGGTATTATGCTGTTGCCTATGAATTTCCATTGGATATGCTTACAGTCATTATGTTGTCTCATTTCTATTTGTTACAATAGAGAGAGAGGGATATAACAGGAGCAGAGGTTACACTTAGTTATTAGAAGTATATGATAGGTATTATACGCTGGACGATTAATAGGAGTAATCGAATGCCTAATTAATGTGATGCCTATACTTATTAAACGTACTAGGAGATTATACGACAGAGGTGTAATTAAATTTCATACTGGGTATATTGTGTCGAGTTTAATATCTTAGCACCTAAGTCCTAATTACTCAATAAACCTTGCTGTTTAATGTTGTGGGTCTTTAATAAATCAATACTGACTTTGCATTTTGTTTGGCGGATATATTTTATGTCTGCAGTCTATATATGGTACACAAATTAATTGACTTGACACTTATAGGAAAGATGTCCATACTAAGTCACTGTCCCTATAACAATGCTGCGTGTGAAATGGTTTTTAATATGTCGCGGTCTACGTACCTGGTCTACTGGATTGATAAAAGTGTTCAATGTATACGAAAAAAAAATTTAAAAAAAAACGAGATAAATAATCCCTAAAAATAAAAATAACTCCATCAAAAAGCTTTTAACCTAGATCAGCATGTAAATGTATTTCAATTCTAAATACAAACATCAACTTTACAACATTTAATGTTACGGATAAAATGTCAAAGCCTTTCACACAAAATTCGGTTACCAGATACGGTATAAAACAATGTGACATTAATCGAAACAAATGAAAAGCTTCCATTTTAATTAAAGGAGCAGGTAACCCAAACCTTACGGAAGATTAAAGAACAAGTAACACAAACATGAAAGACTGAACCACGAAATTAGATTTTAACGAATCAAAAACGAATTTGTAATATGATAGATCATCGTTATTCGTAGAAGTTTCGAAATTACACCCCGATAACAGATTGGAACATGACAAAGGAATCACACCTTTATTGTGAACGTAATACGGTGGTGTAAAAATACAGGGTTCTAAACTGTCGCTTTCTGTTCATCCGGCCGGAAGATTCCTCTTTTGATATGATTAAAAGGGTGAAGACTGTTTTATGTGGCAATTAAAGAGTTTTGTTGCTCCCTAGTTTCTATTTCTTCATCTATGACCTGGTAACGATTTGATATAAACAACGTGACATCTTATTTGTTGGAATTGTGAAGGCCATTAATTTATATTCGTAGACAGAAGACATTATTTATAGAATTATGGTTTTTATAATTGAGGAAATATGAAGATTCAGATTCAGATGTTAGTAGCCAAGTGTGGATATAGTTAAGCTACACGATTACAGACAAATACTTGCACTGACTGAACAGCTACAATCAAATTTGTACAGCTCTTTTCTTTTCTGAAACGGATTTCGAAGACCATTTCAGACATGGATCTACATGGTCCTCACTGATCAAGATTGTGTCTGGACTTTAAAAGAGACTTTGACCCCTGAGTTTGTTTCTCCATTTCTTCTCAGGAGTAGACTCCATCTAGCTTATTTTTCAAGATATTGTTTATGTACTTATCTATGTCGCAGTAAGAGGTTGTAGCCGTGATTTATAGTTATATCCCTAGGCATATAGTTATCTACCGTAATAAAGTTATACGAAAACAGTTCATAACTATCTTACTAGAAATATAAGTATTAATTTGCATCCACGCCAAAGTTACTCAACGTTTGCAAGTGTTATTGGGCAACAACGGATAACAAATATTTATAGCAAAAGCCGCAAAATATAGAGAAAATTACTTAATGTTATCATGTTGCAAAATGTTGCTCAACAAAAAGTGACTGCGGTGTGGATGCACCTTTAGGGCACTCCGACCAAATAGGGATTAGAACTATGACCAACTAAGCGCGAGGCGAGCGAGCGAGGCGAGCGGTGCCGCAGCAGCGGCCGGCAAGCGCTACGTGGAAATCTGTGGCAATAGTAAAATTAGGGCACTCCGACAGTTTTCATATAACTATATTACGGTAGATAACTATATCCCTAGGGATATACTCGTAACTTAGTACATTTTCTTACATTTGCATGTGACAGCATATGCAATTCATAGTTATAACAAAAAACATTAGTAAAGCAAGATGTAAATTCAAATAACAATATTAAAATATTTTATTCTGAGACTGGAAAAAATGGTTTAAATTTTGGTACGTGATATCTGAATATACGGTGTCCACTATTTACGCCAAACCCTGTGTATTGTATTTATTATAAATGTTTATAAGGTATGTAATTTTTACTAAGCATCAAAAACATATTTGTTATTATACATATTTAACTATTAACTATCTACACTAGGTACTAAATTAAATGACTAACTGTGTAACTAACTACAAAACAATTTTTCAATATTTTTAGTTTTTAATATGACGTGTTAATATTCCGGTTTCCCAGAATAAACGTTTTCATTTCATTTCATTTCTTAAAATTGAAACATTGTAAAATAAATATGTATTTAGTATTGGAAAAGCTAGTAAATATGAAAGAAATAATTGATTTACGAGCGTGTTATATTTGATAATTATTTTTATAATTTTTAGCACTATATTTTTAAGTATTAAGTAAAATTGAGATTACCTTGATTCCAGAAGTTGGTTCGGTTGTGATTTAAACCATAACATCATTGTAAAACCACCTTTAGATAAAACTGTTTGTTGGATAATGACATCTGTCACATTTACGAAGCTTAGGACCAATATAGAAGTTTCTAATTTGACTAGTTATTGTGTTGTCACATTTACGAAGCTTAGGACCAATATAGAAGTTTCTAATTTGACTAGTTATTGTTTATAAAATATACGACTCTTATCTTGTAAAAATCGTATAGATGTTATTGCTGTAAATATATTTAATAGTACCAGCAATATATTTTAGAATTTATATTGCTATTTTAATATAATAGGTTGTTTTAAACGATTGGTACAATACTGTCAGTTGACGTTTGATAGAAAGAGGGGTAGTAGGATATAAAAAGGATTGTAAGGACATTCTCGGCAATTGCTCGGTGGACGTTCAAGTGGTTAGTGCTAGTGCCGTTGTGATGTGAAATAGACCTACCTACCAGGTGTCACGTAAGTTACGTAATTTGATATTATACCTTAAATATTGTTACTATGTCTAATTGAACCATGTTATTTTAGTAGCTATTGTTATTATGTTGCTATTATTCTGAGTTCTCTTGGACCATTGTCCAAGAGGTAGAATATTATCTGTTTGTGATAACTATAATTTGTAGAAATATAAGAAATAAGAAATGTGTTGATAAAAATACTTAAACACTGTTTCCGTGGAGTTTCTTGTTCGTTCTTCTCCACGAAGACCTAGTTTTGCGAACGGACAATAGCTTTCTCGTTAAAGATGAATAATTATTGACAAGCTTGATTGAAGAAATATAAATATCTAGTCTTGTCTTTCTGTGCTTTTAATTATGAAATCCTTCCCTTACACACCATATTCATAGAACACAGTAAAACACAGTAAACAATAATACTTTAATACACAGTAAATAAAATAACTAATAACCATCCTGACATTCAAGGATTGCTATTTGAGTAGTATCTAGGTATATATATATACACTTATAGATAGTTATAGTTATATATATTATATACTATATAAAATCTAACAAGCGCAACTAAAGCAAAGTTACTCCACCGTTTCGTATGTAAACAAAATTAAATTATTATTCCGTACGTCAATATAGGTTGTTTTTTACACTCTAGGGGACGGTTAAAAGCACAAACAACCAAACTTTTCACTTACAGTCAACGTTTGTTTGTTGGTCCAATCCGTTCAGTTTGCGGGAAAAACGTAAAATTTCGTACATTTAAAATACATTGACGTATGCGTTGAGCTCCAAAGTTGGTCCGTATTCAGTCTTTCGGGAAGAGTTTTTGTTTGAAAGTGAAGTTGGGCTAAAACAAGACGATGTCGAAGCAAGATAGGTTTGTATATCAGGTGATTTTATAGCAAGTTGGTGATGAAAGTCAAAGAAAGGATTAGATTACTATAGGAGAATGTAGGCGATGAATTTGAATGTTTATAGACGATAGTCTTGCTTTTAACAATCGCGGTTTGGATTACATAACAACACTATACTAGCGTGGATGTCGGAAAATATCCCACTGGAACATAGGTACTACCGGGATTAAAAGTACCCTATGTGTTAATTCAAGTAAAGAATGTACTAATACCGTAGTACATTGTTTTCATATACTCTATTGGGTTACACGGCGCACGGCATTAAAGCTCCCATTTGTCATGTTTTTTCTGACATCTTAAACTGTCATCGTCATATTTCAGCCATATTTACACAAAACCTTAACGAATTATACACTTGAATCATACTCATGAATCACTCCGTCCATTGGTGAAAACCGTATGAAAATCCGTTCGGTAGTTTTTGAGTTTATCGCGTTCAGACAAACAGATGCAGCGCGTCAGGGAGCCTTTATTTTATAGTGATTTTAGAGCTGTATGAAATTTGCTAAATATTAAAGTAAAGAAGTTCACGAATAGTATGTATGCATACGTGCAATAATGAGTAACCTTTCTTGCATTCGTTCATCCAAGAGATGAATATTAAAAAAACGCATTCATTGACCAGTAATCATTTCCTCTAGTCATTAAAAATAGGATGGAAGCACTCCATCTTTTTAACTACACATCAAAGGGTCATTTCATTGTTAAAAAATAAAAATAAAACATTAGGCAAGCCTGAATCGTGCATCGTACCTATACCCTGTTTTGTCTGCAGCAGTATTTTGTTTTCGCGACAGCCGGAAACGGATATAGAGGGAGACAGAATAATAGCCGTCGGAAATGGTCAGACATGGTGGAATCTTACTTTTTTTTCTCATACGCTGGACATTGCTAACTCAATGCAAGGGGATTGCATTTAAAGGAAATCATACCTTAACAAATTCGTGATAAAGTTTATATTACATTGACAGAAATAGTGTCTTGAAATTAAAGAATACTGGTGTTTTTAGTGAAGCATATCGTAATGCATACACATTGGTCAGGGATGTGAGATAGCATCGTTAAATTGTATGGTTTTATTTCTCGATGTTGGATTTAATTGTCTGTCATGAAGAGCGATAAAGGCGTAAATTAATCTGCTAGGTAGGTATATATAGTTGATACTAACACAAGTAGTCGTGCCTTAATTTGATTTTTTTTGTAGATATGCTCTACAAATTAGGAATACGATCTTTTGGTACACAAGTTACCTACTTTGAGTCTGAGAGTCCATTATCTTCACATGTATACTATTTGGACACGCCTCTTGAACTTGAAACTCCTCTCGACTTGCCTCTTGACTCTTATTTTGTAATTTATTTTTTTTTGTTTTCAAATTGCATAATTCCATTACTTTGCACGTCACGTAGTGGCAAACATGTTGGACTTATTTAATTTATCATCTTGTATGCACTTTCTATGTATACACACACCTGTTTAAGCAAATAAAAAAATCTTACCTTATCTTTTTTGAGAAACAATTTATGTACTATTTCCATCCACAGATTTTCAAGAAATGAAGAGGGATTCAATAGAAATGTAAATAAAGCTTGCCTTCAAAAAGTTTTGCTAGTTGGCAGGAGTGTCACATCTACGGGGGGATAAAATAATATTATTACAACGCCACGGAGTGAGAACGTCCATTTGTCTGATTAGAAAACTGTTCTTTAATATTAAAAATAACAATCGGAAAGTGGTGGAAACAATTTCTTTACTTTTCATTTGAATTTAAATTGTGAATGTAATAGGAAGCACGTTTTATCAAATGAACAAACAAATTTATGAAAAAAGGTGGGTGGTGGATAAAAATCTTTAGAACATTAAAAGAAGAAAAAAAGAAATAACGAATTAAAGTACTACTACTAAATATAATTGCATAACAACATAACTTTGAAGTAAGATGAATATACGGGTAATAGCGTTCGAATTTATAGAATTAAATGCAGAACATTTTCGAAAAGGGTTGAATCCCTATAAAACCTAATCTACCGTTTAATCGTTCGAGCCTGCGGTAGTTAACGCCTCCATATTCATATTAAATTCCTCGTCAGATATTTGTAACAAGGCTTGTTAGCCTATAACCGCACGAGAAAATTAGGGTACCGCAAACAACGTCTTAATAACGGCTGAACTCGAACAATTTACAAAGTAAATATTCAAACAAACTTAATTAGTATATCCTCGGTATAACCGAAGTGAAATATGTTGTGTAACTATAGGGAATATATTGATTGGCCATTAAAATAATGGGCACAAGCTTGAACGATACGCTTCATCGCTGGAAGGCCGAAGGGGCATTATACATCAAACATCCTAACACCAGTCTATATGTACCCGCCTCTCCGCTTTCTCCGTCCAAATTTTGCGATCAATGAAGGGTTTACCTGTACAATTTAAGAGGCCAGTTTATAATGGACGTGTAACTATTTGTTTAAGATCGCCACTGCCAGGCTGTATCGAAAATAACGTGAAAAACGATCAAAAAGCGAAAACGAGTAATATCCGGAGTTGTATTGTTCTCATATCAAGTCCATGGAGTTAATCGAAATTAAGTGATCCATTACAAGATACCGGTCAATGTTGAGTTTAACAAACGACTGTATTATTTATGGAATCGATTTTTATGCGTCGTTAAACTTATACCTTTGTGTTTTCTTTGTCTTGTGTTATTATAAAGCGAATAATTTCCTTTCGTATTTTTTCGGGTGCAAAATTGACTGAGTTTTACGTTTACTTTTTAAGTTTGGGTTCCAGCGAGGCCACACTTCGGTACATTAAAAAAAACCTTGATTTACTGCACTATCTGTGTGTTGTCTTGCTTGTTGCTAAGCGTTTGTTTATAAATTCTCTAATTTTAGTCTACATGTTGGATGATTATCTTAAAAAATCTAGGTTAAGGTTATACTTGAACATCATATTTTAATAAGACTATATTTAGGTTAAATATAAAAGAAATAAACTTTTCCATCCAAAGATTTTGTTTCACGAATACCTTGCCAAGTTTAATGCCTACAAAGTTTCTATCTCATAAAGAAACTTTTAATTTAGTCGTAATACGACTTGGCTTAATGATTCACTTTCCGTGAAATATTAATATCCACCTGTGGCACACAAATCATAATAATATGTATGAAAATGTTGTTTTCTACTAGTTACTGCTTGATAAATGAGACACAGCAATGCAAATCATGAGAACTGTGATTTAATATACAAGTGTTAATTTTCTGAACGGGTCTGGTAACGTCAGGAAAACATTTTCCGTGTCCACTGCTAATTGATTTATTTCATAGTATGTTTATCTGTTGCTCATTGACACAGATTCTTGAAATTGTTCTTATTTAGTCTTGCGTTCTTCCAATACATTTTTAGGATTCTCTGTGTCCATAATCATAATCAGCCTATAATGTTCCCACTGCTGGGACACAGGCCTCCTCTCGGTGAGAGGGAGTGGGCCGTAATCCAACATGGAGGCCCAGTGTGAGTTGGTAGATTTCACATGTCTAGGACATGGCCGGTTTCCTCATAATGTTTTGAGAGTAGTGGTGACGAAATTATTTACACAAAGTAAAGCTCCTGCATGCGTTCAAACACACGACACGAAGTTTTTAAAAAAAATGCGTTTAACCGTTCCGAAATTTTGAATGTTCTGTTGTTATCATGGTTTTAGCAAGTTTTGGCCAGGGTTAGTTTAAAAAAACTGTACATTCAACCGTGCCGCATTTATTCACCAGAATCAAAACCATATATTTTAACTATTTTATTCCTTGCTCTACTACAACTCCCATTAGGGTAGTTTCAGTGAAAAACACAACTCTTTATGCCGTGATTTACTGTTTAATGGTTGTTTGAATACCGCTTACATTTACGAGCTAGCCCTTTAGCCCTCACCACTTTTAAATCTCACTTTGAAGTCACCCAGAATTAGATGGGGCGAATTTCTTATTTAATCTTTGATTTATCGTTGACACATTTTGAGGTACAACCCGTATGCTCGCACTTAATCTTGATTTAACCGACTTGAACCGCTTGTCGGTGCCCAAGATAGGGTTTACGAATAATTTATGATTACCTTATGTGGCCTATCTTGTGGAATTTGTGGTGGCATGATCTTCGATCAATAATGATCGAAGGGCATGATCGAAATATTGGATGACTCTAACGTTTATAATGATTTTAAATTGATTCTTAATTTACTCAGTCCACCATTAAAGTCAGGTCGATTTCAAAATAGAAGTCATTCATTTCGTTAATCGTAGTTACACTTGAAATTAGAGCTATGTTTTCGACTCATTATTATCGCATGTAGGTAAAATTATAGATTTATTTTTTACTACTTTTTGAATTATTTTCGATAACTTGATACTGATATTATAAAATATGAAAACTATGCTCTTCACAGTATTATAATAACTTCGTCCGTCCTTCATAGTTTCTAAAGAATTATTCGCGAAGTTAGCCGAGGGTAATTAGTTAGAACATTTTCAACTTCACACAGAGCTTTTAACATTGACCGAATAGTTAAGTAAATTAATAACCTCCATCAGAATCTCATAAAAAGTTCGAACTTGAAAAAATCGGGTTGAAAATTTTAATTAGTCCGAAAATACTTCAATAAAACCA
Organism: Cosmia trapezina; assembly: GCA_905163495.3. NCBI lineage: Eukaryota > Metazoa > Arthropoda > Insecta > Lepidoptera > Noctuidae > Cosmia > Cosmia trapezina. The sequence goes on from LR991033.1 coordinate 17,141,731, forward strand.
CGGGCCGAGGCATGAAACTCGTAAATTAAAGGAGCGTTGGGTTTAAAGATTACCTATTAGAGTTTTAAGAGTTAAAATTTATGGTTGATAGTGGTGCAACCCACTGTGACGTGTTGCTACTGTTTTTATTTATCCGCTAATAAAACTGATTGACATTCTTTCTTTGGACTTAATGATGGGGTTGTTAAATGTGTTAAGATTTAAGGGACAGGCGATAGCGATTTAGATAAAAACAATAGTTTAATCTACTGCAACTTAAAATAAAATTGTAGCCTGCCCTTTTGGTTGTGTTTACTTAAAAATGTTTTTTGCTTCTTTATAATCCTGAGAATGCAATAATAATTCGTTATCTTTTCGTCCTCAATATTTTTTTATATCACTCACTAACTATTAAAGTAAGCCAAAACTCTCACAAAATGGTATTAGGGCACCAACTCAAACACTTGTAATTTTACAATTACTTCCGTCCTCTAATGTTCACCAATAGTTAATTAGTTACTTGCTGGGAGTTTATTGCGCCGCTTCTTCCCAGCTAAAGCAGTAGGAAGTGGTGAAGGGCGGGCGTTTTGGAGGACTGTCTTATGCCCTTACACGCCCGTCCGCTCCACTTAGAGCGGGACAAGTCATTTGATGAATTCCCATCCACAAAAAAAAATTATGCAGTTTTGACTTTCAAAAAGTGTTAATTCTCAGCCTAATTTGAATAAATGACTTTTGATTTTGATTTTGGTTACACGTATGACAAATTCTTGACAAAACCACTGATGCTGTAATCTTGTAACTTAACCCACTCTCTTATATGATACGGCCAACATTAAAAACCAAGTCAGTTCTACAGGCGCATTTGATGTTTATCAAACATAAAAGTTAAGGACAGGAAGTGGCTCCCACCTATAAATCACGACACCTAACTGTTAAGTTTTGACTTAACCTTTGATAAACTTAGTTAAGTTTTAACTAGTGAAATAAAATCATTAATTTCGTATCTTTAATTTATTGGGAGGTAAGATATTTATATAGGTGCTCGAAAAAGGAGTAGAAAGTTAAGTTCATTCTCGGTATTTAAAGTTGGTGTTATGACCAGTCCCATTAAGGCGAGTAGTGCTGTCAACTAGCGCCACCAATATGGAAAAAATCACAAGTCTGGAGATATGGAACATTTTGAAACTTCCTAAGCTCATATTTTTAGTCAGATGAAGTAGAATTTTTTATATCAAAAAAATCAATCAATCTGCCTAGCCTTTTCCCAAATATGTTGGGGTAGGCTTCCAGTCTAACCGGATGCAGCTGAATACCAGTATTTTACATGGAACGACTGCCTGTCTGACCTCCACAACCCAGTTACTGGGGAATACGATACCCCTTGGTAAGACTGGTTGTCAGACTTTTGGGCTTCTGACGACCCGTAACGACTGTCAAAGATCAACGAATAACAGCCGGGACCAACGGCTTAACGTGCTTCCGAGGCACGGAGGAATCTCGGTATGTAAAGATGGTTACCCATCCACTGACCAATCCCGGCAAGCGTAGCTTAACCTGACAGATCGACCCGTGCGGCTGTTATTACTTAGCCACGAGCTCCTCAACTAGGCGAATCCATGTCTGACAAGATGATTATTACTCATTTGTATCAAAAAAATCAATGCTAAACCTCCTAGGTTCGAAGCCTTCGGCCGTTTTGGACGCAGATATATGCCTGTCCCTGTCCCCTTCTGTGCTGAGCTCATGCAACGCGTCGAACGTCCATGCAGCCAGTAAAAAGATTCGCCCATCAAGGAGCGCGGTCCCAAATTAGATGCATTATTAATGTATTATACTTAAAACAAAAGGTATTTCAATAAAACACGTATACTAAAAGATAAATAATTAAATTATCTTTAAAATGGTGAAGTTCCCACAAAAATACGCTTGATAGTTTTTGCGTGATTGACAGTTTTTTATCCGCATTAGACATAACTTTACAAATTAATTAAACTATAAACATATTTTAAAATATTCAAAGATTAAATTATTAAGAAAATGCTCTAATTTAATATCCATTTTTTTTTCAAATCATTAACACTACTCGTTTAGACATGATCTTTAGTTTAAAATCATTAAAAGTTGGTTATCGTAGCCTCAAGTCATTATGTTTCCACTTGTGTAGTAGGTAAGCTGCGATATAAGTTATTATCTGCCTAGCCTTCCCTTTCCCAACTGTGTTGGGGCGACTTCTAGTCTAACCGGATGCAACATAGGTACCTACTGCTAATTATTTTAAATATTTATACATGTCTAGTCATTAAATTAGTTGAATCAATACCGGAACAAAAAAACAGAACCGGAAATAATCATTGTACAAAACTCAGTATTAAATATACAGCAACGAAAGAACAAAGTTAAAACATAATTGAATACAAAATGTATTCATATCAAAACTTTTGTATTATCATATTCCAGAGTACTAAGAGAAAAAATACAGAACTTCGTTATAAATATAAAAACAAAAGGAATATCATTTTTTACAGAGAATTTAATTAAAAACATTGTTCAGTATCCGAGTTTATAATATGCCTACTTAATTAACGTTTTTGCCGTAAAAAGCGGTCGTTGTTATAACCTAGTTATGGAATGTGCGAAGGCAAGGCCAACAGAATTTTCATCAACTGAACTTCTACAGTTCTTCAAATTCTTTCCTCAAAGAGCCTTCAATGAGAAGAAAGTCTTCATAAAATATTATATTACTAAAATGAGTGAAGTAAAGAAAAAATAAAGGACTAAACTAAACAAAAGTACAAGAGGCTTTTTTACTTACTTCTCAAAAGCCTGTAAAAGAAAAGTCTTCAGACCTAACACAAATAAAACATTACTGAAATCACGTGAACAAAATCGCATCGCATCGCTTGCCCGCGTTATTTCTTCGTTTTTGCTTAGCTTTCTTTCTGCATTTTTTTTTCTTTTTGCTTGTCTCTTAAGGATCCTAACGTGATATTAAATAGTCTATAGACTTCCTCCAGAATCTTATTGGGCTATCAATTGCAAAAGAATATATTTTTTAAAAGGCTAAAAAAGTCTTTATCACACAAAAAAAATGTGTCAGAGCAATTTGTGGGGTCGGACCGTTTGAATCTTGCAGACCTCTATTTAAGAAATTAGAATTACTAACTCTACCTAGTCTGTACATATTGCAAGTAGGAATATTTGTTAAAAAGCACTCTCAGCTATTTACTAAATGAAAATAAAAAAATCCTTTCAAGAGATCCAACCCGACTGGCTGTCACAAGAAGTAGAAGCACACTATTCCAGAACAACTGTTATAATATGTCTGTCAAAATATATAACCAAATACCTAAACAGATCAGAGAGCTACCATTAAATTATTTTAAAATAAAACTTAAGAAATGGCTCTGTATTAATGTGTTCTACTCTTTACGTGAATTTTTAAATTATAAGCTAAGTATAAAATAATTAAGCTAACTTAACTAGGTATATTTAAATTCATCACTTTATGATCTCACTATTCTCATTTGTAATTTTATAACTTAATATTTTTAAATATTTTCTTGTTCACATGATCTAAGTAGGCTAGTAATAAGTGTTTTTGTTTATATTTTTATTTTTAAGGTGTTTTTTGCATGCTGAAATAAGTAAGCAAAATATGTGGAACTATTTTTATATTTAAGACCTTTTATGTACCATATTTTATGCAAAATAAAGATATTCTATACTATTCTATTCTTTTTCAAATTCGACTGGTAGTTACAGAGATTAGCGCGTTCAAACACACAAGCTTTATTAGTACCTATAAAACTTTTTCTTCTCGGTTACCACAGGAAAATATTATTAATTTAAAGCTACCACATATAATGTGGAAAACGTTTTAAATATGAAATTATGGAAACACCCCCCTCAGATCAGCATAAAACAATAAACTTATTTACCAACCCACAAATAAAGTAGTTAAAAAACAAACGATTACAGCGTGAATGATTAAGCGGCGTACATTTTCACTTCATTAATAATAACACTTTGGGGCATTTTATTAAACTGAAGGTAATTTATAAATACTTAATATGAACGCGGTGGTCGTAGATCACGTTAATTGGCGTTTCGACCGGCGGCAGTGTATGGTTTATACGACACAGAAACGCACTGGATTAAACATTGGCACGCGAATCCGTGACTCGGTTTACCTAGTTTAAGTTTTCAAGTGTGGGTTATCTTTTAATGGGAATGAAAATTGTATTATTGTGAAGAGAAAATACACAACCATAAATTCGGTTTCGACAGAACAGAACGTTCTTTTGGAACCTTATTTATGTAGGTATCTATTGTATTTTTAGGGTTCCGTACCAAAATGGTAAAAAAGGAACCCTTATGGTGTCACTCAGTCTGTCTGTCTGTCTGTCACAGCTGGATATCTCAAGAACTACTAATGCTATCAACTTGAAATTTAGAACAGTTTCAGAGTAAAATAGTTGGGTCAACGTCGACCCAACTATTTTACAAATAAGAAAGAATTAAAAATATTTACAATTTTTTTGCAACAGGGACTGAAAGGGGGTCTTATAAATTCATAGCGTGGGGCTACTAGGGCATGTGTTGTATCATATGAAAAGCGCTGTTTGCACATTCTCAAACTTTTTTTTTCTTTTTTTTCGGCCGCATAGTTTTCGACTTTTGATGAAAAATTTTGAGACCGATTCGCTCTAGACCGGTTTTTTATAAGTAATCTTGCTACGTTAAACTAAGTACATTTTTTGAGAAACCTATAACAATGTAATTTAGTCAAGGCTGGAGTTTTCATTTGCTTCAATGTAGCATCAGTACAAAATACCGTTTAGAAATATAATATTAAATAACCAGACCTCCACTTAAGCTATTCAATTAACAACCCACAAAAAATACCCCAATGCCAAGTTTCAGTCAATAACAAAAATTATAGTCGTCTCTCAATACTAAAGTTACGTGAAAATAGTGCGGCAAAAGTAAGCAAATAAACGCTCGGTGACATTTAGCTGTCGTCAGTCTATTAAGGGCTCTCACCCAGCTTTTTATAAATGGCCAAGTAACATGCAACCGCAGTCATTCCACGGAAAAATTGGCCAGGCAGGTAGGACGTTGAATAAACAATTTTATTTCCACCTTATTTTTGGAGTGTGCTTCAAACAAAAGAGGTTAATAGGGATCTGTTGAGTATACGCTGACATAGATATCGATAGAGGAGATAAATAGGTACGCGTACTGTAGGATAAAATGAGGTACAAGTTACAACACCTTCTTTTCTATTATTACCTACTAGGTAAGTCAAGGAACTTATTTTTTAAGCAAAATTTACTACTAAATTATAAATTGTCACTATATTCAAATGTTAACATTCTTTGACAGTCGTCAGAAATGGTTATATTACGGCAAATTAACGTACGGTGTCAATTTGCTTTACAATTAATTCCCTAAAACCTACTATCTTTTGCATCATAGTTTTGTTTTTCATTCGAACTTAGTGTTCTTACCCACGAGCGACACTTTCGACGACGATGGTCGTTGACGCGTTGACGATTGTGGCCGACCTAAAGCGACGCTTGCAGTTGTAGCGTATCGTGTCCGCCATTTTGTCACTCCCGAGGGCTTACTATGAGCTCTTATAGCAGTGCAGAAGTTGAACGTTTCCAGTGAGAGAGAGTGAGAGAGAGAGAGTGACTCCATCTCTCTCTCTCTCTCTCTCACTGGAAACGTTCAACTTCTACCCTGCTATAAGAGCTCATAGTAAACCCCCTGAACTATTTGCAGTCCACTGATAAGATGGCGGACACGACACGCTACAACTGCAAGCGTCGCATTAGGGCGGCAACTGTCGTCGACTCGTGCAGTTGGCTCTGCCGTTGACGAGTGTTGCTCGTGTATAAGAACACTTAGAGTTTCTCCGAAAATTTTCCAAGGTTCACGTAGTATCAAAAACGTTTATCATTTTTAAGCGCATGACCTACTTCTTAACTCTGAGGACCAACGTTCTTAAAGAAAAAAAAACATTAGAACGTAGCTCCATGTAACTAACTTTTAACCGACTTCAAAAAAAGGAGGAGGTTCTCAATTCGGTTGTATGTTTTTTTTTTTTTGTATGTTTGTTACCTCAGTACTCCGTCATTTATGAACTGATTCGGTCCCATTTTTATCAAAATCCAGTTATGATGATGGGATCCATGAGGAATCGAGGGAACTCCTCAAATATTATAGGCATACATATAGCTATTTTGGTATTTTCATCAACAAATCAAGCGTTTGCATTCAGAAAGTATCATCTGGTGAAGTGGAACTGATGAAGAAGACCACAGAAAGCCAAGGGAACTCCTCAACGATGATAAGTATTTCACGGGTGGCGATAAGATATCTCGATTAATAGTTAAGTGACTATGGCGAAGCTTTAAATAAATGGTTCTGATGAAAATGGTACCATCGAACCGATCTGATGAAGGAACCGGAAGGTAGGCATCGGAACTCAGTAATAAAACAATGTATCTTAGCCGTGTTTGGGCTTATTGGAATTATCATGAGGTGCACTCTGGCTATAAATGATTTAATGCTTACTATATGGTGCTTCAAATTGCGCTAATTACTTGAGTTGTTTTAGTCTATGTGGATGATGCCCCTCTAATTTATATTGCAGAGTGGTATTCACATTTGTGTGGGGTAGGCACCACTAAAAAGAGAAAAATAAAAACTTTTTACAAAAAAAAAAATAACCGACTTCCAACAAAACACTACAAAGTGAAAAATAACTTTAATTTCGGAAGTCGGTGGCTAAAAAAAACAAAAGTAAATAAAAAACCAAAGACACCGACTTCCGAAATTAAAGTTATTTTTCACTTGGTAGTGTTTTATTGTTACAAATGTCTTGATGGTATAATCGTTTGGATGTCGTCATCCCTGGTAGAACTTTGTCCGCGTTGTTTCCACGTTCAAAGACGATACTATAAATTTTAATTAAGTAACAAAAACAAAAATAAAACAACATAGCCGCCAAATTAACAGTTTCAATTTCAAATGCCAATCCAGTGGATGGGTTAAAACACTCGAGAAAATTCAAACAATGGAAATACCAATTAATTGCTTCATTGTAAACAGATTGCTTAATTAAGAGAAGGAAATGAATAAAGAGCGTTTAGCGAACATGGAGTCAAATTAATTTTAATGATAAATGATTTACATAGAACTCTTTGGCGGCGGCTCACAGACGGCGGTAGGCTTTAACTTTAATTTTCTCTCCTATTATTCACAAGTAGATATTGTGAATTGAGTATCTGAAGAGGAAATAATGCAGCAAAGTTTTGAAATTGCCTTCAGATGAGTTTAATATTGAAAAGTTTCAGTTTGTTTGCTGTGTATTTCTATATTGTTTTTCTGTTTGTGTATTCAGTATGTGTCGTCATTATTATGATCATTATGCAAAGCCTACATTAAATTTATGATCACATAATGCAACCATCTGTGCTTGTTTTTCTCCTCTCTCTTTGGTAAAGCTAGATTTGCTAAGTTATTTCTGCTTCTTTTAAGCTGAACAGTCTTTTATAATGGTTGCTTTGTGATCTGAAACATTCAATGCCTGCTCGTGGTCGTGAGACCTATTTGCTTTGTTAATTTAAACATAATTTTACGGTACGTGTACTATGTTTCTACTAAAATTTTCACACAGAAATAAAACATGTGAGTCCACAAAAATTGCCCAAAAAAAGAGAAATACTTTATCCCGCATTCCCATATCGCCTCTAAAAAAGGCCGGAAAATTCAAGCAAATAAATCCTGAAAATTAAATAATAAATTGTTTTTTATTTACACACGCTCTAAAAAACGCATCCGTGGAATAGAGGGATTCACACAATTCCCTTTGAATCCCTGGTGTACAATTTTGTAACTCTTGAACCGACTTTCACGAAGCTTTTAGGTATTAAGCATTAGCTTTATAAATCATAAATTAGAAATGGAAGACACGTGCTGTCCGTACGTGACGTGGAAATTATTTTCTTTTGTTTTGCTAAAAAAATGTTAAAATTGCATTAATAGGTAATGTTTGAGTACTTACTGTAATAAGCCTACTTTTTTGGTAACGGTGAAAATATAAAAGCAAGAGAAATAAATTATTTAATAAAAGTGCCATTATTTGTACCTTCAGTACCTCATTAAAGCATATTTTGTGTTGTTTATGCGTTTATAAAAATTACAATTTATAAAAAATCAATTTACAAAAAAAAAAAAAAAAAAACACAATGTACCCACTCTATGTTTCTCACATTTTTATCGTTCACACAATAAAAAAGCAAACGCAAAAATGAATAAAAAATATTGCAACGTAGAATATTATGTTTGTTTAGGTTAATCAGAATAACATAAAGGGTAAAATTGAAGGCCTTTCAAAATAAAGTAAAAAAAAACGTAACATTATAAAAGAGCAGCAGATTTTTTTGTGTTTAAAGTTTGTATTCATATGAGGGTTCTGTACTCTTTATTAGGCATAGTTATTAAAAAAGGTTTTTAATATATCTGCCTTTTTGGTCCAGAGGCCGCTAGCGCTACTGTTGAGCACGAGGTATTGGGTTCGATTCCCAGTTCGAGCTAAGTGGTATTGGGATTTTCCATCAAGAATTTCTCCGAATAGTCCGGAGTCTGGATTTGTGACCGATTGATGACAATAGACTCGCCCCCTATTACATGAGACTTTTAAACATATCTGGCAAAATTTAGTGTTACTACAGGAACAACTCTTCTTAACTCCGGGATTACAGGCGTGATGTTATGTGTTCCTATATATAATGTAGAGAAGATTATACAACTTTGAATAGTTACTTAGTTACCTAAGTAGTCTGTGAGGCCTAAGCTGAGCTTTGCATTTGTGTGAGTGCACATAGATAATGTAGGTGTGACTTCGGCCTAGAGTGCGATGCGTCCTTTGCTTGGTTTAAAACCGGTTTATAGTGCTTTTTAGCAATCGGCCTGGGGCGCGTTGCGTCTCTCGCGCGACGCAACTCCGCTTCTTTTGGTGATCACTCACACAAATGCGAAGCTCAGCTTAGGCCTCGCGGACTGTACGATTAAAAACTATTTCCAGGAGTTTAAGGAACACTTTTTCATAGATCAATCATTTGAATTACATTAGAAAAGGTAAATATAAACCCTCAAACCATCACTCAAAATAATGAAAAAATAAAGACGTTGTAATTCTTAGCAATTAGCCAATCACAAATTGCATTGTTTTGTGGATCTTTTTTTTTTATTTACGTTTACGGAACCCTAAAACAACTGAAACGGGCGCTTTGATTCGCATTTATAAACATCCATTTACCGCTATATTACCTAACAAAATATAAAAGAGCAATGCCCTGAAGCAAACAGGTGTGGGGTAGCTAAGTACATAAAGGAAGAAAGCTTAAAAAAGGTTGAAATAAAGTCAGTTTTGGATCGCGTAATATTGTAACGTTGAGTTTTGATTCGCAAGGTTTCGGTGCAAGTCATGAGACATAGCGATTCTTACTCTTTAATAGCAATAAGGAGCTTACATTTTTGTAACTAGTGAAGTTCTTTTTAACGCTTGAAAATTAATAATTGTCGCCAAACACGTGTGTTTTAACATTGGTATATTTTTTTTATAAGCACGTGTTTTTTGTGACAAATAGACAAATTTTTCTTTCTTTCTTTTTCTTCATTAAAATGACACACAGTGTTTCCCTAATCCAAGATGGTAAGTAGTGAATGAGTGTATCTAGGCTACTAACCATTTTCTCAAACTAACTCAGAAGCTTTGTCTCACAGTTGGCCAAGGGCTTCCGATACTAACTTATAGTTGACGCGTTTTAACATGGTAAAAGCGGTCATTGCCTTTCCCTAATATCTCGTCGTAGGAACCCAAACAATAAACTATAGCTATGATTTTTCATTATTGGGACATGTTGAAAATCACGGCAGATATTTATTCAGGACGTTAACGAACTTTATTTCAGTTTTTGTAATAAAAAATGCAAGACAATTTAGGTGGGTCAATGACCGCCATGCCATGCGACAATTATAGTAAAAATAACTTGAGAAAAAAGGACCAATTTCCTTAGCTTTCTTTCGCTTATAACTTAAGCCATAGTGTTAAGTTCCAAAGGTATAAAACATTGTATCACAACGGCTGCCGTGTTCGCGGCGCCTGCGGGCTATTGAAAATTAAAATTGCTGCTTGATTTTTTATCTGCACCGCTGAGTTTAAAGTAGAGAGCTTTGTTATATGATTCTGTTTTATTTAGAATTTTTGGCAGTTCAAATGTTTTTTATAAAGCTGTTTGAGTTCTAAGTTTGTATTGTTAAAGAGTATTTTGTTATTTTTTTCAATTTTTTTTAAAAGACTTAGTATAATATTAACTAAAAACCAATGCTGACATAGGATTTGTAAGAAAACACTGCTAGTTGAAATGATCAATTAGATCTTTTAAAATGTTTCATCATCAGCCTAGCGTTTTCCTATGTTGGGGTCAGCTTCTAGTATAACCGGCTGCATACCATTATTTTACATGGAGCAAATACCTACATAAAAACCGGTCAAGTGCGAGTCGGACTCGCGCACGAAGGGTTCCGTACCATATTATATGTTTAACAATCGCAAAGATAACTTTTTACTTATTGTATAATGATACTGTGAATTACAAGGTTATTTTTTGCAGTTGCAGAAAATCACCCATGTTTAAACAAAATACCTTATGAATCGCCGTTTTCAGTATTGTTGATTAAATACAGTATTCATGGTACCTACATGGTATAAAGAAGTTTCAAATTCCTAATTTGTTGAATTGTTACAAAAATGGTCTAAAATTTACAACTTTTGCGGCCCCCTATTTCTTAATTTTAAAAGATTTAAAAAAAATATGTTTGTACTCTACTCAATGAGTTCTAGACGATGACACCCCACATGCTGGATTAATTATTTTTTTTTTTTTTCAAAATGAAAAGTTTATTGTTTGGGGATCGACCCCATACAATAAACTTTAACAACAAATAATAAAAATAAAGCAAAGTTAAAAATGTAAGATTTTTAACTTTGCTTTATTTTTATTATTTGTTGTTATAGCCGTAATAGACAGCGGAGGCTTAGTAAGTTTGTACTGGACTGTACGTGGTTGTCTGATTTCATGGATTTTAATTTTCTTGCGCGGAACCCTAATTATTTTTCTAAAATAAAAATAGCCTAAGTTACTCCTTAAAACATCAGCTATATGTCGTCAAAATCGGTGAAAATTCGTTTGGCGAGTTTCCTAACTTGACTCAAAGTACCATTTTTTTAATCGGACTGCGCTTTAAAGTTCTTCTATACAAACTTTAACATCCCTAACCTCATTTGAGGCGTAGTTTTGAAAAACTAATAATGACAAACATTATTAATTACTTATGAAAGTATTTGTGCTAAGTTTCAAGTTCATTAACCAAATTAATAAGATTTTTCATATAAACTGTATCTCTTTTTTCACGAACACAAATAAAGAATTTCAAAAATCGTCTGGTATGTTTCCATAACTTGACTCAAACATTATTTACACCAATTTTAGAGTTAATCAAGCCCCCAATAAAATCCTCCGCTATAAAATTAACTTTTCACCCCTTAGGGGTAGATTTTTGGAAGACCCTGATACACGTTAGTCTTAATTTTTGGTCTCAAGTATAAAAACTGAGTTTTGAGTTAATCGGACCGCGTGTTAAAGTTCCTCCATACAAACTTTGACACCCCCAATCCCTCCTTAGGGGGTAGTTTAGGAAAACTAAAAATGATAAACTTTATAATTTACTTATAGATGAATATTCGTGCTAAGTTTCAAGTCTATTAACTCAAGGTATAGGATTTTTCATACAAACTTTCATCCCCTATTTTACCCCCTTAGGGATGGAATTTCCAAAAATTCTTCCTTAGTGGATGTTTACACTATATAAGGTATCTATGTGCAAAATTTCAAGTCTCTAGGTCTATTGGTTTGGGCTGTGCGTTGATATATTAGTCAGTGACTCAGTCAGGACTTTGATTTTTTTATATATATAGATTTACCATGTTATTTTAAGACCACAGACTTCTTATAGGTTTTCCTGTAATCTACAGGTATAGAACTATTTTCTATATTTTTTTCAAAATTTTAGGCTTAGTAGTTTCGGAGATAAGGGGGGGGGGGAATGGTCAATTTTCGTCTATTTTCTTAAATAACTTTAAAACAATATATTTTACAATTATAAAAAAAAAATATTTGAGACCCTCATAGTAAGCCCTTTCATTTGATATGTCACACGGTACAGTTTACAAAACTTTTTTTTTTAATTTTCTTATTTTCCCCCTAAAAGTGACTCTCATATTCAAAATTCATATATTTACTTTAGCTGTACGTGTTTGGGTCACAGAAATCCATATGTGTACCAAATTTTAACTTAATCGGTCCATTAGATTCGGAGCAAATTGGCTGTGACAGACGGACAGACGGACAGACAGACAGACAGACAGACAGACACACGAGTGATCCTATAAGGGTTCCGTTTTTTCCTTTTGAGGTACGGAACCCTCCGTTTTTTCCTTTTGAGGTACGGAACCCTAAAAAGGTATAAAGTGTCAAATTAAATTAGCTAACGAAACTGCAGACGTGACGGTATCAAATTATCAATATCTAAACAAAAAAAAAAAAAAATCAGTAACATTAAAAAATAAAAGATTTGATTATATTTCTTGGCGTTACTGACAGCTGTTATTGTTGTTACTTGAAGCGTGAGTTGATAAAAGGAGATGTTCCGAAATGTATGGAGCCTGGGCCAGGTCCTTGTACACTATACTTAAAACTAGGTAAATACATACATTTAAAACACCTGTACTGTCCAATTACATTAAAATGGCTTTGTTTTCTGGTAAAGCACAAGAAATTACATTTGCAACACAAAATAAAAACACGTCATGGCGGTAAGCTGTCATTTTGTTTGATTAATGACGTTTGACATGTTTATTTCTGTCAAAATTGAATGCAGTGATACTGTTGTGACAGCTGACAGTTCTCTTTCTTTGATCAATGATCAATCTATGGTTTAACATAATTGTTTTTAAGCACAGAGTAACTAAATCGGTGAGACGCCATATTGGAAGTCGATAAAAATAATTGATAAATATCAACTCACTACCACAACACTATACATTTAAATAAATTATCTGTATTTTTCCCAAATTCTAAGGATTTTTAAATTTTTTTTTTAGGAAATGTACACAGACTGGCCCAGTTTGAAACATCTCCTTTGTTTTGTACATTAAATATATAATAATATATTGATACCCATCACGTATGTGCAGTTTACACAAGAAAACTGATAAATAGGTACTTATTTTAAGTGACTGATGCGGTTGATGACCCCAAATAAAACATCACTATTTTTTTTTTGTTTTTTTGTTTTATCATGTTTAGATATCGATAGGTGGGTACCCATTAAGTCTGCGGAATTTCGCTACCTAATTTAATTTGACTCTGTGTAGGGAGGACATACAGTTCTATGTTTTCCCAAATTAACATTTCAGTCTATCGACATTCAGTTCGATACCCAAAATTCGTTCATATTTCAGGTTAACTCCAGCGAGGTGTCGCATTATTGAGTTAATTGCGCGTAATTTACAACCGGGTTGCTATCAATGTAAATCTTTGTCGAAAACACGACAATAGAATACGTACAAAACAAAATTAAAGTCGAGCCAAAATCATTTCAACGTTTAATTAAATGGCACACTGTGGTATAATTGTGGATTAATTGCCAACTGGATTCAAATTCATCGAATTTTCACGACAATTTGTTGAAAACGCGTCACACTAAATTTTATTACGATTCTCGTAATATGAGCGGCTGTATTTCAAAGTGAGTTATCGTTTTAAATTAATTATTTAAATGGCTGATTTTTGGATTTGTATCGAAACTTTGGAGTACCTATTCCGTAAAAAATATTAGGTCTTTACCTATGAAATTGCCGTTCTGCAGTACTGGCCATTTCAAATCAAAATAATTTTTGTTTGGCTAAGAATTCTAATTTCAAATTAATTTTATTTTAAAAACATGGATTTTTTTTCCAAAAGTAGTCATTTGTTTATTGATTAGTGTTACATTTTCATCGCATTTCAATCTTTTTCGTCATCATGGATACGTTAAAAATTCGAGTAATTATGGAATATGAGTACCGTCGTGGCAGCAACGCGGCACAAGCGGCACGCAACATCAACGACGTTTACGGAGCTACAAACCAACGCACCACCTGTTATTGGTTTGCTCGCTTCCGTTCTGGAAATTTCGACCTGAAAAATGAACCTCGCGGTCGTTCGAAGACTTTGGTCGACAATTACGAATTAAAGGCGATTGTGGAAGCTGATGATACACAATCTACGGCTGAATTAGCAGCAGCTTTCGACGTTAGCGTCAAAACAATATTGGTCCATTTGCGTCAAATTGGCAAGGTAAAAAAGCTTGACAAATGGGTGCCCCACGAACTCAATGATCGCCAGCGCGAAGTACGCGTCGAGACGTGCCTTGCACTGCTCAACAGACACACAAATGAAGGAATTTTGAACCGCATTGTTACCTGCGATGAAAAATGGATTCTGTTTGATAACCGCAAGCGCTCAGCAAGTTGGTTGGATCCTGGTTCAGCACCTAAACAATGCCCTAAACGAAAACTTACCCCTAGAAAAGTGATGGTCACTGTTTGGTGGTCTAGCGCCGGTGTGATTCATCACAGCTTCTTACCAAACGGGGTGATCATTACTGCAGATGTGTACTGTGAAGAACTGAACACAATGATGGAGAAGCTGGCACATCTCCAACCAGCATTGGTCAATCGCTCGTCTCCGCTGCTCCTGCACGACAACGCGCGACCTCATACTGCACAGCAGACGGTCTCCAAGTTGCAAGAACTGGGGTTGGAAGCTCTCCGTCATCCGCCCTACTCACCAGACCTTGCGCCTGCAGACTACTACTTTTTCCAGAATTTGGATAACTTCTTGGCGGGAAAAAAATTCAATACCCGAGAGGCAGTACAAAATGCCTTTGAAGAATTTGTTGCCTCCCGACCAGATGATTTCTTTAAGAAAGGCATCAATAAACTGCCACTGCGTTGGCAAAGATGCATTGATTGCATGGGTGATTACTTCGATTAATACAAATAAAAAATACATGAAAAAAATTCGTTTAAATTTTTTCATACAAAACGGCAATTTCATAGGTAACGACCTATTATCAAACAGCACTATCGAAAGCTTACAATGGTTTCGTAACAGAAGCCACCTTCTTAAGAATACCGTGAAATAACTTATTTTGAGATACTTTTAACCCTTGAGGCTCTTCAACGAAAACCATTTTATTTTTGTCAAATAGTACTTTTGCGATAAAAATAAACAAGAAGAGTCTAACCTAAATAAACAAACATACGTCCTACACAAAAAGTATCTTAACTCTATAAAGATAACAATTCGTCCCAAATAAAAAGAAATACTTTGTTACTATTACCGTGAATTCTTTTATATCGTAGAAGATCAAACACAGTATCTCGTTCACACAAGATGAACATAATGATTTTGATACACGAACCGTAACGTCCAACACTAAAATAATAGGGGATGAAATTGGGGTGCTCAATGAAAATTTGCATCTACAACTATAAATTAAACATGCGAGGGTTGTTCACCCCGAGAGATTCGGAAATAGCCCTCTAATGAATGGAGTGTGCGAAATAGTCGAATTACTGGTAATTGGTAATTTGCAAATCGGTAAACTTAACGGTACAGAGAGTAGGGTACTACTGGCAAAGGTATCGTTAGAGAACTTTCTTGCTAATAAAATTCCGATGTAAGAGTAAGATCAGATGGGAGTATAGGACTGTAGGTTTCAAAACAATGTTTGGTAAAATCAGCTAGACAGGGTCATTCAGGCGCCCAAAGTTTCTTGAAGCTTGAAGGTGTTAAAAAGTCACACTAATATTATAAAGGAGCAAGTTTGTGCGTGTGTGTGTGTATGTTTGTTACTCTTGACGCTCAAACGGCTCGACCGATTTAAATGAAATATGATGAATTTGGTATGTAGATAGCTTATACCCTGAATTAGCAAATAGGCTACTTTTTATCCTGGTCTACGCGGGTGAAACCGCCGCGGGGCGCAGGTTGCTACAAAAACTTTAAGGGCGAGCGCGCATTGCGGTGCGTTTTTCTAACGCAAAATCTGTGAAGTATGGAATGTCTTTGAAGTGCGCGCACTGCGCTCATGCGTTTTGTTACTGTAAGCTCCGCCAAGTGCGGCAGAACTAACGGAAAGGCACCGCAGTGCGCGCTCGCTCTAAGAGGTGGTTTAGACCATCGAACTGTTAACTACATATTACTATGTGACCAACTTTATCTACTGTTCTAAACTGTATGTGACAGTTTTTTTTTTTCGCGATTCCAAGCTTAGTCCCTTAGTAAAAGTTATTCATAATGATGAGTACAATGACCCCTTAAAAGGGTTTGCGTTAATTACGGGACACGTTAAACAGTGCTTCAAGAATCTTTGGGCACCTGAATGACATTGACGGAGGGCGTTGTTGGTAAACATTCGTGAAAATGTCACAAAAATTGGATTGAAAGGAACAAGTTGGTGGCGTTAGTTCCGATTTTGGCCGTGCGCCAAAAGACCCTTGTACCATTGTACATATTATAATTCAGGCCAACGATACGAGATAAAAGGTAAATTGTAACATGGACAAATATCAACTTTAAACTCAAGTAGCCTTAGTTGATTTTTGAATGAAAAAACTATCGCTACACGTCATAAAATAATTTTAGTTGCAATTGAATCTGAACAACTGGTCAAAACCTTTTCCCTGATATCTCAAACAATAAACTTGTATCTTTTCTTCATTGGAACATGTTGAAGATCACAAAGATACTGATTCAGGACGTTAACGGACATTATTTCAGTTTATGAAATAAAAAAATGTAGAAAATGTAGATGGGTCAACCAACCACTATTGCCGCTCATGCTAAAACACAACTAGATATAAGTACAGACAACAGCACATCAGAGGGGCAATTCTCGTACCTAAAAACGTTCACAATCTCATGCCAGCGTCAATCAAATGTCAAAAATGAAGGTAAACGCTATACAATTTTTGACAGATTGAGTCTTGAGATGATATTGCGAACGTTGTTAAAAATACGAGAATTGCCCCTCTGGTTATACCAAACTGTCAAATTTCTCCAAATGATTTTAAACTTTAGAATGTTGGTGGTTAAGTTCAAAATCGAATGAAAAAATTTGACAATTTGTAGTAACTTGACTTGCTGCTGTGTGTACCTAATATCGGGATGCTAAACGAGCCTCTCCAACTCACAGAATGTCTTGTTGACACGCGAAAACTCAAAGAAACATGACATAACATCATGCCTGTAATCCCCAAAGGGTTAGGCAGAGGTGTACCTATAGTACACGATCATTTCGCCAGTTATGTTTAAGTCCCATGTAATAGGGGGTGAGCCTATTGCTATCAACCGGGCACAAATCCAGACTCCGGACTGTAATTGAGAAATTCCAGATGGAAAAACCCAATAACACTTTGCCCGACCTGAGAATGGAAGCCAGGACCTCATGCTCAGCGGTAGCGCTTGCTACCACAAGACCAACGACGCCTCCAATCAACGCCTATCCTAAATTGATATTACACAGCGTATTCTAATATACCCCACTCTTATGCCCCATATCTGAATTTATGCAACATTATGCGTTAATCTACCAGGGAGGTATTTCTATCATTAATTTAGATGAGAATTCCTTATGGTTGCCTCTGCGACGTCATCAAACGATCATGACGTCACTGTTTGCAATATGTGACGTAAGCAGTAAGAGGTTATAGGTCTGTTGAGAGCTTTATCTGTTTGCAATGAGAATGCAATCTTCATTGGTGCTCTCTTAAACTGTTTAATGGCATATCATGACGTAAATAAAATCGTAGACCACTGGTAGTAAACTAGTTCATGGTTTCTTTTCTTTGAATGGATTGATCTTCAACACTGAAATATTATCAAAACTTAGTAAATAATTGAAAGATATTAATAATTAAAACATTTAATAATAGAGTATCAAATAAAAACAACACTGCCATGATAAATTTTCGTGTTAATAAAACTGTTAAAAATAGAGAAAAAGTCAGATATATTTTTCTTTTCAAAGTCCAATTGGAAGACCCGGTAAGTGTCTGTACTTAAAAACAGATAGTATCATTCTCCCTTGCCCTCACAAGAACGTGAAAAGAATGGCAATTTCCAACCGCACTTAACGTTAGATACAAAAGAATCCGTTTACACGTCTAGACACATCATTTTACAAATTATCGTCATATTAACGACTGCCATAATTAAACATTGAGGCGAGATAATCGCACTCTCTCCATTTGTTACACCGTTGACAAGTTAAGTCGTAGTCTGGGGTGTGTAGTCAGTATTCATAAGACACCTTCCTTACAGGAGTTTCATTATAACGCTGATACAGATACACCAAGAGAATAGATGCGGCAAAACACCGTCTAGACTCTAGAGTCTAAACCCAATTGCCTGTTGAATGTAATGCTCTTAGAATGTTAATGAAATGGAAATCAATACAAAAATGCGAAATGCAATCTCGATAGGAATCGATTAGGAAACTCTTTGGAGAAAAATAAACTGAGTTTGAATGTAGCATGAAAGAACGTTAATGAGGAACTTCGTTCGATTTTAAAGTTAGCTTAAGAAACTTAATAGGGAAGTTAGAGAAAGTTTCTGTAAAATAGATGATTATTTCTTTCCTTTTACGATAGATTAGTAGAATTAAATTAATACTGTATCAATATTAGGCAACAATAATAACAAAAATCGGTTAGGATATAATAACAAAACAAACTGAAATTAAAGTTTACATTTTACGAACAAAATTACGAATCCTGTTGGATAAGTCTTTCTCTATTTTTTGGTCGACAAACTCTTTCCCATTCTGAATTCAGCAAGTACCTACAGAACCTCAAAACCGTTCCTTTGCTTCTACATTTGTTCTACTTTCTCATTGTGTCTCACATCCCCAAACATTTTCAATATTCATAGCTGCTCTAAATAGTCGTATGTCCCAGTTGATAGCCTACACGCGAACGTTCGCGGCTTCACGAATACAGTCACACGGTGTTTTGGGTGCTGTGTAATGCAATTTTGATAACCTCATCAAGAGCGTGCACTTTATTAGCAGCTTTGCTAGTTGTTGCAATCTCATGCTCGTCGTAAACTTCATTAATTTTCTTGTTATTGTAAATAATTTTTATTGGGGTGTCTTCTCTAATCGTGGGATCTTGTGTTCTTCTAATTGTAGTGGCATAGTGCTTAGTATCTGTGCTTTTGCTAGTAATAAAAGCGGTGCTTAATGAATTTCATTGAAATTAAAGAATAGTGATGAAACGAATTATTACAAAAAATAACAGTTTCGTGCTTATTCCTGAGTTCAATTTCTTACTGTGGATTTTACCTTTCGGAGCATCTGTTGCTTTATTTGCCTACTTCTATGTCTTCAACTATACGTACATATGATGTCGATATTAACAAAAATTTTAAATTAATAATGAACTAAGAAACTTAACCTCCTACAAGAAAAAGAACGTGACATAGCAATAACTAGGGATTAAGTTAACGTTCCCTCCACGGGGTAGCGTTAATGCGATGGCGAAAGGCGCGATGAGCTCATCACCATGAAAACTAAATTAATTGCACGAAGACGTGTCAGGATTAAGGCTCATGCATCTCAAATAAGCTACAGCATATTGTGTTGTAATACAAATTGATTATATTTTAAACCTCATTGTGACATATTAGAGACAGGACAAATCATTGCAGATAATTAATCTGCAATTCATGCCCGGCGTCACTCGAGTGAATTTTATATCTCTATCTCTAGTGGTTTTGGCCGTATGTTGTCTGTTCTCATAAAAAAATACCATCTAAATTTTCGACTTTTCCGGTGAATTTTAAAAAAAAATCTGTCATACATACCTTGTCCTGAAAATTACAAACACAACAAAAAAATAATAACCCAAATACGTGCAATCTTTCTGACTGACATACATTCGGCAAATAAAATAGATGACAACAAAGAGGGCCTTGAACAGAGAAAAGACAATTATGGAAAAATTAAGGGTATGAACATTGCCATAATTTTTATAAATTAATTGCTAGAGTAGCAGCAGCTTCTAAATATTATACAACAACACATAATACTCTCTCAAACACTTATTTACACATTTCACACTCATATACATACAACACACTCGCACTTAAACTTCATGAGAATGATATGCAGATTTAATTTATTTTACTATTATTAGAGTAATCGTTTTTGTTTGACAGCCACGATTCAGGCTCTGCCTAGTGTGGTTTCACTGTTATTTTTGTAAGTTGTAATTTGAGTTGCTAATAAAGTTATATTATATTATTATATTAAGTTATTATTATATTAACACCCTGATGCATAAATTATGTAATCTAAAGCAGGTGGTGCATATGATAGGTAAATTAATCAAACGTACTACGAGCATGAGGTACCTTTGCAAACCATGTCACCCGTGCCAATCCAGATTACTTGGCTTCACCTATGACTGCTTTCGTGGAGGCAGCCGACTAAAATAATTCAGGCATTGGCAATTTGCTCCATTGGTTTATTGGTAACAAGTACTTTGCATATCGAACGTTTGTCTTCTTCTTTATGTGACTTATTACCTAGATTTATGTTATTATGCTCAGTTAACTTTGTATTGTCTTACAAAGTCTAATTCGTTGCAAGTAGAGACGATGAAAATAAACTACAATTTCGCCAAAAGTTTGGCAATTGGCTTCAAAGACACAGCGACGAGTTCTAGACAATTTACTGCTCAGTAAAGCTCAAGAGTCTAAACACATAATATGTTAGAAACTTTATTTTCTTTTTTACTTTCCAGTGACAAGAACGATATTACTTACATATTTTTGAAAATTGTATTTTTGTATACCTAGGTAAGCAGAATCATTTTGCGTATTTTCTAGTTATAAGCAATATTCTATCAAAAATCACGTGTCTGTCTGTGTGACGATCTCTGGATGGTCTGGATTTTGATGCTATTTGCACCATTATATAGCAAAGTATTTTTATTTCGAAAGGTTTATGTGTATAATATTCAACGTACTTACATATATTAACGAAATCTCGATGCTTTTTCAAATCGTAAAAACCGTTTATAAAAGTAATATCACATAACAAAATACTATTAAATCCGAAGACACTAATTTCCCAGCACACAGCAAGCTCGAGAGTAATCTCAATGAAACAATACACATACAGCATAGCAACTATAGGAGTAATGGCTAAGACACTTAGCCAAATAACCCAGTACTCGTGATGTACATGTGAAATTAGCCGTTTCTGCAAATTGCTCAGTTCCACTACCCTCACAGAATCCAGTCGGCGGTACACTCGCTAAAATATTTAACATGTTCTCTTATTAAAGTTTACAGGCTTCGGCTGGGGTTGAGAATCTTTCTTGATCTGTTTTTGTGGTCTGCTTTAGTTTAATTGCTTTAAACCGATGTGCCTACTAAATCCACATTTCTATGATTAAAATCTAGTAGTAGTCTAGTCTAGATTAGATTGTTTTAATATTTATAGCAACTGAGTCTAATAAATTTCAATTGTTTCTTCTTCTCTTGCAGCAGTATTGCTTTTGGCACCGGTATATTTTTCTATCCTACAATAAGTGAAATAATGACAACACACCAAACATTTCTCTATTATTTCCTGTCCCACTTTAAAAAATTTCACCGTGGTCGCAGTTAATTATAACTTTGGTCAAAATACTTCGTGTTGTCAAGTGCTTAGCAATTACCTTAATAACTGATACTCGACTGGCATTAGTGTTACCCCTCAAGGGACAATATGAACGTACTTTTAAATTTATTGTAAAATCAGCCGTAATATGCAAATGCTCATTACATTTCATACTACTTCTTCAAGCGTCAAGTTCCATTTTCTTAAACCAGACAAAATTACTTGAAAATTTTAAAGACCCTTCCACGAATTCTCCCTTCCCAACTTAAAAAAATATTTGAGTATGCAAATTAAAATCAAGTCGTGGACTATGAATGTCATAATTAACATTCATTACTTGCCCCAACCTAAACGGGCTTAATTTGACGGGACCATCTTCATCAACATACCTCAGGGGCTTAAGGTTTTCCACACCGTCAGGTCTTGTCTGCGAAGGCTTTATGTTAGCTGGGGATACGCAGCACCTCGGTATAGAGCCGGGAAGAGACCGCAAGGAGGAGCACCTACATGGATGTAAGAAACAGTTGAATGGCGACTCTTTTTTAATGTTTTAGAATAGAAAAATTGAGGCCACGCGTTTAATGTTCTTACTTTATCATAGTTTTTGCTGGGAAAGTTCAGTCATTCAATTGAGGTCATATCTTTAATGGATTACGTTAGCAATTATAACACTATCATATTTGTAGTAAGGAATGTCATTCTATCAATTTATTGTTATTAATTGAATGAGAGCAATTTGATTTGAGAAATCGAATGCTTGTCAAATCAAATAGTTTACTTTTTAATCACTATTAAACGGCTCTTTAAAATCGATGAAAATTAACTCGAAATCGTGAAAAGAAATTTGCTGTTTCATACAGTTTGGTCGAGTAGGTATTGAATATTTGTATGAATCAGCTAATTTTTTTCATGTTTGATTTTTATTTCAGGTTTGGTCCCATAGTAAATAAAAGTTGTTCATAATGATGAGTACAATAACCCTTAAGAGGGTCTGTGTTATTTATTCTCCTATTTTGTCTCTGGTGAAAAGCACACACACGCTTGTTGTCGTAACTACATAATTATGTTAAAAGTAGAGTAAAAGTTTCGGTTCCAATATCTTCACTTTTGTATGTCAACGTTTTAAGGCGATGGCAAGTTCGTGTTCGTACACTTATGTACATAAGCACTTATATTCTTATGTACGTGTATCTACGTGTACAGTCATGGGAAGTACAAACAACAAAATTTCTAAATGAAAAGTAAAACGGAAATGTTTTTCTACACCTCGTTTTATTTTTTTACACGTAAGTACGTTTGGCATTTAAAATAAGAACTTATCAAGCGTTCAGAGATCACGAACAGAATAAGCAGCAGACCAAACAGAATTGCTCAAAATAATGACTTAACTATCATACTGGCACCTTGTAATGATTGCCCACGATATGTTTAAACAAAGAACACACCGTTTGTTGTTTCTAACGGTCATGGGTGACTGGAGGCCAGTTACCCATAAACACTACTTTAGAAACCACATCTTCACATGCCAATGATTTTAGTACAACCATAAACGCTATGATTATTTAAACTATAACTATAAAAGAACAGCTAGTTAATGTTGTAGATACCTATCAGTTTCGGGTAAAGGAAGCGTAAAATTCTTTGAGAGTTTCTACTGAACAAAGACTTTTTACAGTTGTTAGAGTAATTCATCGGTTTGAGTCTTCAATTACGTTTTTATTGGCATTTTGAATTATACGCTTAAGACAAGCTTTTAGAATAGTAGATAGGTACTTAACGTTATGATTGACTACCCATATTTTTTATAGGTCTTACTGACTGATGGGTAACATAAGTGCATACTACTTGTACCACGGAGCTGTTCCTTAGACTTAGAGGGTAAAAAGGTGACTTAGGAAACTACTCGACTTCGCGTACACATTTACAGCATATTTGTACACTTGGTAACCACATGTAAAGCGCGTGTCACTTTGTGAGATTAAAATACTGTAAGTACCTACTTAGTTATTAGGTAGAGATGAACCATTCTAAAAATGAACGGCCCTCCACAAAACGTGATTATTTTAATGTGTGAGAGGAAATACTTATTGCAACACTTTATTTGTGTGCGTGCGGCGACTTTACTGTCAACATGGACTCTTCGCCACACTTAGAAGTCAACTAATCGTGCGATCAGTCCAGGTAACAACATTGTACGGCGGGGAGCATGCGCTTTGTATGGAATGATAGTTCCGTGGTTTAGGTAGTATATAGGTTAGATTATACGTATATATAATCTACTTTTAGTAGGTACTGTAGAGGTTTTATATATACAAGCCCAAGTATGTAACTGGCTGACATTCGATCATTCAAACATCGAATATTCTTATAAAAAGTGATGGTCGCTTTTTATAAGAATTGACAGATAGCGGTTAGCTAGGGCTCCGCGTAGGACCTAGGGAGTGAATTATAATTTAATTTCTATTTTAATATAGCGGGCTTCAGCCCCATTTCTTCAGTACACTACTGTCTTTTATTATAAAGTAGTTAGCCTCCCGCTGTGAGGTTCGAGCCCTCACATTTGGTGGAGGCGCCGCCGCCGCCGTAGCTGAAGCTGCACATTGACCGCGCGTACGCCCGCGGTACCTCTCGAAGGTTTTTTGGAGTGCGCCGATACGGCCGAGCTTTGCTGAGCGAAATAGTTGAGCTATATGTGTTTGGCGTAGAGGATATTCCGCCGGACGCATCACTATCGCACGCCTAGCGATATGAGGAGCAGTGGATCCCCTTAAACAGACTAAGTGGTTTTAAATATTATTATTAGAGAGTGTTCGACATGGTGCTGATGTTGGATTATTATTTCACGGGCATCGACGCCCGATGTCTTGAAAAGTTTATTGCCGATTTTTTGCGAATAGCTAACATCAATGGATGGCGAGAAAGCGATTGGTCGCTAATTTTGGGTGCGTTTCTTGCAAGTGCTGCAAGATCTTTTTACAACTATACATGGTCGGACGGTATGTCCTTTGAGGCACTGTGTGACGCATTATGGGCAGAATTCCCATGTAGATGCCATAAGGGAAAGATTTTTAATGGTGCGCGACAAGAAGCGAGTGCACTAGAACTGTCTAAGGAAGGCGGACGGAAAAATGTTTTGTGTGTAGATGATAACATGCAATTAATTTCTAGTGAAAGAGAGCAGGAAGTTGATGTGTTAGAAAAATGCAATGCAGGCAGTGAAGTAGATGAAGATGAAGTTGAGGTCATTGCTGAGCTCAGCTGCGCAGAGAGCAGCCCAATGGTGACCGATAACGATGTGCAGACAGACGAGGTGCTTATGAAGGAAGACCAGGAAGCACTGGAATACTCGGGTCTGTCCAATCCTGTTATTATTATATCTAATTTGTCTGTGTGTTAACACGATCATGTTCACGATGTGAAGAATAATATAAATAACATCGCTTGTGAACAATTTGATCAAGACGATCAAGATAATTTTAATTTAAAATCTTCGATTTCAAAGGAGAATGCCCATTCCGATCTGTCGTCGGAGACAAAGGAGATTGGTGATTTTTGTCTTTTGGAAGTCGATTTAAAGTTAGGTGAACAGAATGTGGAGTCATGCGCAGTCGAGACAACGGTTGATATCGCGCAAGTAGAAAATAAATATATTGAAAAAAGTTGTGATAGGTTCCCTAATACCCCTTTACGACACCGAAGTGTCATGTATAATCCAAAACGTGTTTTATTGAAGAAGAAAAAGAATTTATCTATAAGGAAGATAAAATGTAAAAGATTGGTTCCTAAAATAAATAATTTAAAAAAGGATAAGAAAACCAATAATTATTTTGTAAAGAAGTTTTCCATTTCAAAATATAAGTTTTGTAAATTGTATAAAAGGAGGTTGAGAGATATTTTTGAAAACTATATTATTAGATGTAAACTTTTTAAACCTCTTAGATTTATTAGATGGAAACTTTTTCTTTTAAGGATTATTTAATTGTCATTGTCATTATTTTTAGTTTATCATGTCACTGCATTACATTTATGACATCAGCAGGGCATGAAGTATTAATGTATTATATTTTCAAATATTCTAATATTGTGTTTTTTTTGTGTAATATTTCATATGCTGAGACATCGGACGCAACCAACAGCGTGTGTGGTACACCACAACGCTGCCCACTACATTGAAGAGCATGAGGGAGTGAATACCTACGACAACGTCGCTTCGTTACGGGTCGGTAGGGCCAGTTAGCATGGACATGCTCCAGTATTTTAGTATAACGTATTAGGAGTAATGGAAGTTTTGAGAAACTGTGAATACCTTCTAGAGGGGGGGGGTGACTTTGGTATGAGTTGTAACCAGCTTTGCTGACGGGACATAGTCCTTGCAAAGTGTGTTGAGTTGACACAATTGGTGCAGTTTATATCAGAGGATCCACAGTTTGGTCAATATGGACCAGTAATAATACGTAAGGGTTCAGTGTTGACATTACGCGATATTTTTCTTTGAATTTGCTGGAGATTGAACATGAGTTAGGTTCTGCGTTAGAATTTTGACTTCCTGGCGCATTCCTCCCTCTGGCTCGATACTGTCCGATGGATTAATGAATCACGATGTTGAGTTCTTTAGATTTTCAACCCCTTCTGGGCTGATGTGAATTGTCACATCGTATTGTTTTGTAGGGGTACGTCATTCTTTTGCCTCTGGGTTTTGTCTGACGGGGCTCAGACTGGATAAATGCGATATTTTTGGGTGCATATTGGCACACTTTAATGTTAACTTATCTGACACTTAACATAGTGTTAAATTTTCGCGTTTTGTTTGTCCAGAGCTAAGCCCGTATATATAAATACGAAACCCCGAATTGTCGCCGTTTTCCCGGAGTTAGGTAGGGTGTCTATTTTTAGGTTTAGGTAGGTTTTGTCTGTATGATCGAATGTCTTGGTCTGAATAAAAGTTTTATTTGGAAGTTGACTACGTTAATCCTTTTATTCAAGGGTGGTTGTAGCTCATGTAGAGGTTTTATATATACAAGCCCAAGTATGTAACTGGCTGACATTCGATCATTCAAACATCGAATATTCTTATAAAAAGTGATGGTCGCTTTTTATAAGAATTGACAGATAGCGGTTAGCTAGGGCTCCGCGTAGGACCTAGGGAGTGAATTATAATTTTATTTCTATTTTAATATAGCGGGCTTCAGCCCCATTTCTTCAGTACACTACTGTCTTTTATTATAAAGTAGTTAGCCTCCCGCTGTGAGGTTCGAGCCCTCACAGTACTTACTTTACTTTACAGTAGTACCCAACTAATAAGGCGCGTCGTGAATCTCCGTTCGCGATGAAAATAAATTATGGCCCCGAAGATTAACGAGATTGCTTATAAGGTTTATAATACACTGCAGCTGTTAGTTCCATCTCACTCGCAAGTATGGCGGATGACTAACATCATGGCGGCAGCTCCGACCAATAGCGCAACAGGAAAAAGAAGCACGGTACGTGGAGCGTGCCGATTGGTCAATAGCATTTCCCGCGCTTTGAAAATTCATCTTCTGCGCAGGTACCTCGGTAAGCCCTATCAGTTGGGTACTACTGTACCTACTTACTTCTTTTTTACTTTTTTTTCTTTTTTTTTTTGAGCAATCTGCCCTACTATTATTTTTCATTTGTACAAAATAACTCTGCTCAACATAAAGTTGAGCACACCCTTTCTCACATCCAAGTTTCTCGACAACCGCTGAAGAATGTCAGCATTCAAGCAGCTTGAAGGCGAGTAATTAGCTCTTATTTGCAATGAGCGCCAAATAATAGATGCCTGGTTCTAATACCGAGGTACCTACATCTGAAATGCGGACTGGGGAATTTGTGGTATGTTACCTGATGTACTTACTGCTGTTATGAAATCCTGGTAAGCTCTCTGTCTATATTCTGGGTTGAGTTAAGATGGACTTCATTGTATCTGAAGCAAGGAATCTAAGAATATATTTGGTGATGGCCTTTGTGGTTTAGTGAGTGGTTTCACTGGAGGATTTCGGTACAGTTATAGGTAAAAATATTCGCATACATTTGGATATAAATTAATATTTGATTTAGATTCAAAATCAATAGAAAAGAAAACACTTGTACACAGCTAAAGATAAAGTACATTATGTGTGTGTGATAAGGAATTATATGAAATTACGTTATTATGAACAGTACTCGCTAAGAATGAAACATTATTCTAACTAACATTATTCTTAAGGTGCCGGGCGACAGAGACAGCGCTTACTAGATTTTTGAATCCACGGGAAACATAAAAAACAGTGTTATAAAATTCTGAAAAAAAGATATATCTCGTTTAAAGATCTGGCGAATAGGCAATCGCTTTTACTAACACGATTAGATTTACTTTACCGGATAGAAAAAAAAACCCAAAGTTATCCTTTTTCGTAATGTTTAATCAATCTCATAGCTACAATGCAGACGTTTTTTTTTTATTTTTTATATAAATGAAAAGGTAGTAAGATTTTTTAGCGCAATTCGCTGAATCTGTTGTGATAAAATGATTAAAATAATTACTATGTTTAAATACCTACCAAATGCGCGAGGCAACCACTCGCGAGCCTAACTTCAGTTCGTACGCGAAGGGCCTTAACCAACGTAGAATTGCTGAAACATTCATAGCCAAACTTATAACAGTATTACCATTTAAGGAATACCTACTACAGCAGCAAACAAGAAACAAGTGTATTATACAGCATAACAACCTCAGTAACACAACGATGGCCGAAGGTGGTCCTGCTATAACAATAAAACTCCTAGAACCGCCGCAGGTATAGCTGTTAGCTGAAACTGAATAACTAGAGTTAACGCCGTGTTATGTTCTAGCTTCATATGAGCTTAATTAATTAATATTAACTTAACAAGCCTCGTACCCTGTTAGCTGAACTCCTTGGTGTAATAATTTTATCAAATATTTACACGGTATTCATACTAGAACATGCTGGTAATTGGGTAAATTTCGGTAAACACATTCGATGTTGCGTTCGTACTGGGAAATCAGTCAAAATTGTAAACGGATAATTGTTGGCGCCGGGCCTCGATTGTGATCCATTGTTTAGAGCAAGCACCGAAACAATTAATATGAAACTGCCATTGGTCCTAAGTTTACTTATTATGCCTTGACCAACTGAGGGTGCTGCCTGAATTATTAATTTCAGACGTCTGTGTCCCTTTGACGCAATTAAAATAAATTAAGCTTAAAATAATATTATACCTCTTGTTGAAATCGCATTTGTTTAACAAAACAGTGTATTTAATTAAAATTCGGTTTAATTTCGTGAACATGTTTTCACAACACGTAGAAGTCGTGAACATGTTCTCACAACGTAATAATACGATTATTACGTTGTAAGATTTAAAAAAGCAATGTGTGTTTTTTAATTACAATTTGTTTTTACAAAAACATTTAACATTTTAACAGACGCGTAACCAAAATTAAGAAATTATTGGTTATGTATGAATGTTTACTATTTTGAAAAAATATGTGGGCTTTACTATTTTGATGACATGTTATCAAGTCATCAAAACAGTAAATCCGACGTACTTTTTGATTGAGGTACCTACAAAGAAAGATGGACAAAAAAATACTCGTCAACGTATCCACTGGTTATATGTTTACACGGATGTGCTTTTAGTCCGCGATTAAAGGACAACGGTCGTAGGCTAATGGTCCCCGTGATCCGTAGGATTCGCGGGCCAATCTCGCTAATTGTGTCCAAACTTCGGCGAGACAAGGGCTTTTTAATTAAAACTTATTAAATATTATAGAGACGGTTTTAGCCGGCCGGTCACTCGGATAAGTTTGAGTTTTTAGGGTTCCGTATCAAAATGGTAAAAAAGGAACCCTTATGATGTCACTCAGTCTGTCTGTCTGTCTGTCTGTCACAGCTGAATATCTCAAGAACTACTAATGCTATCAACTTGAAATTTGGAACAGTTTTAGATGACATTTACCCAACTATTTTGCAAATAAGAAAGAAATAGAAATATTTATATTTTTTTTGCAACAAGGACTGAAAGGGGGGTCTTAAAAAAATAAAGTGGGGCTACTAGAGCATGTGGGGTATCATATAAAAGAGCGCTGTTTGCATATTCTCAAACTATTTTTTATTTTTTCTTAGGCCGCATAGTTTTCGACTTTTGATGAAAAATGTAAAAAAAATACCGTTCCGCCCTCTTATCTCCGAAGTTTGCCAAAAGAAAAATCTGAAATTATTCTATGTGATAGAGGTTTATGTAAAGATTACAGGAAAAATAAAACGATGTCTCTAAATAGCACACTTTTCAGAAATCGGAACGGAACCCTCGGTGCGCGAGTCCGACTCGCTCTTGACCGGTTTTTTTAACATGACATTGTGAATCCCGTTTTTTTTTTACTAATTAGATAAGAGTTTTGTATTATGGGTCATAATCATCAGACAACCGATATTTAACGTCGCAATATAACAATAAAACTATAAGTTTTCATCTCCATAATTATAATATAAATAAAAATAGTCTTCCAAAAAAATGGCGATTTCCACAGCACGGCCAACACGGGATTAAGTTTGGCAACTACACTATTTCTGAGTAACAGAGCCTAAATCCGTTTGTATGAATAAGAGGTTTTGTTAAAAACAGTAAAAATACAATATTTATATAACAGAGATAAATATCACGTGGTATGTAATTCAACTGCTCACCTACTAAGTTTCATAATATAATTTACAATTATTACACCACAGTATGCAGCCAAAACAATTATTAAAAGCATAATTCATCTTAATATACAGTCTGTAGCGTAACGACTGATCAAGTACGTTCATGGCACTGCGCTAGGCGGCTATGCCATTTATTTTCTGGTAACGGCAAACGACCAATAAGTCTTGCTTCCCGGGATATTAACACTATCATAGGTTACTCTCACATTTTATGAAGACACATTAGACACCGAGACATTTCCATAAAAGATTTTGATATAACTCCGTTACGAATTGAATTCGGTTGTAATTTAAAGTTTTAAGTAGGAGAAATTAATTTGAATTTACGATACAATAACTAACTATTACTTTTTTTAAACATTTAATTGCCTAATTTAGTAATGCATAATTTAAAATGAGATATTGTGCTTAGGTACCTACTCATAATATCGAAAACGATGATAGGTATAAATTATTAACAGAGACATGATAGGTGTGTGACATTGTTTATTTCAACATGTCAACTTTTGAGAGCGACTGCTTCAATAAATTAAATTCACATTGAGCAATGGCTCGTGTGTGCCGCACTTTATTCAGTGGACGTGGACGGCGGACGGCCAAATAGCTAAATGTCCAATAAGTCGCGTACTCGATATTAACTGCGACATAGTTTACTGTACGCGCCGCATGTTCATTATTACCCAGCTCAGTTTTATGACATCCGAAATTCGAATTTATATAATTGACCGGTTTAAATACCGGAACGGGTCGAAACTTAATTATTGTAAGCTCATAATAAAATTAACTGTCGACGCCTACGGAATTATTTTGTAGCAATCGCCTTGTTTTTAACTTACTTCTGAAGCGATTATAACAATTAAATACAGCCGGTTTTGCTTTTGTTATAGAGTCCATCAATCATATTTATTGGGTGCCATTTTGCAGCCTATAAATTGGAATATTAAAATAATTGAGCTCATATTTTATACAACATATTTTTACAAGTGAATTTTGTTACAAAACAAGATAACCGTTAAATAGCAACGTTTTTTAGGAATACCCAATTTTTAGGACGTTCCTCCACATTTTTGAAATAAGACTAAAATGTATAAAAACCTCAAAAGTCCCGAAAATATTTTGTCGGTGGTAAAGCCGGGATAAAGCTCGGTAGGCCGAAAAGAGCGGCTTTCGTGGTACCGGGACTGACGAGTCCTTTGATATGTTATTGAGTTCAATTTACGTTTTCATATTCATCGGCTTGCGTAGTAGGTACTTCTTTTGGGAAAATTACGGAGTTTTGGTTAGACATGAAAATATGTATTTCGGGGAAACAAGTTTTGAATACAGTTCTGGGCTTCTACGCTACCATTTTTTTCTCGTAATCCAGAAGATTACGAGAAAAAAATGGTAGCGTTTACTTGACCGTTCGGAACATTTAATCTGAAAATAATTTTGCACTTATGTGACTTGATCAGAATTTCCTTTAATTTTTAACTAGCAGCGCTCTGCGGTTTCACTCGCATAAGTCTCGAACCCGTAAGAATATCGGGATAAGAAGGAGTCTGTGTGTAAATCCAGGGTGTCAGCTACTTCCATACAAAATTTTAACAAAATTGGTCCTGCCGTTTGAGCGTGACGAAGTAACAAACATACAAGCACACACACTCACAAACTGTCGCCTTTATAATACAATGTATTAGTGTGATATTGTGAAGTGTGATTAGATAACTGGTTTTCCACCGTGATAGTGTATCATCTTGTAGCAGTCCACTGCCTGGACCATGGCAAGCCATATACCATCATCGGTCGTGCCATATTGTCATTATCACTGTGGTTACCAAACGGGTGATCACTAAATCACTATGCTATTATTAGTGTACCGTAGAATGCTGTATGTCAGTTTTAAGGCAAAGTTCTAGATAAATCTTGTGTTTTACAAAACCTTGTCTTGTTATATCATGTATAACAGGTAAACATGTTTTCTTTTTGTTTTTATGTTTTACATTATACTAATAAAATTTATGTCTAGAAATACGACATGAAAACACCTCTGTTTAACCTCTTTTAGCATGATGTGTTTAGGCATTTTATGTTTATGGATTTTTTACGGTAAATAATACGGGCTATATGTAAAATCTCAGTGTTTGGAATCTGTTGATACCTTTTTTAAGGCTTCAGTAATACGGTTTTATATTTCAAGGACGTTAACATTGAGTGTTTTCCTTTTATTACCTGAATTATTTTATATTGGTGATTATGAAAAGAGCTTTATTGAAATGGTTTTGTTTATCACGCACGAAAAATATCTGTAGCAGAAGTTTAATTCAGGAGCTCAGAGCATCGTAGTCATTAACTGCCCTTGATAATGCTGAGGACATTAATAATTTCAATAACCAAACCACATAACTTTTCAAACAAAGAAGAGATTATTAACGCCATGTTGGATCGAAAACAAAATGTGAGCAGGTCCATTCAAGGATTCCCTGAATTTCCTCAATGATTATTGAAAAGTTTCAACGCAAAACCCGTAGGATAACCCTGTTTGTTCTCACAAAGGGTACCCTTGCCCCACAACGTTGTTTTATTCTGGTGAAATATGAGATAGGAATGAAAAAGCGAGTTTGATTCTTGTAGGATTTTCCTTGCTTTGCGGAATTATGTTGTTCGATTTTGAAGTCTATTGTGTACCTATAGAGGTAAATGTTCATGGAGATAAAAATAATAGCTCATGCACTACTGCTGAGCATGACGTCTTGGGATCGATTCCCAGGTCGAGCAAAGTGATATTGGGTTTTTCCATCAGAAATGTAATTTCTCAGGAGCAGCCTGGAGTCTGGATTTCTGACCGGTGGCTGGCAATATGCTTGCGAAATGTGAATGTGGGTGTGGTACAGGCGGGATCACAGACATGATGTGATTTATTTACCTATTTAAAACATAAGTTCACAGTGCTTACGACCAAATAACTTATTTCTAGTAGCTAAAAGCTAAAAATAGGAAAAAAAAATACAAGAAAAAAACTTATACTAACTTACATAGCAACAAATCTATACAAATATCATAAAGAGGAAATATTTCATTGTTTGTTTGTTTGCATTGAATAGGCTCCGAAACTACTGACTTGAT
Organism: Cosmia trapezina; assembly: GCA_905163495.3. NCBI lineage: Eukaryota > Metazoa > Arthropoda > Insecta > Lepidoptera > Noctuidae > Cosmia > Cosmia trapezina. Next base: position 17,175,396 of record LR991033.1, read on the forward strand.
TTAAAAAATTCTTCCACCGTTGGGAAGCTACACTATCCCCGAATGACATAGGCTATATTATATTTTCAAAAAAATCAGGGATCCTTACTAAAACTCCAATAATGTAACCCAAGGTGTAAAAAAATTACCTAAAAATTCCTTATATCGCGTGCACTGCGAAAACTATTGATGATAGAACAAAATAATGTACTACGACTTTGCAGAACACATTATTATCTACTAAAAGTGTTGCAAGAGCATATGTCTAGCTATAAAGTTATGTCACAATGAGTGTACTTTTATTTTTTAAAAATAATTGAAATGCCGGCGCTAGAAAAGGCTCTTTATTTGGCCCTTGGTATTAATTCCTTATCAAAATAAATTACTTTATATTCAAGACTGTTTCAATACCTTTATATAACTTTTTGAATTATTCAATTCGGACATTCCATTCGAAAGATATCACGAGTTTAAAAATGTAAGTATTAGAAAAAAGTCGCGTGGTCGCCGCTCACCCTGCTCGGCTAGCTAGGCAGCACCACCAGGAGTGGTGAGGAGGGTGAGGGGAGGGGTTGGTGAGGGTGTGGAGAGGAGGGAGTGATGGGAGAGGTTGAGGTGTTGGTGAAGTGGAGGTGAAGGAGAGAGGGTGAGGAGGAGGGGGTTGCGGTAAAAGGGGTGTGAGAGGGAGGGGGTTGGGGGAGGTTAGCGAAAAAGTGATGCGGTGAGGGTGCTGAGAGGGTAGGGGGATGGATAGGGGAGGGGAGTGGGTAAGAGAGGAGAGGGGAAGGGGGTGAGGGGAGGTTGTGGTGAGGGAGATTGGGTAGGGAGGGGTAAGTAAACTCCTGTCGTGCGTGGGAGCTAACACACACACTTTTTTTTGTTTGTTTGAACGCGCTAATCTCTGGAACTACCATTGGACTTTAAAAAAATCTTTTTGCATTTGATAGCCCAAGTCTTGAGGAAGCCTATAGACATATTTAACATCACTCTAAGACCCTTAGGTGCCGAACAAAAAGAAAAAAAATCAGAAAGTACGCCAAGCGAAAACGAAGCAATAGCGCGGGCAGGCAATGCGATGCGACGGGGTGGGTTAAGGGAACAAGAAATTTCACGCGGAGGAAGAAACTATTATTCAGAAACTATTTTATAAATGCAAAAGTAATAGCGGGCAACAGCTAGTATAATATATATTTACTATAACCTTGGCACGGCTTATCATGGAAGATATCCAGATCTATGTGCTGGGTGAGCAAAGAGTTCAGCAATGTGACAGCTCGGGCCGTGGGTGCAGCAGCAGCTAGACGAGTGCGCACCCCTGGAAGCAAGGCGAACAGTTTCCTCCGACGGTGAGGACCTTCCACGCCCTCACCTCTGATCAGGAAACGACTCGGCACACCTGCTAGACCCACCCGCTCCAGAGTAGTTGGATTATCCACTCTGTTTGTCAGGAGATGGTGGTAGTGAACTAGTAAAAGTAATTTACGCCTGAGATGTTATGTTATATTCTAAAAACTAAAAGGATGAAAAAGAAACAGCGTTACTTGAAATGAGTCAATACATTGAAAGTCCAATCCAAAGTCATGACACAAATCATTTATCAGAAGATAAAACAAGACAACTTATAACAAAGCTTATAAAACCGGACGAAGTACGCTTCATCGCAGACGCAAGATAAATTAACGCGAGAGTAATCACGCGCATATATCTACGTCCAACTTCAACAGAAATAGTTCGGATATGACTAGTGTAAACAAATTGCGTGTGCGTGAATAATTCATCAAAGAAACGGGCGCTGACAAATGAAATCTAATGAATATGATATGAGAAAAGGAGTGCTCTCCGAGATTCATGCAGAAATAGATACAGATATCCATAGAGTAGAATTTGGTGAAAATATTGCAGGTAATTTAATTTTTTACGAGACGCTATAAAATTTTGTTGTTCAAGTGCTACGTAGATAGGAGGTGCTCGTGTCTAAATAATAACAGCTGCACGGGTCGATCCATCAGGTTAAGCTACGCTTGCCGTGGTAGGTCCGAGGATGGGCGATCATCTCTACATACCGAGACTCCTCCGTGCTTCGGAAAGCACGTTAAGCCGTTGGTTTAGGCTGCCATTCGTGGATCTTTGAAAGTCGTCACGGGTCATCAGAATCCCTAAAGTCTGCCAACCAGTCTTACCAAGAGGTATCATGTTACTCAGTAACTGGGTTGTGGAAGTCAGATAGGTAGTCACTCCATGTAAAATAATGATATTCAGCTGCATCCGGTTAGACTGGAAGCCGACCCCAACATAGTTGGGAAAAGCCTAGGCAGATTGATAGAAGGACTACGCAGATAGATGTTTCAGAAATACGACGACAAAATTTTAAGGGCCAGAGGAAAATGTAACCTATTCTTCTTTGGTACGAAGTGTTATTCTTTTGCATGTGTTCTGCATTATTACTGTCTAATATGTTCTAGCACAAAATTAATAGGCGGTTGTTACAGCCATTTAGTGTCTCTATGTGTGTTTTATCAGCACATTGGTATCACAGTCATGCATTAATACAGTATTGTCATTTGGCAGCTAAACCGAAGCATTAAATTATTGAAATAATCACAACGGCATTGCGGCTTTAAACAGAACTGGCACAACACAGAAAATCTAATAAAAAATTAATCAACATTTATTTTACAGCGTTTGATTATTACCTGTCGTTACTATCAATTAAGAACGAACAAATGGATCAGTTCCGTTATGGTCGAAGTAATAAAAATATAATTGAAGTAATTATTACGAAAGCCTTCACGGCGGAATGGAATTCGTAAATTAAGGCAGTGATAACATTATAAGCTTGTAGCGGTTTGAGAGCGGTTGAAGGGCGCATTTTATCACCTCTCTCGCTCGCTCCTCTCTCGCCTACTTTTATAGTTAAGTGCAGTCGTTTTTTAGTTGTGTCTTCATTTACAGAAGTAACAAACAGTTCTGATTTAGCCGGGACATTATTGTACAAAAAGCAAAAAGACACGGAACCTATAATCTTGCATTGTCTTCTTCTCGTGTCGATTACTTATATTTTGTCCGACCTTTAAGTATGTAGCTACTTGGACAGCTCTGACATTTTTCTCATTTAATTCCTGGAGGGTACAGGCATCTTTGCACGATGACAGGCAATAGAGAAGGTACCGCTTTTATTTTATAGCGGGGCTCCACACATCTCGCCAAAAGTTACACTCTTCGTACTTCATTACTGAAAGTCGTGTCCCAGAAAGGCATACCAGGCTTTATGGAGCATGATGTTAATCCACTTCGTTCGATTCTCGGCTTCTCTCACGGTCGTAACAGAGATCCCAGTGAGGGCTGTTAATTGATCTGACCTGGCAGCGGATAAGTGACCGGCCGTGAGGTCTTTTCCCTTCTACCTACCTCATCACCACCAACTTTTCAAGGTTATATGGTTCCCGACGGGCAATGTGACCAAAGTAACCGAGAATCCTTTGGTAATAGTTTATTTCTTAAGCGTTGAATTTCGACGATAGATTTGTTCGTGCTCTAAAAGTTAATGTGCAATCATAAAGTTTCTCGTCACCGCTTACGCTTATGCATCATACTATCACCTTTATCTGACTGCGGGATTAGCCCGCGGCAAATATCTTTATTGTAACTCTCTTCTTCTTGTTTTGTTTTGGCGTGAACAAACATTCATAATTATGATTATCATGTTAAAGCAATGCAAGTTTCATTACAATGTTGTGCTTTTGTTAGGGTTCCGTACCAAAATGGTAAAAAAGGAACCCGTAAGGTGTGACTCAGTCTGTCTGTCTGTCCGTCTGTCTGTCTGTCTGTCTGTCTAACTGTCTGTCTGCCTGTCTGTCTGCCTGTCTGTCACAGCTGGATATCTCAAGAACTACTAATGCTATCAACTTGAAATTTGGAATAGTTTTAGATGATGTTTACTCAACTATTTTGCAAATAAGAAAGAAGTAAAAATATTTTATTTTTTTTTTGTAAAAGGACTGAAAGGGGGTCTTAAAAATTCGAAGTGGAGCTACTAGGGCATATGAAAGAGCGCTGTTTGCACATTCTCAAACATTTTTTTATTTTTTTTTTAGGCCGCATAGTTTTCTACTATTGATAAAAAATTTAAAAAAATACAGTTCCCCCCCCTTATCTCCGAAGTTTGCCAAGATAAAAATCTGAAATTATTCTATGTGATAGAAGTTTATGTAAAAGTTACAGGAAAAATAAAACGATGTCTCTAAATAGCACACTTTTTCAGAAATCGGAACGGAACCCTCGGTGCGCGAGTCCGTCTCGCTCTTGACCGGTTTTTTTTATTTGTTTAGATTATATTCAGAGGTAGGCTTTGTTCGCGTTTAATTAATTCGAGAAGTTTCTTATGCGAGGCTAGATTGCGATGGTTTTATGGTTCCGTATCCATAGGGTGCCAAACGGAACCCTATTACTAAGCCTTCGTTGTCCGGCCGTCCGTCTGTCTGTCAGCAGGCTGTATCTCATGAACCGTAATAGGTAGGTAGTTGAAATTTTCACAAATTTTGTATTTCTATTGCCGATATAAACATACAACATGAATGAAGTAAAGTTAAAAATTGAGGGATTAATTTTAACTGAAGAAACGTGTATTTTTCAAATGAAGTACCTATTTTCTTTAAATAGGTAGGGTTAATAATATGTATTATACGGTGGCACGAAACCCATCTAACACTTGTGTTTTCTAAATCTTAATTATTGAGAAAAATACTTCTTGTAAATATTAAAGAAAATGAACCCTAATCAATTATATGAAATGCTAAAAAGCAGGTTATCGTATGATTTTGTGTTAATTTAGATGATGTCAAAAAGTAGCAGTGTTAACCGACTTCTGTTGTATTTAATATCGTGTCATATGTTTTTGTGTTGAAGTTGTTTTATTTTTGTATAATTAAGTCTAAGTTAGGATAAATTAGGGTAAAAAACAAAATTTCTCTTTCATTAGTGAAACAAAATGAATCCACATACTTTGAAAACCTAATTTTCCTCTCCAAAAAATCTTCCCAAATTATTTACAATTAAAAACTAATACAAATGATTAAATTCTATCTCCCCATTGTTTAAACATTCACAAAAGACGAACTCGCAGCTTCCCGAATATATTTCCTCGAATTACCGAGTTTGACGACGACTGTATAGGAATATTTATGAATTTTGCAAAATTCGTGTAATACAAAAGAAGTAGCTGTTCACAATATACCGTCACATAAAGAAGTCGAAATCCTTTGATATCATACTTTTATTACTTATGTAGGAATGAACTTACTGTATGGATATCGTTATTGGATATTATGTAGACGTGAGTTCGTGCTTTCTTTTATCGTAGGGTATCAATACTTATTGTTGGAGAATTGGAGACTATGAATTGGTACGATGTAGTAGGTAATTCACAGACCGATTAAATGTTGTACCTGAATCTAATGCTGTTATAACATGAAATGCAGAAATTTCAGCTCTGTATAATGTTTTTTTATTTTTAATATACTTAAGCTGTATCCTTTTTTAGGGTTCCGTACCCGAAGGGTCCAAACGGAGCCCTATTACTATCACTCACGTGTCCGTCTGTCCGTAGTCTATCACACAGGTTTTACAGCCAAACGGTTAAATTACAGTCTTCAAATTTTCACATTGTTGACCAAAAGCCATACATACATCTGCCTAGCCTTTTCTCAGTCTAACCGGATGCAGCTGAATACCAGTATTTTACATGGAGTGACTGCCTATCTGACCTCCAGAACCCAGTAACGGGGTACTCCCCCTGGTATACCCCTTGGTAAGACTGGTTGTCAGACTTTCGGGCTTTTGACGACCTCTAACGACTGTCAAAGATCCACGAATGATAGCCGGGACCAACGGCTTAACGTGCTTTCCAAGGCATGAAGGAGTCTCGGTTATGTAAAGATGGTTAGACTGGAAGCCGACCCCAACATAGTTGGGAAAAGGCTAGGCAGATTGATTTTTTTATTTGCGGAAGTCTCATACAAATTTTGTTGGGGGGTAAAAGTTCCAAGTTTTAGAATTTTTTTGTTGTTTGTGTACTAATACTAGCTTACATACCAAATTTCAGCTTTCTAGGACTTCAGGAAGTACCCTAAGAATTTTTATGATCATCAGTGAGTCAGTGACGAAATCGGGGTATTTTAGATATCAATAAAATCTAAAGTATAAGAGCTATGCAATTGAAACTTTATAGGTTTAATAAGTCAACCACTGACATCATATCCCGAAAATTATGTTTATCTGGTATAATCCAAACCCAAGTTAAGAAGGTTCAAAAACTTTTTACAAAAAAAAAAACAACCGACTTCCAAAAAAACACTACAAAGTAAAAAATAACTTTAATTTCGGAAGTCGGTGTCTGGCTTTTTATTTACTTTCGTTTTTTTTTGCCACCGACTTCCGAAATTAAAGTTATTTTTTACTTTGTAGTGTTTTTTTGGAAGTCGGTTGTTTTTTTTTTGTAAAAAGTTTTTATTTTTCACTTTTTAGTGGTGCCTACCCCACACAAATGTGAATACCACTCTGCAATATAAATTAGAGGAGCATCATCCACATAGACTAAAACAAAACAACTCAAGTAACTAGCGCAATTTGAAGCGCCATATAGTAAGCATTAAATCATTTATAGCCAGAGTGCACCTCATGACAATTCCAATAAGCCCAAACACGGCTAGGATACATTTTTTTATTACTGAGTTCCGATGCCTACCTTCCGGCTCCTTCATCAGATCGGTTCGATGGTACCATTTTCATCAGAACCATTTATTTAAAGCTTCGCCATAGTCGCTTAACTATTAATCGAGATATCTTATCGCCACCCGTGAAATACTTATCATCGTTGAGGAGTTCCCGTGGCTTTCTGTGGTCTTCTTCCTCAGTTCCTCTTCACCAGATGATACTTTCTGAATGCAAACGCTTGATTTGTTGATGAAAATACCAAAATAGCTATATATATGCCTATAATATTTGAGGAGTTCCCTCGATTCCTCATGGATCCCATCATCAGAACTGGATTTTGATAAAAATGGGACCAATCTGGAAGTATACCCTTTCAAATAAAAAAAGAATTTCCCGAATCGGTTCATAAATGACGGAGTACTGAGGTAACAAACATACAAAAAAAAAAAAAAAAAAAAAAAAAAAAAAACATACAACCGAATTGAGAACCTCCTCCTTTTTTTGAAGTCGGTTAAAAATACGACGAAGTGCTTCGAGAAAAGGTAGGTAGTGCTTTTGCGCTTCGCTTGGCTCGTCTTGATGGGGGCCTTCCCGTGCCCCCAGATTATTACGTATATTTGACTAACAAATACCAATATATTGATAAATCAGATTTGGTACGGAACGCTAAATGTGCGAAGTCCGACACGCACTTGGCCGGTTTTTAAAGTATGTACACCTACATTTTGTGATACATCTTAACAATGAGAAAACAACACATTATAGAGTATCCTATCTATCTATCATCTCTAAAATAAAGGTTGATATTATTGTACCTAATAAAATAGTCTTTGCTGCTTTCCATCAGTAGGCAAGGTCTAATAAGCGGAGTGTAAACGATATACAGTTCAGTGGCACCATCTTTATTTTGTTTCAGTCCAAATGCACGAAGTACTAACTAGCATTGGCAAATAACAAGCCACTCAGCCAGTTGATCAATACGATCGTCACACTAACCCGCTTCTGTCAAAGATTATTTGCACAGCAAAATAAACAGCTAGAACTCTCTGTTTTCCTTTAATTCCAGTATAGGAATCTACTTTTCAAGTTGAACTTACGCTATAAAAGTGGCATAGCCGTGGCAGGGCAAGGCGACTCTTAACACCTTTCCAAAATAAATAAGGACACAGTTCAAAAGGGTACACTTTCATTCATCCAAAAATAACAACACAACAATAGAATTATTGTTAAAGAGTATCTAAGACAACAACAGACTCGCTTCGCTGACACTTAAAGACAAATAATAATAGTAGACCGTATAACTCTCAGAGGCCGACTGAATAAACACAAGCATCCGTCTATATCACATAGATGGAATATTGTCTTGTTTATTAGAACCGGACGCTCCCCCGCCTAAGGCAAGGATCCAATATAATGGAATACCTACTTCAACATTATTTGCAGATACATGGGTACTTACGCGATATGCCTCGGGCCTGTATTAACGTGTGGTATGCGCTTAAATCGGCGACGACACGAATAAAGGCCCAGTTGATACAAATTCGGGGGTATTACAAAAGGTGAAACAGTGTCTGGGAATTCCGTTCTTTGATAGTTCAATATTATTAGCCCCGGAGCGACGACTCGCTTTGACATAATTCTTTTGAAAATAACAATGGATTTGCTCGTCGTACGTGATCCTTTATTCAATATTACGACTGTATTATTCAGCGGACGGCTCCTGTTGTAACTAAATAGATATTGTGACGTATCTTCTCGAGATGAATTACAATAGTAGTTGTGATTTGAATTCGTTTACAATTAAGGTCTGTTAGTGAAGGTTCTGAGATTACTTGCTGAATACGTGAAACGGTGAAAACTTTTGTGGTTATTCGAATAACAACTTTCTTCGTTCTCCGCAACTATGTTTAATATATTACCTACTTTATTTATATAAATAAAAAGAGAAGTCCTGACTGATTGACTGACTCATCAACGCCGAGCCCAAATCCTTGAACTTAGAAAGCTGAAATTTTGCACACAGGTTCCGTTTATAATGTAGACAAGGAATAAGGAAGGATTTCCCGATACCACGAGGTCAAGCCGCTAGCAAAAGCTAGTTATTTTATATACGGCCTTGCTGGTCTAGTGGTCAAAAGCGCTACTGCTGAGCATGAGGTCATGGGTTCGATTCCCAGGTCGGGAAAAGTGTTAAGTATTGTGTTTTTTGATCAGAAATTTCTCAGTAGCAGCCTCCATAGAATCGGCCGCTATTACATAACTATATTAATCGGTAGTTAAACATAACTGTGCGATATGTGGGTGTACTTGCTATAGGTACATCTCTGCCTATACTCGTACCTTCGGGAGTTACAGGCGTAATGTTAATATTATGTTTATTGTTTTATATAGTATAAAACAAAGTTGCTTCCCGCTGTCTGTCTATCCCTATGTATGCTTAGATCTTTAAAACTACGCAACGGATTTTGATGCGGTTTTTTTTAATAGAAAAGTGTTTCAAGAGGAAGGTTTATATGTATAGTAAATGCGGGCGAAGCCGCGGGCAAAAGCTAGTTGTTTTATATATTGGGAATCACGAAGTTATAGAAACGAAAAACAGAAAATTACTAACCTTTTCTTTTAAAATCGTTTTCACTGATTGCACTGCACCAATCGCCTCAATCGGAACACGTGCAACAGTAAAAACTGTAGTTTAAAGACCACAGTGGGCATTGGCATCCCAGATATATTGCTAGTTTGTAGCTTAGCTACATACTTGCTCTTATTCTTTGATTAATCAAAAGTGATTTCAAGAGTTCGTTTATAAAATTTTGACAGTGTGCGGGCCATTCTAAGGGCCTATTTCACGATGTCCGAGTAACCACTTCTGACCGAAAAAATGGAACAGAATTTGTATCTGCCAAGTAAGTTAATAGGAACTTAATCGTAGGTGGTGAAACAGGCTCTTAGTATTTTAAAATAGGTAAAACGCGGAATGTGTGTGTGGACCACACTGGAATTTGCAAAATATTAATCCTAGGATTTTCTTCTAACTTAAAACAACTGTAGAACGAATCTGGGAATTTTTAAACAAATATATTAAAAACTACAGCTCATAAAGTGTGGTCCCTCAGTTCACAAACACATCACGTGGATCACCTTCATAAGTAATCATAACTATCCAAGTCTTTTAGTGGACTCCTATGCTCAAGTCTTCATAATTTAATCAGTTATTTAGTGAACCTAAACTTAAATTACTTACTGAAAAATGATGATACCTACTTATCTCTAGCAAGACTGCTGTGGCAGACAATCGATTTGCCATAGGTACGAGTTTCAATTTCATACCGTTTTTGTTATGGTAAAGGTTCACTGTCTATTATAGGCAACTTAGTTTACTTCAGGTAAATAATTGCAGTATATCAGTATGTATAAATACATAAAATCACACCTTTTTCCCATGGGGGTAAGCAGAAACTATAGTAAGTACCTACCTGCTACGATCCTTCTTAAATCTCAAAAGATATTTTCGAGAAGGAGCTTTACCTACTCCTTCTCGAAAACATTGTTTGAGATATATATAGGGATCTCAAAAAAAAAATAAAAAAATAATAGGCTATCTTAAGGATGATGCGCAGTGGTAGCCCGCGAAATTCAATTTTTTTTTGTTTTTTTTGCAATTTGCAGGTCCTTGTCAGGTTGTACGTTCATCAAGGTATGATACGCGGAAATAAAACATATGTATTTATATAATTTTAACCATAAAAATCATTAATACATCTCTCTAAGTTATAGATTTCGTACAGATTCATCAAACGAACGAAATCCAACGAATCTGCACGAAATCTAACTTAGATAGATGTATTAATGATTTTTACCACTATGCCACTATTTATTTATTGTGATTATTAATTTATTTTATACATTATACTTTAAACTTTATATATGATATCTAATCAAGTCAAGTAATCTAAACGCAAAACGTTACTGATTAAATAATTAGAGTTGTGGGTATACTTAGTTATTTCACTCCGCGCATAACACTATGTCACAACACCAACATAATCATGACTGCTCAGCGTCCGTACGTCACTGCAGGGATCCAGCAGAATATCAGCGTCAGGTATACTTGCCTGACACATGCTGAGCTGGACTCCCATTTGATGCAACCTTGAGACGCACACCGCACTGTGTAGGTACCTACCTATAATCTTTACTTGAAATTATGTATGTTATGTCAAGATTTTATGTATGTTTTTCTTTAGTATGTTTATAGTTATTTTTTTTTTTTTTTTGTATGTTGGCACCTTTTTTTGTTTTTAATTTTTATATCTATTCATGTGAAGACTGAAGAGTAATAATTTAATTGTACTTTTGTGTGTTGTGCTGTGTCTTTTGTGTGCATCAAATAAATGTTTTATCTATCTATCTATCTATCTACCACTGCGCATCATCCTTAAGATAGCCTATTACTGCCTATTACTGCCATCCTTAAGATAGCCTATTGTTGCCTATAATAGACTTCACATACCTACTACATAATATTATTCACAAACGTATTTGAACGTGCTTGAGGCGGAATAATAGACAAGTTTGGACAACGTACAACATTGTAGGTTGCATACAGTTAATGTAACTTTGTAATAAGGGTTACAGGCCCCTATGCTTTGTTCCACTGAGTTCCGCTGGTTCCGTTGCATAATTTCGTTATGTCCATTCTACCGAGAAATCTTGTTTTGCCGAATACATTTTAAAGCGAGTACGGAATAGAGAGTAGTGATTAACACTTACGAAGTGTGGTTATTCGGTTATTTTGGCAGCTGTTCAGGTTTGTTAGTTAAGTGCGGAATGAGTCGGTTCATGTGATTGTTTGTCGTTGTGTTTGACGACGTTTAAGGTGAGTTTCTGCTAACTAGCGCCACTATTGAGAAAAATGTAATAAGTCTGGAGATATGGAACATTTTGAAACATATGCTCACATTTTTAGTCAGATGAGGTAGAATTTTTTGACCTCACCTGACCTACCTCATCTGACTAAAAATGTGAGCATAGGAAATTTCAAAATGTTCCATATCTCCAGACTTATGATTTTTTCCTCAATGGTGGCGCTAGTTGGCAGCACTACTCGCCTTAAGCAGTTCTACATACCGCGGTGTGATCAATATAAATCAATGAGTATGTTATAGCTTTTTGAAATAATGATCGACACTTGCTACAAAGCTGGATTCTTTAACCGACTTCAAAAAAAGGAGGAGGTACTCAACTCATCGCGTATATATTTTTATTTTTTCAGTTTTTTTCTATCTTAATAGTTTTAAAATAAATGTTAGTACTTACCTGTCTTAGCGATGCTCTACTGGCTGTACAAGGTTCTCCTACGTTGGTAAAACAAAAAAATCAAAACCCTTTATTTTAAGTAACTCCAGCTGACTACGGGGTCAACGGCCGCTGGCATTGTAGCTACTTAAATATCGATACCTGTCACTAGATTTTCACTAGCTAATGTAATTTGAACAAAAAGGGCAAGAGGGGCCTGTGGCTAAGTAATAACAGCCGCATGGGTCGATCGATCAGGTTAAGCTTACGCTTGCCAGGGTTGGTCCATGGGTGGGTTTTAACCATGTTTACATACTAAGACCCGGTCGTGCCTCTCGAAAAGCACGTTAAGCCGTTGATCCTAGCTGTCATTCGTGGATCTTTGATAGTCGTTACGGATGACAACCAGTCTTACTAAGGGGTATTGTATTATCCAGTAACTGGGTTGTGGAGGTCAGATAGGCACCTGATCCATGTAAAATACCGGTATTCAGCTGCATTCGGTGAAACAAAAAGGCGACCCCAATGTAGTTGGGAAAAGGCTAACCAGATGATGATTTATGAAATAAAACCATATCGTTAGCCACTTACTATTATTTATTGTGTCATCATCAAATCAAAAGTATCATACCTAAATCTATATACATAAAAAGAGAGTCCTGACTGTCTGACTGACTGACTCATCAACGCCCAACCCAAACCCTTGAACCTAGAAAGCTAAATGCACAGAGGTTCCCTTTATAATGTAGATAAGGCATAAGGAAGGATTTCCCGGCACGTTCCCGTGGGATATTCTCCGAGATCCACCAGGGCTAAGCCGCGGGCAAAAGCTAGTAGTTACATATTTGTGGCTTAGTAATAATAAATATTATCAAAAATAATTCACACATACCCAGCCCCAAAGGAACCCTCTACAATTTTTTGTATGCTAATTTTGAGCACGTGAGCACAAGAGCTGAAGTGTGCAGTCCAGATGTCGTCAAAAAAACTTCTCAAGGGTCCTCTTAACACTGATAAGGCACTTAAATAGTTACAACACAGATTTATGGCACTATTTAATGATGGACTAGTGTCAAAATTTGCACATTTTCTGGACTTTTCAAGTGTTGCTTCCGCAAGACAGTTTGTCTGATGGTTGTCTCATCCTGTTTAGTTCCGAGAATGATTTTATTGCTTCTGTTTATTTGAACAACTTATAGATTTTCGGATTTCTATATCGGCAGTTTTTATACCTTTAGAATTTTTAGAAGAAGCAGAAAAAAACTTATTTTTATAAAATTTACCCCATGTCCTTTATCTCATCATATCATAAGATAAGATAGGGTATTATATTACAAGTGAATGCTCAAGTTTATTATCAGCACCTTTATGATTCCACGCCTATAAAACTGTCCAGAAAATATACTCAATCAAAATATGCTCATGATGATATCAGAGCTTAATTAACCACCAAATCTAGTCAGAGCACATTGAGTAAATGTTCCCGGTACGCGGAACAGGAAGCGGCAACAGCGATCCCGGAACATTGTGTAATAATTACTTACACCGCTCCGCAATGTTCCGTTTTGGTGAGTCACTTCTGTGGAAGAGGCCTGGTGGAAAATTTAAGAGACATTCTATAATCTAAGGAGACAATATTACCGAAGTTGGATATGTGTACCTTAATAAATGTGACGTACCTAAGTAAAATTGATTTATTAAGTTCATCAGAGCAACTTGGCGATAGTTAAAATAACACATCCAAAAAGCTGTTGCGTATTCTCCATAAATTGCTCCATTAATTGTAAGACCTTCAGGATATGAAGAGGTGGTTTAATTTTTGTATGATAAAGAGTGTTTACATTGACGAAAGCATAATAAAACAGATAATGAACCTTCTCGACTAAAAAATACAGTTTTGTTTCAAAACATGAAAATTTTTATTTTATAATTAAATAAAATATTATTTCCATTTCGCCGAATTTCTTCGTGAAAGATAACAAGAACATCGCAGTATATTTTTCAGACACATTCTGGGAAATACCTATGTCTAAAAGCGTATTTTTTAAATTACTTACTCTAGACTCTAAAGTAAGTAATATAAAAAATACGCTTTAATTAGGTTTAGAAATAGCCGTTTTTCTCTTTGATAAAAACTAAATTATTAAACTGATGGTAACTATGGCTTTGTCAGTTTAAAAAACATCTCTAAAATATTTTATAAAATACATTAGGTATGTTGTACATAATTGTTTTGGAATAGGTACTTACTCGTGAAACAATCTGGTTTCATAAAATGCTCGTACCGTACAAAATCATAAAGGTGACGCGGATAAGAGTTTCTGGAAAGACTTATGGAAGTCCCATCAGTGGGACAGTATAGGCTAAGTAAAAAAAAATGCTTAGGTTGGTTCTGGTCATCAGGACTGCCCAGAGAGCGATGACGTAATGAAATGACGTCACTCGTGGATGCACTACTATCAAACCCAGAGTAAAGTAGCACAAATTTTGAAGCATGTAACAGGAAGTGTCGCTCAGTACTGTGATCTTCGAAACAATGTTATGCAATAATTACTTATACCGCCTTCAGCGTTCCGTTTCGGAAATTGAGAGTATGGAATAGGCGTTTTTATACAGTATTATTTTTTTTATTTTGTTAAGATTTCGTGGTAGGGTACAAGTAAGTAGTCTAACCGGATGGAGCTGCAACGTAATCCATAATATTGTCTATAAAACTACTGAACCGATTTTGATGAACTTGTACTACCCTAATTTGAAGTAAATGTAAGCCAATCAAAAATGTTCACAATCCGATTAATAGTTTTGGAGAAATGCGTGGACAAACAGACATACATACATACATGCACCTATAAAAAATTTGCATATCATTATGTGAATATATTGCAGTTCCAATAATATTAGGCAAGTACATACATACATCAAAAATAAAAAAAATAGATACCTACAATATCCTTTTCCACACTAACCGAGCACGCGCATGTGTCGATAGACTATGAGCATTCCGCGAGCGGTTTTAAGACGCCCGTAATTCCACCCGAGTGTTTCACACCTAATAATCGGATAACGTGCTACAAGTGCACATGTTGCGCTCATGCAAAGCGATAGTACCGCAAATGCATTTGGGTAGTAATAGGAGAATAAAATGGAGATAGAATGTGGCAAGGGTGCTTTTGACTGGTTCTTCGCTGGAACAAACAGTTCAACGATTCTGTTTTTGGAATGGATTTTCGTGCTTGTCTATTACGTGCCTGGATAAAAGAAGCTTGTTGCTATAAGTAATAACAGCTGCACGGGTCGATTCGTGAATCTTTGACAGTCGTTACAGGTCGTCAGAAGCCCGAAAGTCTGACAACCAGTCTTACCACGTTACCAAGGGGTACTTATCGCATTACCCAGTTACTGGATTGTAGAGGTCAGATAGATAGCTACATCCCGTTAGACTGGAAGCCGACAACGGTTAGTGGGGAAAAGGCTAAGCAATTGATATTACGTGCCTGAAACGTCTCTGGCTAACCGGCAACCATGTTTGTGGCGAAAATAGTGAAATAATATGTTGCATAGGAATAAAGAAACAAAAAAGATGAAACAATACAAGACCCCAGACGCCTCTGACCTGATTGACCGCTTTATTACGACCCAATAAAACAAACCACTATGAAAACATTACAACATGACCTAAGAACGCTCTTATAATTTGTAAAGCCACACTATAAACTACAGGGCGAACAATATCGAAAGCGCACCCGCCGATGCAGAAGGGCGCACAAAATCATAACACAAAAGAAAAATACGGTTATTTTACACCAGTGCGGTAGATTATATCTTTTATGTTCAAAATCAACAGGAAGCTTTCAAATGGGGCATGTAACCTACACTTATTATAGACGCTGTTCCGCGAGGGTGCATAAATTTTTTAACCCAAAGGGTTTCGCCAACGACCATGGTTTTGCAAACAACTCTGTGAAAGTAATTTGGTACTTTTTTAGTAATTGCACACGATACTGGGGTAGATGCAGCGAGTGTTCGGCCGTTTGCGGAGTTTAGAAAAGTTTTAATTCAATTTCGACGTGGAAACAAAGTAAACACTCAGTGGACCGTTCTGGGGTTTGAGCTAAGTTCTAAAATACATTAGTAACACTAAATTTGGCGTTACATGCATAATGAAACAGATTTGAATACGTAATACTGTAGAAGTAAGTCACAGTTATTTAATTTTTAGAATAGGTATAACATAAAAATTTTCACTTATTATTAGGTAGTTTTAGACACTATTACTCTTTTGTATATAGTTAAAAATCTACTGATCTTACTTTTATGTATTAATCTAATTACTTGTCCTTTTTTATAACGTACTTACCTACTGAGTTTTGCATTAAAAATAATCTTACCCCATTCTCTAAAGTTTCAACCGTCTCCTAATACTATCAGCGGCATGCCTACCATTATCTGGTATATTTTTCAGCATATTAATATAGTTGGCTGACAAATGACATTCCATGGCACCATTCACAATACATTGTTTGTAAGTAATTGATGGTCTTCTGTCTTCAGGAAGAGATGAAAAAGATTTGAGGAATGGAGGAACAATACAGTGTTGATATGTTCGACATTTAGTTTTCTTTCCATTAACACCACTTATATCAACTTCTTTTGGAAAATACTGTTTGTCATCGACCCCTTCTTGTCTGAAAAAGTAAATACATATGTTTTCTGTTTGTTCATTGTAAGATTCTAATAATCTATTTAGGGTCAATTATAAAATCTATTTCGGCCTAAAAATCAGAAAAGACTGATTATAATATCAACTCAATTTACTGTCAAAAATCCTTTAAGTGCCTGCTAATCGGATCGATTTGATAACCTTTGATAACCTTTGGCAGAGAAATGATGCTATTCAAATTGATGAAAGAAAAACCGGATTGTTTTATTAGATCACAAACATCGTTAACACCTCGACATTTCTACATTATTCACTGCTAGGTAAGGTTCTCTTTTAGTGCCAAATTGATTACAGGCATACTTATTAGGGACTTGGAGGTTGCCTATGTTCAGCAAATTTCGGGTCAAATGCTGATGATGATTAAACAGTCTTATTATCTAAGTTACTTACGGTACGACACAACTTCGATGTAGCGTCGGCAAAATTCGTAAAACCGATCACGATCCGAACTGAGTGCGCCTTCAACATCACCAATCTTTATTACTGCTTTTGTCACTTACGGGACAAATGCACAAAACAGTACGCGAACGAAAAGTGAGGTTTGTCCGACTACACGAAACTGTACCTGACCTTCCGGCTCTTAATTTTTTATTTTTTATAATTTTGTTTGCGTACCTACGCCTTGCGTTCTAGGTTCTTTGGAAAGGTGGTTAGGTACGGTATATTTTCTACATCTAAGTTGTGTCGTATTGTACATACCTGTCAAGGGAAATGAGACTATCATACTTCATTTTCCACACAGCTCCCCATACATGTTCTTCTTCGTTTTTGACTATGGTAGCCACTGCACCTCCCCATAAATTTTTACAGTGTACAAAGTCTAGCTTGTAATTCTGTAAAAAGGGTAAATAGTTCAAAATTGGTCAACTGTGTATTAAGTTAAAAGTTATATATCTACATGTTCCGGCTCGATTTTTCTTTAAAAGACACTTTAGATCTAAGTGAACGTAGGATTTCAAGAACTAGCAGTTCAAAAACACATACTTACTCATAGCGCCTGTCACCCATGTGGGAAGGCAGAACTGTAGAACAACACCTGGTACGATTCATACTTAATACTTTTTCTCCAAATAAAACAAGTTCAAATCTTGCTCTATGAAATGAAAATGTTCTTTAACTCCATAAATAGGCACCTACCATCTTTTATCTCTTGGTACCTTGGTACCTACCACTTACATCAAGTCGCCCAACTCCTAAGAATTCCGCGGAAGGGTTATTTATAAGAATTCTTCTTTTCAACAAATTACTACCATAAGCAAAATAATGGAAATATTTTTTAGACTGTACCATCATACAGCAAAGGGCAAGGTTAATACATTTTATAATGTAAGCAATAACTAAAATTTGGATAATTGACATTGTGTAACTTGTGTAACGTCATTGCGGAATGACAGCACAGAATGACGGTATGACGGTTAGTGTATAGTCTATGAATGACAGCATCGATGGAAAGAATATCAATAAGTTTATATAGGAATTGAATCAAAATAGTTTGCAAGCAATAGATATTAATTTCAACTTTATACCTCCACGCGTTGCTGAGAAACAGGGGTCTTGACAGACTGATAGAGTTGAAAATATTTTTTTATGTGATAGAATTACAATTTAACAATTTTCGGACTTTTACCTTTAGTTGTGCATCTGTGGTTGTGATGGGAGACATTGCTTCTTGCCAAATTTCATGATTCTACGACAACGGGAAGTAAGTACCCTATAGGTTTTGATTTACTTGCGATTATCTATTTTTTATTATGTTGACCTAAGAAGCTTGATTTTTTTAGAACTCCTAAGGACCATAGACCTACACATTTGATATTCAATTCAACGTGATACCTCCACGCGTTCCAGAGATAGAGGGTCTTGACAGACTGATAGACAGACAGACAGATAGACGGAAAACGAAGTGATCCTATAAGGGTTCCGTTTTTTCCTTTTGGAGGTACGGAACCCTAAAACATAAAATTTTCAAATGTTCATAGATTAGTTATAAAAGGTCCAAAAAGGTCGTAAAACTAACAAAATACCTACTGTCTGTTATTAAAGGCTAAGCTGATTCTGAATGGAAGATTATATCTGAAGTTAATTTTGCGCCGCACGTAAGCCAGACTACAATGTTATTTGTTTACCAAGGGCCGTGGTGTTTGCATTGATATCAACTTGGGAATTGTTATTAAAAGCTCTAAGAGATTGGTAAATACAACTTTAGTCTTATGTATTTCAGTATTCGCTTGTCATCGTATTGGAATTTGATATTAGATATCTAGAATAAGTACTTATATTTTTACTGGCATTTTAACTAAAGAGTCACGAGATATATTATCTTATTAAATTGATCCAGTGGATTTAACTTTATATATCGACTTACACTTCAATTTTAGTTAAATTTTTAGTCCGATTGTAATTCTTAACGACAAAGGCGGAATGGAATCTGATTCAAGTAACATTAAAGTAGTCGATGAAATCAGACCAAGACAAAACACAATAAAAAAGATTAGTCCTAAAATTCAAAGCTCACGGAGATAGTCGATATTCGTATCTGTGCGTGTCACATCCGTCTCATCGCCACATGTTCGGTATTAGTGATATATGGGGCACAAATCCAACGATCACAATATACAATGTCAGGGATTATTAGGGGATCCTACTAGCTTAGTCTTGTTCGGTGGTCTCTACCCTAATGTTTTTTGTCATGCACATGATATGGCATACGGTCGAGTGCGTTTGAGGACATCTGCCAAAGTATTGGACTCGAAAGACTCAAATGAGCACATTTGACAGGAAATATTTTTCAAATGTTATTTTAATTTAGTTTAATGAGCTTGTTCACTGTGAGTGTTTGTGAACTTATAATTATGTTGATTTATTGACATCGTGATTGTTCGTTGATAGTAAATTATTTAATTAGGGCAACAACAAATTAATCCAAAATATTCTGCCTTAGGTACCTAGGTAGTGTGTTCAAACCACTTTGTTTTCATCACCGCTGCTCTCAAAACGGTGAAGGAAAACATCGTGAGGAAACCGGCATACATTTCCTAGAACCAAAAATTCGAAGATGTCACATACATCTACCAACGCGCCGTGGATTACGGCCCACACTCACTCACAGAGAGGAGGCCTGTGTCCCAGCAGTGAGAACGTTATAGGCTAATTATGGTGCTCGTGACTGTGCCTACCTGCTAAGTAGGTAGTGTGCCACAAGGATCTTTTGGCACCTGATTGACATTGACAGGGGGTCGTTGTTGGCAAACATTTTTCAAATTGTCACAGAAATTGTATTAGAAAAACAAGATGGCGGCGATAGTTCCTATTTTGACCGCGCGCCAAAATACTTGACCGTTGTACGCTTAGAAACACAAAATCAACCGATACTGAGTCGTATCTAAACGGCAATGACTTAGCCAATTCTTAGCCAATGGAATAATTTGCATAAGTACTTTCTTCCTCTATTTAAATACGTTAAAGGATCAGCGGAATAAAAAATTGGCCACGTGCCTCATAATTATTTGGCTAAAATTTCAATCCTACTTGCACACATTCTATTCTACACACCAGAATGGGTGATTTTTTGTGAATACTGTCACCCCTTGCTCTCATACAGCTAATACTGGACTCATGTTCATTCATGATTTAGGGTTTCGTATTGTGTTAACAGTGAAATTAGTATCGAAAGGTGTGACGTAGCACTCAATGGTTATTCATGCTCACGTAATGAAACCGGTTCGAGTTATGATTCTATGGGGTTTACCGAACCCTTCGAGTGGGCTATTTTTTAATGGCGACATACAGCACGGGTACCAAATGACAATATAGGGTTGTGTTGTGTATTATTCAATAATTTAACATGTGGGCTGGTTACATTGGCAAGTTTTATTATTATCAACTAAGTACCCGAATACGAGACATCATTACCGCACAGAAATAAGTACCTACGTATGTCATAATATAATGGGAATATTATTTTAACACAAAAAAATAGAGGAATGAATAAATAAACTAACAAGTATAACTATTAAACCTACTGGTAAAATAAAATGTGATAACATTTTCAGCAGATGTAGGTAAATATTCCAGCGTTGTATTTACGTTCTAGTATGTTATACTGATTCAGTGGGTACTTATGTATGAATAACTTAAAATAATAGGTAGGTACGTGAAACTGACTATGTGAAATAATATGTCTGGAAGTACCTCATATATTTGTTAGATAAGTAGATAGACATTATATTAGTTTTAATTTAGTTGTTTTTAGTTTTTATCTTTTTCATTACGGATGCTTTTAACGTGCACGTCTTTCTACATTGTTCTCACATCTATATTTTCAATATAAACGATGTAACCAATATTATGTAAAATATTTGATTTAAAAGAGTGTCCGTGGAGTTTCTTGCCCGTTCTTCTCCAGGATCTACGCTTTGGAATGGGCAACTAGCTTCATTTTTCTGACTGACCGACCCTTTGACAATTCAAAAGTGCCTGTATTTGGTTTATTTGAAATAAATGCTTTGAGTTTGAGTTTTTGAGTTTGAGTTTGAATTATAGTGACATTATTAGTGGTGTTCTTCAGAAAGGTCAGGTGTACTCGCCACCGGCGCGGCGGGCGTAGGTGTATGTCCAAATGTATGAATGTAAACGGGACAAAAGGAGTATGTTAGGATCGTAGCAAGTGACGTCTTGTAGTTTCTGCCTACCCCCACGGGAAGAAGTTGTGAGTTTATGTAGGTATGTATGTAAGTAGGTAGGTATATCTACACGTATCGCGGGTTGTTCTTGCCAGGGTCGCGGGTTGTTCGAAACAGATACCTTGGCCCCGGCACAGGCAACTGAAGGAACACGGGTGGGTTTTGAGTCAGTAAAAGTCTGACACGCCCTCCCGCTCCGCCCATAGCTCGAGAAGTCATTGATGATTTCCCATCCAAAAAAAAAAATATCGTATCAGGTGGCGTTTTGTAGTTTCTGCCTACCCTGTATGTATACATACATTCACCTACTTGATTTCAAATGTGATTCAAAGACTACAAACAGAAAAGCACATCAAAACAGGAATAAAACCAATGTCCTGAACTGCTTAGATAATTTTATAGAGATATTAATATGCAACACGTCTACGAATTGCTCAATTAAACTCCAGTTAACGTACACTTCACAACACTTGGCTTAACGAGAGTTTTGCATGGATAATTTGTTTAAACGGAGTTTACCAGTTTAATCGCAGGTCAAGAGGGACCGGCCACCTAAGCGCTTTCTTAATTACACCTAAAATTATACAGCCCGTCCGGAGGAAGCCTACATACTGTCCGTTTTAAGTGAGTGATGTCATTTTATGATATATGTATGAAATGGCTACAGCTGAGGACAAAAAAAAATATTTTCAAAATTTGGTTTCTTTCGACACCTGGTAAAAATTTATTTGCAATAAATAATGTCATAGGGAAAGAAACATTGTGTTTTCTTATTTTCTAGCATTTTGCAGTGCATTTGTGACTATAAAATGAACGCCTGCTACTCCAGGCGTTACCTAGTACCTGGGTAGCCCTTCTACTATCTAGCTGACTGGGTAATATTTTTACCACAGCATGAACTTCTCCAAGAGAAGCAAAAATGTTGTTTTCTCTTGAAGCTCGGGGTTTAAGGCAACAAACAGGTGCGGCACGTTTGTTTGAAGAACCCTTTAGTCTATAAAAATCTCACCGTGAAAACTTACGTGGCCGTCATTACACCTCATGCTATTGATTGATAGCTCACTTCAAACTCACTTCACTCAAACCAAATAATAGACCGGGTGAAAGAACATTATTTTAATTTCCTGCATTTTTACGTTTATATCAGTATTTTTCATGGTGTGCATAACAAAGAGTATTCTATATATCTATCTTTTATTATATCCTTCTACAACATTTGTCGAATCGTGTTCGAAAAGTTACCAAACTGACAATATTGGCAGGACCACTCGGCCTTTGTCAGCCGGCCGACTTTAAGCGGTTAATGAAAATCGGCTTGCCCGCTTTCTGCATATAGAGAGGCAATTTACTGAAATGGTCGCATGCCTTCGAACTAATGCGAAATATTGCCGCGATCTGCTGATTTACAAACTTCAACTTTATCTTGGTAAGAACAAGGGTGTTAAAAACTGAAGACTTTAGTCTCACAGATCGATGCGTTCGATACTTAATGATTATGCAAATACTGAAGCTGAAGAGTATTTAGGTTATATCTTCGAAGCGATAATTTGGTTGAGTAAACATGTCTGTGTTTATCTAAAGATGTTTGTTTAGATGACAGACGAAATACTACGTTCTATTTCGTTAGTTTTGGTAAGTTAGTACCTATGTCGATCGAGTCAGAGAAATTAATTGTGAAGAAAATTGACACTCTACTTCAATTTGCCGTGCCTTTTTGTACCTGCAACTGTCAAAGATTTGAACAAATAAACCATGTAAGCTGGTAGTCAATATGCTTAGCAATTAATTTCCTTGACACGGCCCGATTTTGATAACGGGCGACTGGCCGACGCGCAGTGTTTAATAGGTTGACTGACTGACTGACTCATCAACGCCCACTCCAAAAACCCTTGATCCTAGAAATCTGAAATTTTGCACAGAGGTTCCCTTTATAATGTAGACAAGGAATAAGGAAGGAATTCCCGGTAGGACGTTCCCGTGGGATATTTTTCGACATCTACGCGGGCGAAGCCGCGCGGGAAGTGCTAGTCAATAATTAATGTGTTAACCACTCGATAGAACATAACAAAATTGAGAATATATGCTCGTACTAAACTTGACTCAAACGCATATTTGAGCACCAAAGTAACAAAATTACCACAACACAGCTATATACTAATTCAAGCTCCCATACACTACTCGTTAAAACGCCAAAAGTTTACGGTTAGCTTAGTTTCGTATACAATTTGGGGCGAATAGAGGCTTTTCATTTTTACCTTTAAAATTCAGAATTTCAGTAAAGCCTTCAAAGCCCGAACTGATGTTAGCAGCAGTGATGAAATTATAACATCGGCATTCATGGACTTTTTCAAACTTTAAAACTATGTCGTTTTCTAACTAAATTCCAAATATTCTGGGGTTCAAACAATTAAGCTTTAATTTTAACCCGCGTTATATTAACGTCATAGAAAGTTGGAACGAACGTTTAGATTTTAATGTGGATTTTGTTTAATCACAGTCCAGGGCCTCTAGTCTGCTATTACAATAGTGTCAGTATGGTCTATCATTGATTTCATAATTGTTGATTTTGACAAGTTTGGTAATCTACTAATATAATGACGTCATAATGACGGCATTATGACGTCATTTTGACGTCATTATGACTTTCCAATGGTCAACCACTGACACTCCATTGTATGAAATTATGAATTTAGCAGATTACGACCTTTAGCAAAATGACAATGCAGTGACAATGGGATCGTCTTGGAATGGCAGACTTGGGGCCCTGTTTACGTGACCTTGTCAAATAAAGTAAGTAATTTTGTGTTGTTGTTGTAAGGAACAATGTTTATTTAGAGAGATGAAGAAATTCAACTCTTGTATCTCTAAAACTTTTAAATGGTTCAGTGGTTCAGCTTGATAAGTGTATCATCTCGGCTTCTGTACAGTCACAAACACTAATATGTATACAGTGAGCAACTTTTAAAAGTGATTTTCTCCTATTTAAATTTTTATATATTAACGAGTATTCATTATGTAATAGGCCTCATCACTTTGTTGCAATCGTGATTGCTCCAGAAATCACTTTTAAGTTTTGCTAAGCATATACATTATTAGTGCTCATGACTATAGATGATCTGGAAAAAAATATCTATTGAAAGCTTTGGAATTAACTCTGACACTAAGAATTTTTTTTTATAAAAGATTCAACATTTAAATTAAAAAATCGATCTGTTCAGACAGTATTACTCAAAATGCCAACAATAAAGAAACTAGTCTCGCTAAACTACGATCAATATCAATTCAGCTAACCATAAATTGAAAATATGAAATAACTCAAAGGTTATTAAGTTTTACGACTTTTAAATGTTATTCTGATCATTCGGTGGCTAGATAGCATATCGTGAAATAACACAAATCATAAAAAAAATATATTTATCATAAAAAGTCTCCTTTATAGTAAAAATGACTATAAATTCCGAAAATTTTATATATTGTGCAAATCTCTCGTAAAATAATATTCGATACTGAAAATTCTTATGTAAATTTTGTTAACAGACAGCTAGGCTCCGTCGTATAATAATATTCCATAGTGACATTATTCTTATGTAAATTAATATAAACAGACAAAAAGATATTTATGTAAATAAATCAATGTCTTTGTTTTGCCGTTTATCTGTTTTTAGCTACTGTGTTTATAGGAAAACTGTCAATGCCAATAACAATTTAGCGTCCATCTTTTTCCTAATAAAGTTTGATAAAAGATCCCATTATAATAAATATGAAATCATGGATAGTTTTAAGAATGTTTTGTATACGAATAAAAGCTTTTATATTGCTTTAAATTCTGCTTCTGTCATTGAAAGTAACAGTAGGTGCCAACCATTTTTTTTTACGAAAAATATTAAAGCTACAACAGAACGTCATTTTCTACAGAAGTCAAACGTCAGAACAAGTTAGCAGACGTAAAAAATCACGCCCAAAATTTTCTTTATTAAAACTTTCTCCATTACAAAGCCGAAGAACATTCAGTTTACAATTTATTTACGTGAACTCCCAAATACGGGGAATTTGAAAAACTAAACAAACTGTCAAAGTCCATTAGTTTATTCTTTATACAGCAAACGGTGGAACAAGTTTAATCAGACTTGATGCAGTGCATACAGTGGCTGAAAGTAATGTGATCCTTGTTCAACAAATCCAGCGACTTGTCGTGTGACATCCCAGACCACGTGTTTGGACTGTGTTAGACATTATCTATGTATATCGGAATCTGTGTACTATTATAGTGATTCATTATGAAGGGGAGATAGGAATGTTAATGTCACAGTGGCGAAAATTTGTGAGTGTTTGTGTGTGTGTTTGTATGCTTCTTCACGATCAAACGACTAGACCAATTTTGATAAAATTTGGTACGGAGGTAGCTGACATCCTAGATTAACACATAAGCTACTTTTTATCCCGGTCTACGCGGTTGAAACCGCGGGGCGCAGCTAGTAATATACAGGGTGTTAGGTTAAACGAGGGACCTTTAACGGAGTGTAGTACTCATCATTATGAACAACTATTTATTTTTATTCGAATTATTATTTTTATTATTTCCATTATTTCGCTTTACACACATTTGTTAGATTTTTAAATATTAGAGTATTAATATTCTTACTGTATTGTTATTGTGTAATAATTATTAGTTCATTTTATTGCTTAACTAGTGGCACTCTTTACCATATTTGTTTGTAATATGCGGATAATGTAGTGGGCCACAATATTGTTAACACTCCTTATATATTTTTCTTTTTATGTCATATTTTATATTGTAGCTGTTTATTATCCCTCAATAAATAAAATAAAATAAAATAAAACTTTTAATATGGGACCAAACCTGAAATCGTGAAAAAAAAAATCAGCTGTTCAGTACATTTTGACGAATTATGCGAACATAAATGTACTGAACAGCTGATTTTTTTTTCGCGATTTCAGGTTTGGTGCCATAGTAAAAGTTGTACATAATGATGAGTACTACACTCCGTTAAAGTATGTTCCTCGTTTAACCTAACACCCTGTATATATTCTAAATAAATAAATGCAATCTTTGTGTGGTAGGAGATAAATAAAGAGATATTATCAAGTCTGGAGTCATAATTATTTACAGTAGGTATATACTTTGGTAAGTATTCATTATCTATTTGAACTCTATTTAAAAACAACCTTCAATAACCTTGAAAAGTAAAAGATTTTGTGTATTTTTTATCGATATGCATAGCGTTAAACCATTGCAGTTTACTACTTCAATTGTGGATGTCAATAACATTGGAAACAGTAAAAATTTGATTTTATTCGCTTTTGTATCGGTTAGTATATTTATTTTACGGTGTTTACCCAAAGTTTGCATCAATTCATTCAATATTTTTTTGAAAGGGTTTCTAAAAAAGTCTTCAAAATCTCTCCGTACTTACCTAATTAATAATACCTACAAAGTATGTACACGAAATCCCGTACTCATCATTATGCAAAATGTTTACTAGGTACGAGGCCAAATCTGAAATCGTGAAAAAAGAATCAGCTGTTCCCTACATTTTGACGAGTTCTGCGAACATAAATGTAGGGAACAGCTGCTTTTTTTCGCCTTTTCATGTTTGGTCCCATAGTAAAAGTTGTTCATAATGATGAGTGCAATGACCCCTTAAGACATTTCGTGTACGAATACATAGACCTTATATAACTGGTTTACAGTGAAATTTAGCCTTACTGAGTTCTCGACACTCTTCACACGCCATAACAAAAAATCCATCAAACAAGACCAAGAAAGGTGAGATAAGTGAAGCAGAAACGAGTCCGCTAATGTATTTAGAAATCAAACATAGCCGGTAGCGAAACCCAATACTTGACTACCTCGACTCTAAACAAACATTCCAACGTATCCGAAATAACATTATAAATCAATTTCCCTACAAACTATCACTTTTTCTGGTGAAATTTGTTAGTTCATGACAATCTGTTCCGCTATTTGCTTAGCGTCGCTAAACAGATGGCTGGAGTGCATTTATCATATTTGTATATTATTCATTTTGAGTGTTACGTATTTCTTAAGTTTGACAGGGAACTAATAGTGGCTTATGTTGGAATTTTCATTAATTTTCGTCTCAGTTTTGAAAAAGTTAATTACAGGATACACGACGGTAGACTTAGTTTTTTCATGTCTTAATGACATTTTGAAAATAAACAAATGCTTACTTACGTATTATTTTCCCAAAATTAACTTTTTCTAAAATAGATGATTGTGTTAATGATCCTTACTTGCTTCTTTTATAATTATAACACACATAAACTTCACGATCATTATTTATTAAACTTCATCAAAATTCTCTTTAACAGTTTTCCCTACTTCACCACCAACGAACTCGGCCTGATCAAGTTCAAGATTGAAAAATAAATCCTAACAAGCATTAGCAGACTTTTTGCAACAAACCAACAACTACGATTGCACTTCGGCGTTCGTATCATGTTCGCAATGCTATTAGGAGCTGACATTTGCTCTCTTGCTGTTCGGGCATTCGGGGAATTTCGAAATTACTCATTTGGTATTTCAGTCACGGACCACAGTACCGATCCAACGCTGATTTTTACTTCTTTCAATTCCAATTGCACTATTTCACCAGGTAATTTATCTTCATATTTCGCTGAATTGACACGGGCTTAGAGATGCTGATCAGTGTAATTTATAACAGTATTGAATTTAGTGTATTGTTATTTTCTATTATATTCAGTACCTACTTCGTAATCGATTATTATTTTATTGAACTCATTTGGAACTCGTTCAAACTGATTTAACTGTTTGACTCAGATTATCATCTAACGGCATAATTCGTAATTTATCTCTTTATAACGCCATCTGTTCCGAATTCCACAACTTCGACGTGTTTGTCCGTAAACTGTATTAACACCTACACGCCAATTATTGGATCCCACAACGATGTGACGAAAGCCACCGGAGCTTTAAATTACTGATGAAAATTACCGTAACCGTTCCGCTTACATAATATTTAGCTACGCCATTAATATTGAATAAATATGACAAACTTTTATGATTTATTGACAACCTGTTATGAAAAAAGAAAAATCTGGAAGCTAAAAATAAAACTGGTCTAAAGTTGCTCCAAAGACCGTAATTTGCATAGATATAGTACAACCTACAACAAAAGGAAATCAGAAACTTATTGACTGTAAATTAAATAAAAATCTAAGCCAAAGTATAAAATATTCTGTCTAGATCAGATCAGGGCAAAGGAAAAAAACTTTTTAAAGCACCCTCGAGATCAAATTTGTCAGGAGCGCCGTGAGTTAGTAAACGTCTAGTGAAAGAAAAAGTCCCCGAAACAAATTGTTGGCAAACAGGAGAAGTGTCCAAGAGCAAAAATATGTTGATTGAATAAAGAAAAACTATTAAAAGTTTTCCCTTGGAGTTTCTGGTTCAGTTGCGACAGACAAAACGGGCGCAGTGCGTGGAACGGCGTTGCAACTTTAACTATATTACTGTGCACTGAACTTATACCCATTGTTGCCCCTTCAGATTTTGTTTTCACAAAGCCTTGTATTTTTCCCTTAAGAATTTATTTTAAGAGCAAGCTGCTTCAAATCATGTAATACAACTCTTACAGTCCTACCTACCATTGCATTCCCATATTTTTTTAAAGATTTTTTTTAAGTAAAATCAAACTTGCAACAGATGTGTACTTACAATTTTTAAAAATGTATGGTTTATGTTTCGAAACTACGTCCTCAAACTATCAGATTCAAATAGCAAAGAATTTTAATTAAAACTGCTTGATAACATTCTACAATACACATAAAACAATGTATAAATAAAAATCACTGATATCTAAACAGAAAAGTTATCATCGCCAAAAGTTTTTGTGGACGCAATATCAGTACAAAACTAAGTTTCTCTATCCTTAAGATTCGTATAACTTTCCTAATACTTGGACGAGATTATACCCACTCAGCCGTATGCTATACTCAACAATATATCCTTATAATAATAAAAACGACAATTCTCTTTTATTTGTTGCATTAACTTCTACGGCAATAGTAAACTAATATGTAATATTTCTGGTTATTAATTCTGCTCAATAAAATCGAATTGTATTAAGATACTTTGGATTATGGGAATAATAAAAGTTGTTTTATCGACGGCCATTGATGACTTATTTATTTTATGTTGACTATGCGTAGATAGCCGCCGAGATCCATCTCGGTAGTACCTACCTACTCCAAAAACATTTTTCAGTGTGCTGATTTGAAAAGTTGTGCTTAATTTTTTTGTTCGACAAATCAGACACAAGTTACTTATGTAAGCCAGCAACAAAAGTCGATTTACACTAGTACTTTTTGTAGTGAAAACTTCTTTAGGCGCGTTGACTTGTACTACTATAATGTTCTGTGGCGTTGAGCGATTTTTGGGAGGGGGAAATCTTATTGGTTCACGTCACCACATCACCGCGACACTACGACACCGCAATTTTCAGTCGGCAGTCCCAGCTAATAGTTAATATACTCTTTAAATGTTACGTCAGGTTTTTTATGAATATTTTACTCAATAATTAAAATTCCAAAAACTTGAGTTTTAATCGACATTCGTTGCTGACCTTCTTTCTTACATTGCAATATTTTCTATCAAATTAGCAGAAATATGTTGTAATAATAGCCGTAAACTGGGATTTACGGATAACGGATTACTGGGAGTGTAAAAAGTAAACAAGCATTCTGTAGTTAACAAATAATTTGATCTCTAAACACCAGCAAGATAAAACGTGGTAAAATATGTCGCAGCCGGAGACCATAAAATGAAAAAAAATAAAAACCACAATAGGTTCAACTCGAAACTGTCACATTGAATTATTTGCATACCATTATAGGGGACGCGGTCCGAATACTTCTCATTCCAGTAGCAGCCTTCCAATAATTCACTCAATGTTTCTTTTTTAAACGGGCCGACGTCAGTTAAAATAACGTCGGATTTTTTTCGGTTTCCCCAAAAAGTGTTGGACGGGCGACGCGGCTTTTGAATCTTTCGGCGCGATAGGCACATTCTACAGGTGCAATGTCTGCTGGTGGCCAGCCGTGTCAACCTAGCGGTCGACAATAATATTTATTCATCCTTATATTTCCTTCTCAAACAAATTTCAACCTTATTCTTTAAAGTACAAAGATCACGCTGAGTTGCAGTGGCGTTAATATTTAAGTCACCAGCAAAAAAAACTCAGGGTTAAAATGATGGAACATTTTACTTGGTTAGACCTCTTTTGACCCTTATCTGCTTAGGTGTTTAACGTGCGAACTTTATTTTTTACTTCATTCATCAAGGTCCCGACGCGACCAGTAGGTAATTAAAAGTTGATAAAATCTTGCTTTCCATGTATAAGAGCGGATATACATATTTGTGTTTTACGTAAAATTAAAAAAGAGGGGTTTATAATTTTATATTTAAACTCTGTGGTGTTTGATGAAAACATTAATTTCCCACGGGGACTGTACGCGGTTTATTATTTCATGAAAGGAGAACATTAAATTTAGTTTAAGAGTGTTGTTATAAATAGTAAAAATAGACGCAGATAAAACGATTCCTTTTTTAAGAACAGAAAAAAATTACGTTGTATATCAAGGCGAACGCGGAGTTATAAAAAATATACTAAAGAAAGCAGGGACTATATAACTTAATTTATACTCCTATTACTAAACGTTCAGATGTATCTACAATTAATGGATTTTTTAAAAAATCTACCCTCTCACCTGGTTCTCCCGGTTTTCTTAATTTTCAAATGACTCTCTCTTCTGCTTTTGAAAGAAAAAAGAAAGAAAAAACGAAGCACGAAGGAGGACATCTAAAAAAGGCGAGTGCTATTAAATCCTTTCTGCATAAGGGTAAACAAATAAGTCTATCAGATACTTTTAGAGCATCATTCTAAAGCTTGATTAGTCTCCTTACTATGATGTCACCATTAGCGACGTCATCAATTATTCACTCAAATTCCTACCATATCGAATTCGCGAGGGTCCTTAAATTTTGCATGTACATACGTGTACCTATACCTAAAAATCTGTATTAAGACAATGTATTATTAATCTTTAATTTACTTTATTAGCACACTCCCCTACGCGGTGCAGACACCCTCACCCAAGGGATTCGCACGAGAGCGAAAATTTAAATTTGAATGACCCTCTACAATCACCTATAGTCAGAATTTTGGTACATTTACCTACGCAAGTAAACATAGACGGTTTTTTATTTGCCTAAGAAAGGGTTTGTTTTTGAATAATGAATTGATTCATTATGGCCCAAATTGGTCAACAGAGGGGACCAATTATATCACTTCCTGCTAACCAAATATTTTGGTAATGCATGTCGGCACTAAAATCTGTGTTTTCACTAATGGCTGATTTAAAGGGA
Source organism: Cosmia trapezina (assembly GCA_905163495.3). NCBI lineage: Eukaryota > Metazoa > Arthropoda > Insecta > Lepidoptera > Noctuidae > Cosmia > Cosmia trapezina. Next base: position 17,207,209 of record LR991033.1, read on the forward strand.
ATTGCCCATCTGCCATACTACAAAATGCCTGAAATGAACAGCAATGAAATATACGCCAAATTGTACTACAAATCGTAAGAAACCTAATACAATTTCAATAATTATCAAAAACCTAGGTAGAAGTCAGTTCCAAACATTTTTTCTAAAATGTAGGTTAAGTCAAGATTAAGGATTAATACGCAATAATTAAACAACAAAAATGCATTTAAATGTTTTATTCATCATTAAAAACAAATAAAGAAAACTAGGGAATCTCGATACTTACAGCTTATGGTGATATCAATTATCCATGACTGTAACAACGTACTTCATCATTGTGCACTGATAAGAGGTCTCATCCTTGCAATATCGATATAGCAATTTAACACAGTGAAGATCTCTATCCAATTTTTAAATGTAGTGTACACGGGGCACAAGTCCCAAACATCAGCAGCGTCGTATTTAGCAGGTTCAGGGGGCCTACTCCCTAAGTCCGTCCGTCTTTCCGTCCGTCCGTTCATCCGTCCGTCTGACATTACGATCCATCAAAACAAGTGTAAAAGTTAAATTTTTCGGACGGGAAAAAACACATCGAGAGTAGGGACAACTGGCAAATCATGTTGTCATTCATACTTCGTTTGGGCCCCGAACCAATCATCTTACCGTAGGTGATACGGAGTAGGAAACGCCCGTAACGAAGGCCGAAACTACGGGCTTCGTGCTTAGGGAGTAGGCTTCCTGGTCCGTCGTCCAAAAGCCGAGTCGTCGTTTAAGCGAGTCCAATCTAAGTCCATGTTCAAAAATGGGTATAGCAAGTAATATTTAATGTCCATATGTTACATCCATACGCAAAATACGCCCATTGTCGTGGACTTGCGGATACCAGCCCGTATTACCTAATATTTAATGTCTTTGGGGTAAAGTGTGCAGAAGTAAAATCAAAATCCTTAAAAAATGCCCATAGTTTTCGTTAAATATCATAACAAGGAACCTGTAACTCTAGTCGCATACGCAAAACCATGAATCAAGTAAACAATCGAAAAAATGAAATGCAGTAATGTCAAACTGTCACTAAGGCAAAGGATATGTGATTCATACAGCCTACGATACGTTTTCTACTTTTAAAATAATATTATTTTAATTAATTAATATTGACATGCTTATTTTATTTTAATTAGATTTATGATTCATAGAGGTCGAATTATATTAAACTAATGATATCTGTGCACTAATTCTATAAAATCGAAGACAGTGAATAAAATAGTTCGTTCTGGATTATTTGACAATTCGTGTTTGTCTGAATGTCACTTACTCATGACAAATAAACACCGACCTCTATTATAAAATAAGAATAAATTAGACGGATATCAAGTTAAATATTTTAATGATTGTTATATTTTTACCCTAGGTAAACAAACTTGAGAATTATTTCATTATATGTACATATTTTATTCTAAATACAATTTCGGACTATTATTAGTTTCTGTCCATTTGAAGCATTTTTCAGGCATCCCCCTTTGTATTTATTAAGTAGCGAGTTCAGTTTAACGCACAGATCATAAAAAAAATACTGTGATCTATGGTCTAACGCTTTCGCGGGGCCTCAACACCCATAGACGTCATAACAATGAAACTTCTATTGCGAAGACAGTGAATTCTATAGACTCATGGAATCCGTGCCATCGAAAGAGACAGAAAAAAAGTACATCTTTTGTTTTGTTACCAAGTGATGTACATTTTACCCCATATTCTTCATAAAATAAGATTTTTTTAAATGAGGTTTGTATTTCATGTTTCCATGATGAGAAATAAAAAATATGAGTAATGATGCGACTGCAATGTTTTATTCAAACTCAAACTTAAAGCATTTATTTCAAATAAACCAATTACAGGCACTTTTGAATTGTCAAGGAGTCGGTCAGTCAGAAAGATGAAGCTAGTTGCCCATAAAAGCGTAGGTCCCTATGGAAATGAATGAGCAAGAAACTCCACGGACACTCTTTTAAATCAAAATATTTTACAAAATATTGGCTATACCTATCGTTCATTTTGAAAATATACATGAGAAAACAATGTAGACAGACGTGCACGTCAAAAGCGTCCATAATAAAAATATAAAAACTAAAAACAACTAAATTAAAAATTAGAAATAAGCCGTGGCAGCTAAGAAGCCAGTCCCAACTGACGGCGCCCGTTCACGAACATGACGCATGGATCAGCACCAATTAGCTCAACCATTTTGATGATCCGACACTTACGCCACCACCAGTGAGACATTTGAGTGACCTACTCTCAACCGCCAGGGCACATTCAAGTCATTGAGAGACGTACCCAGCAAAAGGAAGTTTTATAGTAGCTGCATAGTGCTCACACCTCAATCCTGGAACTCCTAGTAGCAGCAATCCACATGTTTCTTACTTCGAGTTTATTTGGAAATCTGCAAGTTTAATAAGATTTTTTTCATTACCTTTAATTTTTACCAGTGATCTTGCTTAGTTTCAAGATTTTTAAGTGATTTATATATTTATAGTACCTATATAGTAGTAGCTATATAGTATGCAATACGTTGGGCCGCAGGTTTGCACGTTCTGCACCAGAAGTAAAAATAACTCGATATTGCCAATCTTTGTACATGTGCACTTTGTGGGTACGATAGACGCAGACGGCATACGACGTCTTCAGAGTTTAGTATAACAATACTTTCAGGATGTTGTTGAGGCTTCCACGTTACTGCAGTGCATAAGGTATGTTTGCCGAAGTACAGGTTTCAATACCATATTGCGTAAAAAGAATGCTTCTATGATGCGTAGAGTAGGCGTGGGAACGTCAACGACATTCAGAAGATCATCAGTGAACAGCCGTGCTGCACCATTATGACGCATTATACATGCACAACATGTACCCAATGAGGGGCATAATGGTGAGTGCAGATGAATTAAAAACTTTTATTACGTTTGTTACTAACATAGCTTATAAGAATGTGTAGTACTAATATCAATGGATCAAGGTCTGAAATAAAATATTTTTTTGTAGACATTGCTTTCAAAATAAATTTTACCCATATTAAAGCGTAAATTCCCCGTCAAAAAGTGGCAACACTGAATTTCGAGGTAAGAAAATAAAAATATTGCGCAAATCACGATTTTATGAAATTTAACACAATATACAAATTAGTTTGTAGTGTTTGTACATTACTGCGACTATTTGATTAGAAATAGCAGAACACAAAGCGATCGAATACATAAAAAGATCGAATACTTACGAGTGAAAGGAAAATCCGGAAATCTTCATCAAACTATCACTTTTAGAGTTTATATTAAATGTGCAAAATGGTAAAGTGCAGTGCAAACTGCACTTTACCATTTTGCACATTTGCACAAATGTAATAATACAGAATTGAGCACGAAAAGGTAATATTTTTTGTATAATCTCGATGTATTCAATATTAAACAATTTTATTTCAATCTGCAGCCGCCATAAACGTCAAACTTGTTGCGCACATCGATGGTCATAGCCGGCACGCGATAAAGGACAGAAATATTTTTACTCTGTCTCTTTTCTATGCTAGTGACGTTAATATGTTCTTCTTTTTCTTGTGTGAATACAAAGGAAGATATCCAGCGGTCTATTATTGTGTCTCGTTTACCGTCCGCAAAAGCGTAGTAGCAATAGTTGTATCGAAACGTCAGTCCAATATTGACAGACTTAAGAAATACTATACTCAACTTTGTCATTTAAAGGTCGCAACGCACACACGGCACGCAACGAATTTTGGTTTGTTTGTATGAAAAAATGAAAATGTAGGCGGTACCGATAATGAACGCAGTGCCACCATATGAATTCTTATGAATTCATATGGTGGCACTGAAAAGTACTTATATATTTGTAATGGAAAATATTTCCAATATTAACGAGTTTGATTTTCAAAGCCGACTTTTCTATACTGTTTAGAAGATTTTCCTTGCTAAATTTTAACATCGTACCTATTGTCTTTGCTTAGGTAACTAAAGCACTGAATCTGTCGTCTAGCCTTTGCCTGAGCGAAGAAAATATAGTCCGCTGTGCATCTTATATACATTTTCATTGTCATTACTTACATTAAAACACAAAGTAAAGCACTTTGTTGTACTCTTATGCAAATATTCAACGAGTAATGAGAAGCTAACTACATGCAATTTAAAATAGGCGAGATTACTTCGCTAGTAGATCAGTGGGGTGGTGCCAAAAAGATAAGAGAGAACATGGGAGCCAGGATTAAGAATGAATAGGAACATGCACTTACAGGAAACTGGGTTTGTTTGGTGAATTTTGTATGTTGTGTACTAGTCGGTTATGTCGTCGTCGGGTAGTTGGTGTGTCAAAGAGGTTGGGTTGGTAAATTCGAAAATGAATGTTAAGGCTGCTCCTTCCTAAAATACGGCGAAACTAAGTAATTTTGTAACCATCTTTTACAGTAACTATAGCATCTTTCTGATAGGAAATACACAGTAATCTACAATACATAAGAAATGATTTCATGAGTCCTGAAATCTATTTTAGTTTGTAGAACTAAGGAAAAAAAACCTAAATCCAGGTCTATTTCGGTCTATTTTTTCGAGTTGTTACCATATTACTCCTACAGTGTTCATAAATTTATACAGTTCTTTACAAGCTAATAAGGAATGATTTCTTGTCATTACTTTTTTAGTTTAATCAACAGATTTTTTGTAAATCGATAATTACTTCATATTTTGCAAGCGTTGTGTCGTCGCGCTTCTTATTCTTTTTTAAGCAGTCCGACAGTGACCGCGCTTTTTGCGACGGACAAGTCCTAAGTTAGTTACGAGTTCGTCATGGGTGGTAATGAAGAATTTGAACTAGATATTATTACACAGGATGGTATTGGCCTCAAGACCTAAAATATAGTAGTGAGATTTGAGTTCACGATCAAAATTATGTTTTAGTAAATATTATTTTTCAAGTGGATCTTCACAAATTTAATAAAAACAAAACTGAAACAGAAAAATCCATTTACAAAACAACAAAACCCAAGAAGCTCATAGCCAAACACAATTATATAGAATTTGACGATCAAATAAAGTTTGAGGACAAAATAATAAGTTTTAATATAAAAAGGAACAATAAGCCTTTGAATATTTAGGAGGAAAAAAAACAGCATTGAATTGGTGAAAACAGAGCATAAGTTCAAAAGGCAAGTCATTAGGTGACGGCCAAAGAAATGTTCGGGTTGTAATGAGCTAGCTGGCGGCGATTAAGACGTATAAACTTGAACCAGCCCTGAGACAACGGCCGACGTGGAACATGGAACGTAAATTGTTGGATATGACAGCAAGTCACAAACGGTTGTGACTTTGAAAGCGAACGTTCCCGTAAGCGAAGAAGTACGATAGATGTTCTGCAACATAGCTTTTTCATAACCAAGTGCCAGACTCGGCTTTTACAAACCAAGCTTGCTAGGTTCTTCATGTATAAGTTGATAAGTTCGTCTTTTCAGTTTAGAACTTAACTGCATCTTCTGGGATACGTTATTGTTTTCAGTCAAGTAATCTTAATACAGGTGAACAAGACTAGCTGATGCTACCATTTCACTTGATACTTTTGTTGACTATTTGATTTGCCCGTGTAACATCTTCAACAACGTCGTCTTCAAATGAAGGCTCTTCATTTTCTTCAAGCTCGTCATCGTCATGGTACAATTATTCTATACCATATCCATTATCCTAAAAATATTCTAACATCAGCACGCCTCCCTTCTCCTATTTACCGAAAACTTTTCCGTCGTAGCTAATTTATTTTCCAACTAAATCTTATAAATTCGGGCTCGCGAGCGACTTGCACGCGATCTCAGTCAAACTCGACTTTTTGATAACGCCATTTATATTATATCGTAGATTTATTTTTGTTTTATCTACGTTTGGAATTCAATTAGATATTATTATTTTGTTTATTTTGTGGTGATGCTTTGGTATTAGGTAGTATACCTACTACCTAATACCAAAGCATCATTCATCATCAGTATTGAGTATTTCGTGTTCTCATTCGGTACATATTATTATGTCGAACTATTTGGTCTATTGTATACAAAAAGAGATCCACCTGATTACAAACAAATACACTACAAATTATGAAGACACCATTGAAATTGACTCTGGCTTAAACAGATTTTTTTAATTTTTACCTAACTTGTTACGATCTTTTTGCGATCGAAAATGCCTCTTTGACAATTTCTTGACCTAAATAGGTAAGTAGACAATGGATAAAGTCAAACGTAATTAATATGCTTAGCGATACAATAGAAATAATAATTAATTTCACGTAGAACTCTAAACACTTTCACTTGAATTTGAATCATTCAAGAGCTTTAAAAGCGTCTTCAAACCTAGGTGAAGAAATCCTTTGTTTGAAAATTTTCACGTAACTAGAAGAAAAGCTAAAACAATAACACTCGAGAATACCTGAAAACCTAAACGTAGAAGATTAATTATTCCAATAAAAACTTGAATGAATTTCGCGGAATTCGCCGCCGAAGCAGACCATTTAAATTAGCCCGATAACTTGAAACCCGAATGAAAAGGGTTTAACCAGGAGAGTTCCAATTAGTTTGCTGTTATTTTTCCATTCCGTTCGGCGGTATCAAAAACTGGGTCGGTTGAGAATCGATCATTTATTACATTTTGAGGACAATTTTATTTAAAGTTGGTTTTAGTTTTACATTTTGGGTTGAACTAAAACTTCCGTTTGATTCAATTTACCCCGCAAAGTAATTAAAAATTAAATTCCAAGCTCTTATATTCTATGTTCTAAACTTGTGTGAATATGCTATTAAGATTGAGCAAAAAAAAAAAAAAACCTTTATATCCAGCTAAGTGGTTTGCAGAAACTATCTACGACTCACGGTTGTTTACACTTCACAAAGCCACAATTTCGTCCAAGAATTTTCCCGAAATGCCCTGCCACAGAGTAAACAAAAATGATTGATTGTCTATCTATTAATTACAACAATATTTGCTACCATCATTCATACTGACTTAAGACAATAGACCTTCTGAAGTTTGCTCAATTTCTCAACTGTTCTAAGAACTCTTGTTACCAAATTGACTGTGGCAGTCAAGTATTTTAATTTAATCGATTCTCAGGTATCGTTTCGTTATAAGCTATTGAGAACTTCGAGTTGATTTATTTTAATTAAAGTTACGGTTTATAAGGGTTTGTTCAGTTTCGCTCAGGCATCTGCAATAAGTAGCTTTAGGGTTAAAATAATTTGTTAATTGAGCAGATAATGCGATTGATTCTAGCTTGATGAAAGTACTCGTATTGAATGCATATGAATAAACTAGTGACTTAATTATACCATGTTATAAAGTGCTTCATTAATGGATAATATTTTTGTGTTCACCAAAAATATTATCCGTACATCAAAATACTGATCGTGCACCAAATATTCCTGAATGTTACACAAAACACCCGCGCGTCCGAAACTTCACATTGGTGAATCATTTGGGTGAGAATCATTTGGGTTAGGTTAGGTTAGGTTAGAACAGTGACCCTTAACGCGCGACGGCGAGCGAGCGAAGCGAGTGGTGCCGCGGCAGCGGCCGCCGAGCACCATATCCAATAGATGCTCGTTATGACATATTTTAATGAACATATTTTGGTGCACATTCAGTATATTTGGTGGAACACAGGCAAAATTAGGTAAATGAAATGGGAATAAATTGAAGTACTTTTAAATACCATCCTTTAATCTACTGTCAAATATTATGATACCTATAATCACCTTTTGTCCTGCTATTAGTAGATGCTTTTACATAGGTCGCTTTAAAAACTCTTATTAAGTGATTATACAAAACATAGTAAGAACCTAGCTATCCCAAAGGGGTTGCGGCAGACGGTAGACGATCCTCGTGAACTGGAAACTAGCCATAAAATAAAATAAATGAGAAAGATGACTATGCATATTGCACATGCTAATTAGGAAGCACAGGATAGAACTATACGCCAATGACCTTGAGTGGTTAGCTTGCGCGTTCTGTGCTGAGCTCACGCAACGCGTCGTACGTCCAGCCAGTAATAGGACTCGCCCATCAAGGAGCGTTGTCCCAAATTAGACGCATTATTAATTTATTATACATAAAACAAAAGGCATTTAATTACCTTTAAAATGGTGAAGGTTTCATAAAAATACGCCTGAGAGTTTTTGCGTGATTCTCAGTTTTTTATCTGCGTTAGACATAACTTTACAAATTAATTACACTATTTAATATAAACATAATCTAAAATATTCACATATTAAGTTATTAAGAAAATGCTAATCTAATCTAATTTGGAAAAAATATAATTATGTTAAATCTAATTTAACATAATTATATTTTTTCCAAATCATTAACACTACTCGTTTAGACGTGATCTTCAGTTTAAAATCATCAAAAGTCAGATAGCGTCGCCTTAGACGTCTCAACAAACTTGAAATGCTAGACTTAATTGTACATAACTGCTGCCTACTTAAGGGTGTTTTGAACATAGTGATGTTCAATTTTTTTTTAAGCAATTATCTACAAATTTTATCCTCAATACGATTTTTTCACTGACTGGTAAAACTCTTGAGCTAGCGTTTTTTTCGTAGTACTACTTTAAGTTTTCTATAGAACTTATCCAAATCACATAACACGATTTTCTAATGCTGAACCCGCGAAAATTATTTTTTCTTACGTTTTTTTGCATTTTGCAGCATAGTTTGGTAATAAAAAATTAGATTCACCTGTAACAAATAATATACGCAACCTCAAAAAGATGTATACATCAACAATAATCAATTTCATCGTCTAACCGAAATATTATGATCATTAAAATCGTCATCAAAAATTTGAGTTTCGCTGCCTACCATAGCGCATCCTCCGAATAACATAACATTAACATCACGAATTTTGAAGTAGGTACTCTACACAAAATTAAAAAGTGAAAGTTACCATAAATGGAACCCACGAACAAATAATACAGTAAGCACTGTTATCAACTAATGAATATTTGATTAAGTGCCACCATTAAATGAAAATTAAAGGTAGTAATAAAAAAGTTGAGACTTTATCGAATCGTTCCGACACTAATACGCCACGCGATGATAACACTAAGGCGATTATCTTGAGTAATTAAATCACATTTTTATTAATATTTCACACGTAGTATTTTTTTTTTGTAACGAATAAAGAACTGTGATTAACCCTGATATGTGAGGTGAACTTTAATGCTTTTGAGCATGCAGTTTGTAAGCTCGTATAATTAAGAGCAGAATTATTTTTATTGTTCAACTTTGTTTTGTTGTTGTGTTGGTTAGTTAGAAACTGCCTAATCTTGTAAGGAATTGCATGCCTTAAAGTGTGATTTAAGGAGAACTTAGAGGTTCGAAAACAACCTTTTGTAAATCGTAGAAGAAATAGAAAAAATTGGGTTTGGACACACGTTTTATTTTATTACTATTATCCATTTTTATTTTATTTTATTAACCTCGTAAATGTTTAGTTGATAAGCTTTTTTGTGAGTTGAATTTAGTATTAAATATTTACAAAAAAAAAACAATTTTGTTTTCTGATAAACCTAGGGTTGGTAACTCATTCTTCACCATTATAATCTCGCAGTATTTTTACTATCTTGAAACTATTGTGACTTCATAGTTTATTTTAGAGTAAATAATCTAGTAGAGTCATAATATAGCCGAAGAAAAACTGCATAGTTAAGTGAGTGCAGTCAAAGCACATAAAATGCACATCTCACCACACATGAAATTGACAAACAAAACGACAACGACAAATTAAATTCTACGTTTAAACTTTTTATTCCTTATGGTCGGATAAACAATAAAGTAATGAAGCAGACTGGGCGGTGGCGACGTGGAGGCGAGCCGTCGACAGTTCTTATGACACCCCTTATCTGTGGGCACACGCGATATGTGTTTGGTTAAAGTTAACTAGTTTACCTACGGAACGAACTTTTGTATTTTTTTTCTGGGTTAAAAAATAAACGTGGCCGTTTTCATTAGACCTTGTTGCAATTGGTGGTGTTTTGTTTTTTTGGGCAACGAAAAATGCGGAATAAATAATTTTTGCAACAAAAATAATGTTTTCACTTCGGTTGGAAAAATATCATCTGTCATTAATATGCACATATTTTTTTTTAAATGTTATGACAGAATTTAAAATATTTATCAAATGAAAACCGTAGTAGTGTTATTTTAGGCTCATCTTTTCATTTTATTTGTATAGTTAGTTCTGTTAATCCATACTAATATTATAAATTCGAAAGTAACTCTGTCTGTCTGTCTGTCTGTCTGTCTGTCTGTTACCTTTTCACGCCTAAACCACTGAACGGATTTCGATAAAATTTGGCAAGGCTATAGATGGTATCCTGGGGACGGACATAGGCTACTTTTTTTTTCAAAAATAATCCTACAGGGGGTGATATAGGGGATGAAAGTTTGTATGGGAAACTCAGTATTTCTTAAGTTAGGGATGTGAAAATTAAAATGTATGCTTTTGATAGGAAATAAAGAAATATGCGATTCAGCGTTTTTGAAAAATCATCCCCTAAGGGGGTAAAATAGGGGTTGATTTTAAAATTTACAAAACTGCATGGATTTCGACAAAAGGCAAGGCTTTATAAAGCATCCAGGGGAAGGCCATAGGATACTATTTTTTTCAAAAATAATACTACAGGGGGTGATATAGGGGATGAAAGTTTGTAAGGGAAACCCAGTATTTCTTAAGTTAGGGATAACAAATTTATGCTATTGGTAGGAAATTAAGAAATATGGGGTTCAACGTTTTTGAAAAATCATCCCCTAAGGGGGTAAAATAGGGGTTGATTTTAAAATTTACAAAACTGCACGGATTTCGATAAAATTTGGCAAGGCTTTATATAGCATCCTGGGGAAGGACACAGGCTACTTTTGGTCTTAAAAAATAATCTTACAGGGGGTGATATAGGGGATGAAAGTTTGTATGGGAAACTCAGTATTTCTTAAGTTAGGGATGTGAAAATTAAAATGTATGCTTTTGATAGGAAATAAAGAAATATGCGGTTCAGCGTTTTTGAAAAATCATCCCCTAAGGGGGTAAAATCGGGGTTGATTTTAAAATTTACAAAACTGCACGGGTTTCGACAAAATTTGGCAAGGCTTTATATAGCATTCTGGGAAAGGACATAGGATACTTTCAAAAACAATACTACAGGGGGTCATATAGGGGATGAAAGTTTGTAAGGAAACCCAGTATTTCTTAAGTTAGGGATAAAAAAATTATGCTATTGGTAGGAAATTAAGAAATATGCGATTCAGCATTTTTGAAAAATCATCCCCTAAGGGGTAAAATAGGGGTTCATTTTAAAATTTACAAAACTGCACGGATTTCGATAAAATTTGGCAAGGCTTTATATAACATCCTGGGGAAGGACACAGGCTACTTTTGGTCTTAAAAAATAATCTTACAGGGGGTCATATAGGGGATGAAAGTTTGTAAGGAAACCCAGTATTTCTTAAGTTAGGGATAAAAAAATTATGCTATTGGTAGAAAATTAAGAAATATGCGATTCAGCATTTTTGAAAAATCATCCCCTAAGGGGTAAAATAGGGGTTGATTTTAAAATTTACAAAACTGCACGGATTTCGATAAAATTTGGCAAGGCTTTATATAACATCCTGGGGAAGGTCTCAGGCTACTTTTGGTCTTAAAAAATAATCTTACAGGGGGTGATATAGGGGATGAAAGTTTGTATGGGAAACTCAGTATTTCTTAAGTTAGGGATGTGAAAATTAAAATGTATGCTTTTGATAGGAAATAAAGAAATATGTGGTTCAGCGTTTTTGAAAAATCATCCCCTAAGGGGGTAAAATAGGGGTTGATTTTAAAATTTACAAAACTGCAAGGATTTCGACAAAATTTGGCAAGGCTTTATATAGCATCCTGGGAAAGGACATAGGATACTATTTTTTTTAAAAATAATACTACAGGGGGTGATATAGGGGATGAAAGTTTGTAAGGGAAACCCAGTATTTCTTAAGTTAGGGATAACAAATTTATGCTATTGGTAAGAAGTTAAGAAATATGCGGGTCAGCGTTTTTTAAAAATCATCCCCTAAGTGGGTAAAATAGGGGTTGATTTTAAAATTTACAAAACAGCACGGATTTTGATAAAATTTAGCAAGGCTATAGATAGCATCCTGGGAAAGGACATGGGCTACTTTTTGTCTTAAAACATAATCCTACAAGGGGTGATAAAAGGGATGAAAGTTTGTATGGTAAACCCAGCATTTCTTAAGTTAGGGATATGCCCTATGTTTTTCACATGAACGTTCCCATGGGATATTTTCCGACATCCACGCGGGCGAAGCCGCGGGCAAAAGCTAGTCGTATATAAGTATATTTACTTTACAACTAAAGAAGGGGTAAGTACTTTATTTAGTAATAACTTATATTCATTAGAAAAAATATATATTAAATACGCAATCAGAATTGAAAATAAACTAGAACATCATAAACTACATAATTATTAACTTTTAATAAAAACCCAAATAGCACGAAAAATCTCGTATAATTGAAACTTTCTCACGCGTTAAACCCATCAATAACGAATGAAGAAAAATTAAAATGAACTAAAATAGTTCAGCCAGCAATTGAAGGCCGAAATCCAAACAAACTCGTATAAATCAGTGTTTATTGCCCATTTAAATATCTACAACGCTAAAAGGCGTCACGTAACTCAGTTTTACTTTACTTATGGTGGCTTTTCGCCGTATACCTAATGTTTGTGTTGCCATGAAACTAGGATTTTAGAGGAAGAACGTTGTTTTGCAAAACCTTCTTGAAATGGATTTGCATTTTTCCTTTTAAAAATGTGTAAATGTAAAAAGTAGAATAAAAAAAAACCGGTCAAGAGCGAGGCGGATTCGCGCACCGAGGGTTCCGTACCTTCACTTATATGTAATTTTTGTTGATGATTTCTGAAAAACTGCGCTATTTAGAGACATCGTTTTATTTTTCCTGTAATCTTTACATAAACTTCTTTCACATAGAATAATTTCAGATTTTTCGCTTTGCAAACTTCGGAGATAAGGGGGGGAACGGTATTTTTTTTTACATTTTTCATCAAAAGTCGAAAACTATGCGGGCTAAAAAAAAGAAAATAATGCTTGAGAATGTGTAAACAGCGCTCCTTCATATGATACCCCACATGCCCTGGTAGCCCCCTTTGAATTTTTAAGACCCCTTTTCAGTCCCTGTTGCAAAAAAAAATATAAATATTTTTATTTCTTTCTTATTTGCAAAATAGTTGGGTAAACGTCATCTAAAACTGTTCCAAATTTCAAGTTGATAGCATTAGTAGTTCTTGAGATATCCAGCTGTGACAGACAGACAGACAGACTGAGTCACACCATAAGGGTTCCTTTTTTACCATTTTGGTACGGAACCCTAAAAATAGATTGTCCAGTAAAATTGTAACATACGTGTATATTGAAAACACAATGAATTGAATTCAAATCTCGTCTATTCATTTTGTATAGTTTTTTTCAAAACCTTGCAAGATTCTAGATCCATGGCAGCTGCTTTTCTGACTACCTACTAAAAACTGGCCAAATAATTTCTAAAGTGTTCATGAAACAAACCTTGACAATAAAAGTCTAGGCACTGTTAGAAAAACTATTTTCATAGTCTCACTAAAAAAATACTCGGGAATTTCCTCCAATCATCCAAATTAAAATTCTGAAACCAACATTTTTCGATTACATTTGTCTTTTAACTAGAAATTGGGTTACCCCAATCTCTTTCGGAATGAACGCCAGTTTATTCTTCCAATTATAAAATAATAGTCATTCGTTCGCACTTAATCCCTCCATGGTGCAAACTTATCTGCCCGCTTTATAGTTTTCGTGCCTCGAGCAAATAATAATAAAGTTGGTCGCGCTGCACAAACGGACATTGTGACCACGTTGTGGTCGGTACAGTTTTACGGTTATATTGCCTCGTACTGATTTCAAATTCAGTTTTGAGCAAGTAAACTGTTCTTCTGATCAATGCCGGATTATTTATATTATCAAACGTAACTTTTGGTACAGACCTACTTAAATAATAATTACTAACAAGTTCTCTCAAAAGATTCTGCAACCAAATTATAGGTACACACGGCTACACATCAAGCTATACATTTCCAGTTTACACTGAACTCTCATTGTAAGGAAATCCTATACAATGCGAGACCAGCTTATACTGGAAATGTATAGCTTGATCTGTAGCCGTGCGTACCTGTAGGCACTTCTAAATGATGAAAGAGCTTCTTTTACTAAGTTACGCGGCCTACGCAGAGATTCACAAAGTTATTTGAATGATAGCTAAAAATAAATCAAAGGATAAAACTAGGGATGTCACAGAGGCCATCTTAGCGAAGGCGGAGGTGCATAGCTTGACCTCCGTAGATGCGGAGGTTACCGGACTTGGAGGAAAAAAAAAATTAAGCATTATTTTATCAAAGAAAAAAATCAAACTATTAGTAATCAAAATTTAAATGGGGCAAACAATTTTTCACAAAAAATAGTTTTATACCATTCCCCCTCTAAAAAGCTTATTTTATTCACTGAAAACAGTGAATAAAAAGCACTTTTACTCACTGTTTTGATGTTTGAAAATGGAACACACCAATGTATTCGACCACAGATTTAGAGTACCTAGGCTGGATACGGCATGTTATTAGATAGTATGAAAACCGAACGTGTCATCTTTTTTATACCTACGATAACTTCACCCCAGCCATTTAGTGATGTGCTCAAAGTAAACAGAATTGTTTCAATCGCTAAGCGTCACTGAGCTAACAGACTTTTTTTAGTACGAACAGTCGAACATGCAGGGCTCGCTTGGTCGTGGCTTGCCGTATCTAGTGTAAGTGTAATCTTTGTATTCGACCTATATTGTTGTGTTCTAAATTCAATTTGATTGGTCGACATTTTCGACAAGGAGTTTAGCATTAGAATAAAAACTGTTTTATGTTATTTGCTGTCCTTAGTAAATTGGCGGTATTTTGAATACTGTAAGTTGTACGAACACAAAGTTTAGTGTTACTTTAATCTTTAATTTTGTGTTTGTTTAGTGTTGTTCTAATCGATTAAAATGCATTCTAGTGATGAAGATGTGTTAACACCTGAGTTTATGAAAGAGAGGGCGGCCGATATAGTGCAAAACTTGCTACGCAAAAAATGACGGCTGGTTTAATCACAGCCAATTTAACTTTCCTTTTTCTTCATTATATGTCTATTTTCACCTAAATCTTTCTTTTTCTCGTAGTCATGGTATAAAGTATAGTATGCAACTCTTGAATAAAACGGATTTATATCGAGGGCCATGAATCACTCGCGTCGCTCAGGATTCTAACACTTGAATCACTCGCTACGCTCGTGATTCAATAATCATGAATCACTCCGTACGGTCGTAATTCAATCGTTAGAATAATTCACTAGCTCGTGATTCATCTATGGCCCTCGCTTTAAATCCGTCCTTTATTCACTAATTGCATAATATACTATTGCGGCTTTGTCACAGGCGATCTCTAAGGGCGGAGTTTACCGACTTTTAACGGCTGTTTAGATAATTTAAACAGTTTAGGAAGTTTGACATAAACCAACTGTTTAAATACTTAATTTGGTTTGAATGTTGGTGCACACAGCTCTTATTGGTTCAGAAATTTAATTGGCTCCACTAAACAGTTGCTCACTTGGTACTGAACCTGACGGTGGAAGTGCAAAAAGCTTGGGAGCAAAATCCAGAAATTTCGAGTTATCTCTCCACCACATTAAGGGTCGCTTAGTTCGAGGCATTTTTTTTATTAGACCATACAAAACCATTAAAAACTTGCGGAGGAACGATGTCTTGCGGCCATTCCATATTTGTGGAGGCGAGGTTCCGTTACAACCCCGTAAAACATTGGAATTATTTGCCCACTTAAGTTACAGACAAAACGCTTTTTTGCCTGTCCAGATCTCAAATTGGTATAAGGTATAAGGTTGGTATAAGGTTTATAAATAAGGTACCAGGAAGGACCTTTATTAAAGAACAGGATAACTCGTAAAAACCTCTGCCATTTAATTAAACGTAGGTATAGTAAATACCTATACACAGAACGGCTATACTAAATAACCAGGGTACAAGGGCACATCAGATCTGTTGAGTTTCACGCTCATTTTTCCTTTACGGTGTAAGCGGATCTCCTATCGGCATTAAAGGCATAGGCGCCACTTGAAACAATGGACTAACGCTAAGATTTTATTACTGGTTTTATTGTGTATGCTTAATCTTTCAGACTTCCGGGTACCTATGGTCTGATTTAATGGTGTGGTTCCTCTCAAAAGCCACCTTGTTTCTTCCCGTGTGAGTGCAGTTATAATACGTGACTAGCGACTAACAGAATACACCTTGCAACTTACAGCTATGCATTAACAAAGCAAGCATGATTTCTGTGCTATCCATCATCGTTCATTCGTTATGTTTTATTGTGAAAAAAATCTTAAAGTTTTTAAAGAGTTTAATTGCTATCTTTGCTGGGTATAAGTCATAGCAGTTATCTAATGAAAGAGTTCAGTCATAGTAGTACTTAATCTAATCAAAGCGTTACGTCAGAACGACGACTCTACAAAGCATGACCATGTTTCCGTTTTCAGAAATTAATTGTCTACTTGATAAAAAAACGATGTATATCCGATCGATGTAGAGTACATCGATCGGATATACATCGTTTTTTTTCTTGGTTTCCTTCTTAATCTTCAGTTTCATTCACCATGAACGACGGAAATTAACTTTTTTTTGTCAAGAGAATAAATCCTTTCGCATTTCTCATTCAATTTAATTGCGAAATTGTAACCAGTATCTATTTGCGGAGTACACAAAAGCATTATTAAATCTCTTTGACGTACGATTCTTTATCGTTACTGCTCATTATAAAATATTTCACTTTTACAGTAAACTTTGGCAGGAAACTGTTAAGTTTAATTATGTAGGACTGTGAATGATAAACAACTATGTAATTTGCTTTTTACGCTGACTGGACGGCTACCGAATGAAAGTCCATTAAGTGAATTGGACTGGACAAATGTCTACGTGTAGGTACCTTTGTGGCGTGGTTTAGACTCTAGTGGACTTTTTCTGTGAAGTCGGGTTCTAAAAAAGGGCTTTTGAAACGGTAAGGATTTTTTGGGAAGCTTGTTTGTGGAAGCTAAATTGCGAAGTATTTTTAGAACTTCTGGTAAATAGTGCAACTTCCATTTAACATAATCACGATTTTACTTCAGCAAATAGCAGCTTTACTTTTATTTTTGACAAAATACCCCTATTTTCTTACAAATGAAAATATTAATAAAAAAGGGGGACAGGATGTTATGGCGCAGCCTGGGAGAGACCTATTTCCAGCAGTGGCCTGCGATAGGCTAAGTTGATTGATTAAGAAAAAACAAATAAGTATTTGCTTAATCGGCGGAATTTATTAATGTTGGAGTTTAATCCAACATTAATAAATTCCGCCGGTTGTTCCCCAAAAATAAAATCTAGGTAGCTACCAGACTACATACTTTATGTCTGGTAAAAATATTTCTAAAATTTTTGGAAATTTTTTGTCACAGCCTGCAATTTGAAACGTGGACAGGGCCACGTATAAAACTATAAAAGATGGACCAGCTGGTTCGATGGGTTCGTTTTTACTGAATATTTCCCAAAAAAATCCGTTGCTCAATTTAAATCAAAAGTTTTACCTTTGCAATACGATGCGGTTTTTATAAAATCGTAGAACAAATTCTTTCGGCATTTTATTAGCGTTAAAAAATGTTAGGTGAAATCATGATGGGCTGAAAAGAAGGTATCTTTAACAGTACTAAAAGTAATTCATAAGCTTAAAACCTAGTGCTTTGGGTCAGTTTTATTGAGCTTTTTAATTCAATCTTCAAGTATAACAAAGTGTAATATCAAATCCAGGGTTCTATAAAAAAAAAAAGCCTAGACTTAACCAGCCTAACTGGTAATAGTTAGGTACCTATATACCTACCAAAATTTCTGAGGCTTGAAGTTCTGTAATAATGATTACTGAGTATTAATGTGAAAGTAAGCACAGTGATTAACGTAGCTGTAAATATTCTTTGAAACATGTAGGCACTTAATTCATACTCATGAGTAATTCCACTTCTATGCAATCCTACGAAGTGGCTTTAATAAATTCGTGGAACGAATTCCTCCAGTATTTTGTTCGCGTTTATGCGAACGTGTTGCACGTCACTATTAACGTCAAAATATTTTAGCTTTTGTGAAAAAAATGAAGATATTCAAATTAGGCTCTCATTACACTGCGGGGTTGCCGCTAATGAATTGTTTGAATAATTTTAATCCCCCACCTGAATTGTTTGTTTGCTGTTTTAAGTGTCGTTTAATTATAATAAACGTAGTTAAAGAAGATTTATTGCTAGTGGGTCATCCTTGATACTAATACCTATAATTGACACGATTAAAAAAATTAACGGTCTCTAATGAGTGTTTCGTTATGAGAAGTTCTGTTGTAGTTTTACTAGTCAACTTTCTATAGTCACTTTCAAAAATTACTTAATTTGTATATTAAGGAATAGCTCTAACTTTTCTAACATAGGTTTTTACAAACATAGAATTTAGCTACTTTTTACTATCAAACACTTTTATTGCAAAGCCTAGTACTTACTATAAAGTGATTTTTGTACATAAATTAGTGTTATGACTATTTTTACGAACGTAAAACAAGTACAATTCATGTTAATAACACTGTTGAGTGTATTGTATCGTAAAAGTAATGGTAAGTAAAAAAACCTTTTACCTTATTCTGTAGTTTTCACGTGAGCATTAAGGGTTAGACTAGTCTACTAATACATAATATGAAGCTGAAGAATTTGTTTGTTTGATTGCCAGTCAGATTTGACAATTTATTTTTGCATTTGATAACCCTATTCTTCAGGATTTTTTTGGGCTATTTTACATCAGACTACAACCACAGTATAAAAACATACAGTAGGACGACGCCTTTGATGTCGTGGTAAATGCCGACAACGTCTAGACATGCTCGCAACAGCAAGGGTTGTCCCAACTCCCAAGTTTGTAAACGATATTAATTAATTACTTTGTTTATTTGAGATCAACATTATTATTGCCATTAACGACATTTGGGTGCCTGCTTATTTCTTAAGTTTTTTTTTTCTAATAATTTTATTATTTTTCTTTTTAGTTTTTTTTTCGACATAGATGTCATTCTCATGGTTTTTGATATCGCTGATAACGATAACGAGGTTAAAATCAAAATTCAAGATGGCGGCTGCGAAAATTTTCAAGTTTTTTTGTCATGAGCGTTATTTTAAAAAAGGATGGCTTTTCGTAACAAGCACCCCAATTATACTCAAAATTGACACCCATATCAAATTATAAAAAAATTACGTCGTCCGCCATCTTGGATTCCAAAAAGGATGGCTTTTTCGTAACAAGCACCCCAATTATACTCAAAATTGACACCCAAATCAAATTATAAAAAAAATACGTCGTCCGCCATCTTGGATTCCAAAAAGAATGGCTTTTTCGTAACAAGCACCCCAATTATACTCAAAATTGACACCCATATCAAATTATTAAAAAATGACATCCGCCATCTTGGATTTCAAAAAGGATGCCTTTTTCGTAACAAGCACCCCAATTATACTCAAAATTAACACCCATATCAAATTATAAAAAAATGACGTCCGCCATCTTGGATTTAAAAAAGGATGGATTTTTCGTAACAAGCACCCCAATTAAACTCAAAATTGACACCCATATCAAATTATAAAAAATTACGTCCACCATCTCGAAATTCACCCTTAGTAAATAATAAAAAAGTCCACCATCTTGACACGGAACATACAAACAAACACTTTCACAATTATAATATAAGTAGGATTTCCAAACAGATGGATGCCCTGTGCGATAACCTTTACATTTTTTTTACAATATATTTATTTAAATAAACAAATAAAAAATAAACACGCGTTAGCCCTGAATAACATATCCCGAACTACTAACATCGTTTTGTTCGCAGTTCGGGATCGGCTTACCCGCGTCTCGCCCCTCACACCCCGCACGATTGCCCTGTCTAGACGTCTTCGTTGGACGACTGTATGATTTTTAGACTGTGCTACAACCCTTAGGACCCGAGCAAAGAGAAAAAAAAAAGTCAGAAAAAACCCAAAAGCTAAGTAATAGCACGGGTGGGTGATGCGATTCGACGTCAGACGTCACCAATGAAAAGGAGTTATAAAATGTATAAAAATGTGGCTGTTATTTTAGTGGATAAATTGTGATGGTTTTACGACATCCATGCGAACGAAGTCGCGGGCAGAAGCTAGTTTGTCTATATCCTTGTAAATTGCACAAGATTTGAAATCTTTACGTCAATGTAGATACTAGCATTGTTTGGCAAATCACCCTTTATTGTCTTGCTTGTAAGAATTGGGTGCCTACATGCTTATTCTTTACCATACAAACAGAAAAATAAAATATAATTGAATGTTAGCTGGGTTAAATTCTACAATTATATATTGAACTGAAAACCAAGTTAGGTAGGTAGATATCTAGACACCTACTAGTGCTTACTTTAACGCAAGAAAAAGGTTAGTTACCTCATTTTAAAGAACTAAACATTTTAGTGGCTCATAGGTACCAAAGTATTTTAAAGAACTAAACATTTTAGTGGCTCATAGGTACCAAAGTATTTTAAAGAACTAAACATTTTAGTGGCTCATAGGTACCAAAGTATTTTAAAGAACTAAACATTTTAGTGGCTCATAGGTACCAAAGTATTTTAAAGAACTAAACATTTTAGTGGCTCATAGGTACCAAAGTATTTTCTTTAAATACTTACGATACGTAACAGCCTCAAGTTTAACAATTACGTATAAATTTTAATTGCTAAATTGTTTATTATTTTCGCAAAAATTAAATACTTCATTTAGTTTTACTTTTTGTTTCAATGTCCAATTTATTAAAGCTTCGTAAAAACTGTGAGAGAACGAAGATGATATTCTCGGAAAATCGTTTTCGTTTGAAAATAATTCCGCTTAAATTTTTGTATCATGATTGTGTTAAAAATCTAGGACTAGGTAAGTGCTCAATATACACCAGTGGCACGCGTCAACGGCAAAGGCAACTGCAGCCGTCGGCACGCATCTACGGCAGACGCAGCCGTCGAAAGCAACACTCTTCGATGACCGCCGTCGACTGCGTGCCACTGGTGTATTTGAGTACGGTGCTCCAATAAACGAGCAGCACAATGTTGACGGCTGCCGTCGACGCCTGTCGACGGCTGCAATTGCCTCTGCCGTTGACGCGTGCCGCTCGTGTGTATGAGCACTTACTCTTAACTTTTGATTTTGTTGAAATTAAGCCTTAAACCTTAAAACCTTTTGAAACTGTAGATCTAGGAAATTATAATGAAGTATAAACGCCGTATTAAAATCATAACTAAACCAACTGACTCCTTAAACCAATATATTCGCACGCTATACTGCCACGACGTTATATTCACCTCATTAGGCAGACCACTGACTTCTTCAGTTATGTAGTGACGTCACAAATATCTCCAGGGATTTCTCACGATGTGAAAGTGGCAACTAATTACTCAGTTGATCAAGCAGAAAACAGATTTACACCAAAACCAAAAGTTTATCCTTAAAAAGTGTACTCAGACTGGACGAATTTGAGATGGCACATTAAAGGTAACCTCGGAAAACCGGGAAAATTCTTTAATCTGACTGAATTTATAATAGGTACCATAGAGAAAGAATTTATTTGCCTTTCCGAACTCCTAAATGATCTTCAGTGAAATGTGGAGAGCTTTTCAAGTCACGATACATAAAGAACCTTCTTCACAAATCCTGTTGTAGCCTTGCTATCAAACTTGCTGATGGTTCGGTATACAATATACAATATATATTATATTCCGAGTCTGGGTGTTTTTCTATCTATAATATGTATGTATTTACAAAAAAAAAAAAAAGTATATATGTAGTTTATCAGCCATCTCGTTACCATAATACAAGCATTAGTTTGCTTAGCTTGGGACTAGATGGCGTTGTGTGAAATGTCCAAGGATATTTATTATTTATTTATTTATTTTATTTATTTATTTTAATATTCTTAGTACAAACCTACAGCTCATTTTGACGAGAGACAACGATGTGGAAACTAAAAAGGTACTTTAGACATTTTCCACTAAGTTCAATGTTCAACTATATGTATGTATCAGAGAGCTGGTGTGGTACAGACGACCAAACTGAACAACGTTCTTCATAGGACCAACATCGTTATCGCGTAAAAATTATCAACTCAGCCTATCGCAGCCCACTGCTGGACATAGGCCTCTCCCAGTCTGCGCCACAACACCCTGTCCTCCGCCTTCCGCATCTAGTCTGTCCCAGCGACTTATCAACTGCCCCAGACTAAACTTCAATACCTACTCGAATGAAATGTATGGGACGATGTTGATCCCATGGAGAAAGTTGTACAGTTTGGTGGTCTGTACCACACACCCTTAAATTTGACCACACCTTTCTGATACACCTGTATATAATACTAGCTACGCTCCGCGGTTTCACCCGCGTAGACCGGTATAAAAAGTAGCCTGTGTTAATCCAGGGTATAAGCTATCTACATACCAAATTTCATCCAAATCGGTCCAGTCTTTTGAGCGTGAAGAAGTAGCAAACATACAAGCACACACACACCACTCACAAACTTTCGCCTTTAAACCTTTTATTATTTTGACTTTTTTCCAATTCCCTCACACAACATTTTGACTTATGCTAATACCGAATCCAATACACCTTCAAGTAATGTATGGTCATGCAAGCACAGCGTACCACGTGACTGTTATCAAGTGCGGTCACTTAGCATATCGCTTGCTGCTACTTTTTGTGTAGCGTAGGCGACGACGGTGTACATGGCGGCTGGTATGGCGTGCTATTCATGGGTTGAATATTGCGATTTTTTTTTACCTAGTATGTTGTCGGCTGCTTAACCCGGCTATCCCATGGATGCTTTAATAAATTAAGGACCTTCAAAAATTAAACAGAATTTGTATGAAATTATCTGCCAAGAAAGTTAATCGAAACTTAATCGTAGGTGATGAAACAGGCCCTAAGGCCTCCAGCCATGGCATAATTAATTTTGAGACAGATACGTGTAGGTGGTATGTTTTGCCTGAATAACTGTCAGAATGTTGTGTTCGTATTATGCATTCCCCTAAAGTTTATACTCCTACATGTTTTACGTATTTATTTTTAATTTTACACATGAGCAAACTTTAATACTTTTACTGCAATATAAAAATTCGTGGCAAGTTTTTTATTTTATGTTTTGTCACGTTTGATGTAATTTCAGTAACTATGTTTTCCATGTCAGTTGACTTTCATCAGTCAGTAACATATTAAAATAGCAAATATTCGCTGGTGAAGATAAGACATCTTGCCAAGTTAATGACAATTATATGTTAATAGTGAGGCAGGCCGAAGGGGCCACCCTTCGTCCTGCCTCACTAAATAATAAAATATAAATAATACCAAATCATTTTAGTAGATGGAAGTCTAATCGTTTTTCTGCTTGACGTTTCTATAGTCGCTTTATTATGATATTCTCGCGTTAACGCAATTTTTCCATTTCTCGAGAAAAATACTGGTGATGAATTGATTGCAAATCTATTATTCATATACCTATATAGCACGTTCATCGCCTGACTCGCTTTTAACTAAAACTCCCTTTAATTTATCTTCTCTTTCTTTAATTATAAAAAGGCAAAAATTAAAGCCTTGAGTCGCACCGTCACTAGCCCGCTTTATTTACATTTCGTGACTTCTACCTTTGTTACGTTGGAATGTCATTTGAAGTATTATCGGTATTCTGGCGAAATGCCTTATTTATTTCTAATGTTTCACCAATAACAGTTGAAAGAAATATTTTAGCGTTGCGGCCACGAATACTTTGTTGAACTCATTACCATCCATGGGAAATAAATGAGGCTTTTGAAGTGGAATAACTAAGTTAGGCACTAAGTTATTTTGCTTAGTATGGCGACTATAAGCACTAAGTTTTTGAAAGAGGTCTGCTTACAAATTGGTTGATAAGTAATTAGGTAGATACTATTTGACCTCACACCCAGTCACTTTAAGTAACACAAAACCCCTTGGTAAGACTGATTGGCAGACTTTCAGGCTTATTGTCAGTCAGTATTAAGATATTACACCTAAATAGCCAAGCTAAGCGTTCAAATATTTTTATCTTAAGATCCCTATTAGTATTTTTTCACAAACCAAGTTTTAGAAATAATTATTATTACCTACCCATGTAAAATAATTCCAAATAGCTACATTTTATAAATCAGAAAATTTCGTAAATACCATAAAAAAATTAAAAGGGTTGAGCGTGAAAATTATCATGACGAAACGCCATAAAAAATATTTACGCACTTGTAAATAAATTCGACGTAATGATATTGTTGTGTGTGACTTTTACGGGTGGGTGTTGACGCACGTATTATGACGTACACCCTTTAGCTCACCTACCTAACGTGAGGCGAGGCCAAACGTCTAATCGTAAATCAACCTCCAAATATACACATCAACTCGTAATACTTATAAATCCTTACGAACGATTAGCTCGCACAATTAAAACGAATTAGGTTAATGTGTGGGGTTTCGACCGAAAACCAGTTCTTTTTCTCTTTCGTGACGCCGCCGCCGCGACTTTCTGTTTATCTGATGGCATTAATCACAATTTCCACCCCCAATTAAAAGTGCTACTCGAGTTCAAGCAAGGAACCACTTTTATTTGCTGTTTATTTCCTAGTACAGTTTGTTTTGTTAGTTTGTACGACAATGCTTTTTATTGCGATTGTAACGTTGGAAGTTTTATATAAAGGCTATAAAGCAATATCATGTAGCAGTCTATAATAGCGTTTCCACGTAAAATTGTTTATATTTCAACACTAAAAGCAACACAAAGGTAGCTAAACATGTTGATAAATGTGTACACAGCGGCACGTACAACGGTAGCCGCTCAAAACAAACAAAAACAGTATTATCAAGGAGATAAGGTTTTATCTAAGAAAAATATAAAGACACGGCTCCCGAACTAATTCGGCCAGTGCTTGTCAACATGAGAACGGCAGCGGTCGAACTACGACGGCCACAAATCATTCTAACACCTGACCGCACGCTTATCGCGGTTACGACATGAAAAATTACCGTCTCAGAAACGTTACCAGTCACAGTTTTTCCGCGCCAACACTAGGGGGCGACGCTGGTCATTAAAACAAATTGTTGACGACAACTGGCGCACCAAACTTTAACAGCAATACCCAATAGGAGTTTTGTAAATAAAATCGTACTAATTGATTCAGTTTGTAAAAGTATTTTATTATTTCCAGCGATATAATTAATGAAAAGTTTCTGTTACTTTGAATTTCGCAATTAAAAACTTGAAAAGAATTTTGCTTTTTATTGCGAGAAACAGTGTTTCCTTGTTTATATTTCTACGTTTTACATTGTATCTAATTCAAAAATTATTTGTAAATTTTATGCTGAAATTACCTACGTGAAAGTTGTACATAGTATTGTATAATATGTGCTGTTCTCCTCCCATAATCGTAAGAAAAACAAAAAAAATCCTCTTTTAAATTAAAAACAAAATGTTAATGTCCAATGTTTTTCTTTAATTCCCATACCGTAAAAGAAAAAGCTTTTCAAACAAAAGTAAATACATTTACTACTTGATCAATCGTAGTATATAATCGACTGAGGCCGTGGCGTCACCTAATATTTACGTTCAGTCCGGGGCTCGGAGCAGGATATTAAGGTACGCTTTGATCCTAGAGCCTTTTTGACCGGACTTGTTCAACAAATTTAACGGTAACATGTTTGACTTGGCGTTTTTTAGTTGAGAAAAACGTCAGATGGATGGCAGTTTGTTCGAAACTGAAATGGGAACAGAAGATTGTTTTTTAGGGTTCCATTCCTCAAAAGGAAAAAAACGGAACCCCTAAAGGATCACTTCGTTGTCCGTCTGTCTGTCTGTCAAGACCCTTTTTTTTTTTTTTTTTTTTTTTTTGAGGGTGGGAAATCATCAAATAACTTCTCCCGCTCTGGGTGGAGCGGGAGGGCGTGTCAGACTTTTACTGACTAAAACCCACCCGTGTTCCTTCAGTTGCCTATGCCAAGGCCGCGGTAACCCCTTTTTTTTTTTTTTTTTTTTTTTTTTTTTTTTGAGGGTGGGAAATCATCAAATAACTTCTCCCGCTCTGGGTGGAGCGGGAGGGCGTGTCAGACTTTTACTGACTAAAACCCACCCGTGTTCCTTCAGTTGCCTATGCCAAGACCGCGGTAACCCCTTCGGACAACCCGCGACCCCAGCGGCGTCGGCCCTATTGGGCCCCGTCACTTGCTGACATCTCTTTGAGGCGCGCGTGGAACACAACGCGCCGTCGACTCGGGCCTGGTCCTTACCGGACGGCGACCCTGTCAAGACCCTTAGTTAGGAACGCGTAAAGATATCAAGTTGAAATTAATAACAAATACGTAAGTCTATGGTCCCTTGGAGTTCTAAAAAAATCAAGCTTCTAAGTCAACGCAATAAAAAAATACGGCCATTTATGCGACATATTTTGATACTCCCAAGTAAATCAAAACCTATAGGGTACTTCCCGTTGACCTAGAATCATGAAATTTGACAAGAAGCAAGGTCTTACAGTACAAGTAATGGAAAAAGTCCGAAAATTGTTAATTTATAATTTTATCACATAAAAAATTTTTTTTAAGTATGTTATCTGTCAAGGCCCTTTGTCTCCGAAATGCGTGGAGGTATCAAGTTGAAATTCATAATCAAATACGTAAGTCTATGGTCCCTTAGAGTTGTAAAAAATCAAGCTTCTAAATCAACGCAATAAAAAAAATCGGCCATTTATGCGACATATTTTGCTACTCGCAAATAAATCGAAACCTATAGGGTAGTTCCCGTTGACCTAGAATCATGAAAGTTGGCAAGAAGCAAGGCCTCACAGCACAAGTAAAGGAAAAAGTCCGAAAATTGATTATTTGTAGTTTTGTCACATAAAAAAATAATTTTCGGTTTTTTTTTCGGGCAAAATGTGGGTGTACTATAGGTACACCTCTTCCCAAACATTCGGGGAAACTGCTGTTATGTTTAAGAATAGTTTTTTGCGAATACAAACTTAAATATGCAGTTGGAAAATTGTCCGTGACGTCAATGTATGGGAGAACATGTTTTTCAACTCAATGTTAAGTTTGTCTATGTGATAAATTCTTTTCAACTACGGAACCCTTCACTGTGCGTGGTACCGACACGCACTTGGCCGGTTTTTTTGTTACTAAAAACTGCCCAAATAAAGTTAAGTGAGACGAAGAGTAATAAAAATGTGGTAAAATGTTATCTATTCGGTAATAAAACAATAACCAGTCTTTGACGATTATTAAAACTATCAAAGAATGTAAGGAAGAAAATAATATCCGCAAACATTCCACGGTACAGTAATAAACAAAACTTCTAACTTCCATATCCGCAAACATTCCACGGTAAAGTAATAAACAAAACTTCTAACTTCCAAATGAAATTAAGACATAAAAGACGTTGCAATCTGTCTTAAATTTAAGACCCCCATAAATAGTTTTCTTGTCTGTCGTTCGGTTAAGTCATAAACTAAGATATGTTAAACGACTGTCGACTAACATCGCAAATGAATTTTTCTAACTACGAAACAAAGAAACAAATGAAATTCTATCTTTCAAGAGCTAAGGTTGAGATTAGAAAAAAAGCAAGTTCTACAAAGTTTTTCATATCGTTGAAGCAGAAAACATTGGCAGGGCGCTTCACCCGTCATAAAGGGGGAAAACTTTACAAATCTACGAATTTCTTACGCTTTTAGGGACACATAATATATTTATCTGCCCCTCGACACATTTACAATAGCTCAAGTTTGGCGCCCGAGGATTTGTTTCGAGTTAAAATGACTGTTGACTTAATTTTAAGACAGGTCTCGTAGCCGATAAATGAAAAGTTTTCGGAAAATAGTCAAAGAAAAGTTGTATATCTATGTTTACTTGAGCAAGTTTATGAAGTAGCAGACGTTTTCTTAATATTTTTAGTACATTCTTGATAAATGATTAGTGACTGATTCCATTGCAATAAGATTTCAATACAAACCATGCACATTTATTATTACTAGCTCCTACATGTAGGTATTAACAGAAAGACAAAGAAAACAGTTAAAGAGTTCCTGCAAAGACTTGGGGGAGACCTTTGCCCAGCGGTGGGACAGTATAGACTAAGTACAAAAAAAATGTAAGTAACGTTATTACCCTTTAAAATAACCAAAGCACTACAAAATTCAATTTCAGTTTCATATAACAAGATGAAATCGCAACAAAGTAATATAGACAGCTACAATTACATAGCTTGTTAATTTCCGTGGTGCAACGTCAAAATTTTACAGCCTCAGTAACATGGAGGGGACCCAGGATGGCGCCTAGAAAATGAACTCATAACACTTTTATGAACGCGGGTATGTTCACACTAGGATCCCTGTTCAAAGATATGATGGCTATTAAAAATGGCCGACGCTCCCCGCAATCAGACTGCTATACTGTCACTGTCATCTTAATTAAAATCTACTATTTACTGCTGCATTTTGTTGAGTTTAAAGAGATTGGTTGTTTAGTTTAGAACTCTTATTTGTCGGAAGAAATTTAACAGGGAAGTTTTCCCGGTAAGTTTGCTGGGGAAAACGATGCAGTATTCGCTAAGATTCTCTTTTAAAGAACTGAAAGCTATTAGCCATGGGTGTTTGTTAGTAGTCAATAGCCTATCCCATAAATATATTTCTATTGTTTTCTGTGCTGCTCTGTATAGCACATAACATCGACGTTCCTTCTTGTAAAGTAGATTGTTAAGATTTTCCGATTGCTTATCTAGACGATAGTAAAATAGAACAGCCCATTTCCCTCAGACAACTTTTACTACTTGATTGTAATCTCAAGTTGCACTTTATATTTATTTCTAGTTTAAAATATGCAATGTATTTATTATCCATGTTTAATGAGCTTGCTTATGCAATACTTTATTAAAAAATTTAAGAAGATGTTTCATCACCATAAAATGAATTTTCCACCAAATTCTGGATAAGATTACAAACCCGATTAATAAGATATCGTTTTGACATCTTCCCAGAAAGCGATATCATCTTTTAATAGCCATGAAACTTAATAGAGGTCAGTTTTATTAACCCTTGATTTGCTTAGCCGCAGATTTTTTAATAGTATTTTATAGTGATTTTCTTGTTTTCCCACGGTAACAGAGAACGTGCTTTTGCGCCTACGTAACACAATAAATCGATACACCGCTGCGTTAACGCCGCCAATAACAGTTTGTTCTCGTTTGACGCTCATTTAGAAAGGTAAACAGCCGTCTAAACAGCCAATATGGCGGTACAAATGCAAGCATTAGCTGTTTATGTTCCCCTTATGAAGTTAACAATGCATTTCATATAGACATTAATGAGAGTAATTTTCTATATTGAAGGAAAATGTTAATTTGAAAACGGTTAATGTCGGTTTGTTTGCTTTTAATTTTATTTTTTACTGATCGGGTATTATGGAAGATAATAATAAATTCCTTTTAAATGGGTATGGTTTTTCAAAATGACAATGACTTATGTATGCGTGTTGCTAACGCAATAAACTCCGTGGCAGTCACTTTTCAGATCATAACGATCCTTAATAAATAGAAGATAATAATTACAAAACTCTACCATAACAGAGAAGTGACAACCTACAACAACTCAAAAATATCGCCCGATCCACCTCATATAACTTTTCAACCATAACTTACTCATATAAAACTCATACCAAGAAGAGGATAAAACAATTCTTATACAAGGACCACACAACACAACAAAATTAAGTAATTTCCTTGTTCAGCTAAATAAAACATAATGATTAATTCATCATTACTGCATGTAGGAACTAGGAAGCACGTGTACCATACTTGGGAATATCGAAATATAAACGAAACAGGAAAAAGGACCACCAATTCGACGTGTGTCGGTAGTTGAACTCAAACAGCGCGTAAACACTGTAGATTAAACCCACCCAACTATATACCCGGTGTGGCTGTCATAGACGGATAAAAAAAAATACAATTTCCACGCATTTCGTTTGTGCCACCAACACACGGAGGTAATTATGTTTTTGTTGTATAGTTTTGTGGGACCGACGACCCTTTGTTTGACATTCCGAAATGTCTTCGCAATTTGGGCATTTCGTTGGTATTCTAAACAAAAGGTTTGAATTCAATATGGACGTTATTTAGTGGGTATTTTGGATTAGATGATAATAAGTGTTTAATGCTAAGCCCGTATAAGATCATTTGTTTAATTTTAATTTTGTATTACTAAAAGAAAGGAGAAAAGTTTCAACGTGGCTGAAAGATATTGTAGGCTTTTTTTAAATACATATCTCAGATTTTCGATTTGTTGATTTTTATGTTACCCATTGCATTTATGTTCAAAATTCAAACATGTCACTTTGTGTCAGTCTTGTTCAAGTATTCTTGTTGAAACATTGAACAATTCCTTAGTGAGAAGTGTCACCAATTAATAAAAGATGTGTTCGGCGAATCGAAACGGAAAGGTATGATAGAAAAGGATACATGGTGCTAGAAGTTCAGACCGTTAGGGCCATACCTATAGCTTGTACAAAACTATGCAAGTAGCTTGCATGGCAATGGACCATAATAGCTTCTGACTGGTAAATGTCACAATGGTATGCAAGCTATACTTGCATAGTTTTGTACAAGCTACCGTAACCCCTAGCTAACCTATGTGTATTCCCGAAGCATTTCGTTTGAGCACCAATTTTTATCACCGATCTTTTGAACACCGAAGTTATTCCCATTTGAGCACCAATCAATATTTTAACGTGGTGCTCAAAAGGGAACAGTAAACATATTCAACTTTATTCCCATTTTAGCACCTACGGTGGCACCTAAGGTCAATGGTTAGTGACCTTAGGAGAGTCACGG
The DNA here is from genome assembly GCA_905163495.3 of Cosmia trapezina. Taxonomy (NCBI): domain Eukaryota; kingdom Metazoa; phylum Arthropoda; class Insecta; order Lepidoptera; family Noctuidae; genus Cosmia; species Cosmia trapezina. Next base: position 17,238,330 of record LR991033.1, read on the forward strand.
ATCTCGACTTTCGGAATTTTGACCTTGACCTCATGGTCCATGACTCTGAGGTCAAGGTCAATGCCCTCGAGGTATCCCGTAGTATTGAAAAGTACTGCCAATTTGTATAGATATGTTTTATTAAACACCTCATCACTAGAAGCTACCGCAGGTGCTCAAATGGGAATAAAGCTGAATATTTTTATTGTTTCCTTTTGAGCAACACGTTAAAATATTGATTGGTGCTCAGGTGGGAATACCTTCGGTGCTCAATAAATCGGTGCTCAAAAAAATAGGTGCTCAAACGAGAATGGTTCGTATTCCCGCCCTAACGGTCTGTTCACACTTTTACCTTCAGTTTAAAATATCAAATATAATTTTAACGTTTATAAACTTTTCGTAGAATCACTGATAGCTCTTTCAACTTAATTTCAAAAACAAAGTCAAATATTTTCCCGAAAGCCTCTTCTACGACAAAACCCTTACGTACATTAAAAGGAAAAGTCGTCAGAAACAAGACACCTCGCGCTCCTTAACCCTCCTAAAGCGAGGGCACAAAATTTCGTCAATCAAGGGATTTACCTTACACTTGAAGCTGACAACGTTCTTGAGTTACAAACTGGTGGGCTTAGCAACACGACACGATTGCATCGAGCCTGTTGACATCCATAAGTGAGGTTTTTATTTGAAAGACATATGATGTTAGGCGGATTATGATTCGGGGCATGATTTTGTGTATCTTATTATTTACTAAAGTATTTATAAAAATATTATGGTTTCAAAATTTTAATTTCGTGGGCTACCTTAGCGCATCCCACATGCGCTAAGGTAGCCCGCGAAATTCAAATTTCCTTACGTTTTTTGCAATTTGCAGGTCAGTGTCAAGTTGTATGTTGATTAAAATATAATTGAAATTAATTGACTTGCAAATTGCAAAAAACGTAAGAAATTTTGAATTTCGCGGGCTAACCAGTCGCTTTAGCCTTAATATGACAGGGAGATTTTTACCATCCTGCAACGTACTCGATTAGGAAAAGGAGCGATAATAAGGACAAGAAAAAAATCTAAGAATCAACTCCCCTGATAAATAATTAATTAAACATAACAGTATGCTGTTTTGATGGTAGGCACCTTTATTTTGTATAAAGGGTCAATAAAGAATGAGAATAAAAAGGGAGAACAATTTTTTTCCGAATTAATACAAACTGTACAGATGCAACTTTCCACATATTTGCAACAACCACAAATAGAAACAAGCACCATAATTAACCTTCAAAAGGCCGCCTTTAATCACAAAAATAATAGGCCTACGATTGTCCTCCGTCAAATTGGGCACAATCCCCCTGGCCCGTATATTCACGCCATCGATCGCGGGCGATTGCCAGTATTTTGTGCAGTTAATTATCCGCAGCGCTTGCGGGTTAATCCGCCAAGTCACGTGACATGCACGTGCCTGGTTTAAAGGGACGTATTCTTGACCCAAACGGTTCCCCGGTAGGGGAGAAAAATGTGGAACAGAAAGTGCATTTTTGGTGATAATGATCCAATTAGAGGCTTAAGTGGTTAGGTTACGTGGTGTGGCGTAACTTTGCTATCTGTACTTAGATAATGGTGGTAGCTTTCGTGGTTTAGCTTTCGTTACCAACCACACATTATGGTAGCATTGTAGTAGAACAGGCATACAAAGTACCTAGCAAGAGCTCAAAAACATGACCAAAAAATTAATGCTCACCCTATAATATCCTAAAATCTTCCATAGTACCTAAACATTTATAATTTACTTAAATAAATCTATTTTTTAATTTCGCGTTCTGTTATCAATAAAATAGCGATCACAAAGCGATATGGCTTCCAGAATATTCCCCATCATCCCTCTGACGTAAAAGGATTAAATGATATAAATAAAATATTTGTATAGAGCGCCCTTAGCCAATCAGTAACGGGATTTGGTATAAAAAACAATAACCTATCAATATTTCGTACAGAGTTTCATTAATATTCATTAGTTTTTGCGTTAAAAAATGTTTAAAATTAGATATGCTAATTAATTTACGAATATATGTTTAAAAAAAAATGTGAATAAAAAATAACTCCATGAAAAGAACGTATTCCTATTTTTCGGAAGCTTATTCATTATTCAAAAAAGCGAAACATGAAAGCAAATAAACACAGAACACGTTATTCATCAACTTGTTTCACATTCACTTCAGTTCGTACCTGTACTTCATACTCCAATTTTTGTATGGGCTCTTTAGATCCCCTGCATAGAACCCTTGGAGGCATTGTAATGCAATTGGCCCTTAAACAAAGATTTTAAGCGCAAAGTGGCCGGTTCAAAGATTACGTAAGGTCCCCCCAGGGTACTTTCGAGCTCATATCTCCCTAAAATCACGAAGGCATAATTTAAAGTATAAACATATTAGTGAAGGGCCAACCTGCTGCTGCGGGCGAATTTCTAACGATGGTAATATTGGATCATCTTTTTGTTTGTGGTATGCGGTAGTAGATTAAGTAGACCGGAAGATTTGCATTATAAAACCAAATGACACTGGTACACGAAGATAATGATAAAAAACAATTGCATAAAGTTTTGATGAGAGAAAATGCATTTCCAACACAACGTCAGATTTTACGTCACACTCATTAAAATTAACGGAACGAATAATAGTGACCACGGAGCTTCCTAGCTCCCTTAATAGACGCGTGCGCACAACTAAACTCGGGAAATGACTGAGAGTAAACGCGAAGATAGAAAAGTAATGTCTAAAGTCTTAACGGCTTTATTTCAACTTCGACTTGGTACGCCATCTCGCGGCCAATTTCCTTACCCAGTACGTAGGATATTATTTTAATGCGTAACTTGGAGGAAATTTCAACGGAACGGTTATGGTAGCAGTTACGCTTGAAGATGTGGACCACCAATTACTTGAATGGGACCTAGACTGCATTCTTAGTTTCATTTTGTTTTGAACTATGGAACGTTCCAAGTTGTTCGCAAACAAGTTTCTAATCTTCTATATTGTTTGTTTATATGGAAGAGTTATAAAGTAATACAGCATTTCAAATAAATGACGTAAGTATAATCAGCCTTTATCGTTCCCACTGCTGGGACACAGGCCTCCTATCTGTAAGAGGGAGACGTAAATAAAAGAAATGACATAATCATGGTGAAAAGTTGTTTCATAAAATTTGGGCTAGGTAATACCAACTAGTGGCTAAGTAATAATAGCCGCACGGGTATATTGATCAGGATAACGTACGCTTGCCTCGGTTGATCCGTGGATGGGTACCCATCTTTACATACCAAGGCCCCTCCGTGCCTCGGAAAACACGGCCGTTGGCCCCGACTGTCATTCGTGGATCTTTGACAGTCGTTACAGGTCGTCAGAAGTCCGAAAGTTCGAACAACCAATCTTACCAAGGGGTATCGTACTACCCAGTAACCGGGTTGTGGAGCTGCATCCAGTTAGACTGGAAGCTGAACCCAACATAATTGGGAAAAGGCTAGGCAGATGATGGTTTGGTAATACCAAAAATCTTGCACCTCTAAAGAACTTCTGTCTTTTTCCTGAAGAACTTTAGTGCTACATAAAAAACTTTGAATCAGATACGTAGGTAGGTACTCGGTATGTTTAATAATAACTACAAATAAATTCCTTGCATCCAACTTGCATTAAAAATCTCATTTCTCTAAAAGGCGTTGCATTCATTTCGCATTTCCCCTATCATGTAGATGGAATCTCAAGCATGTTGATACACATACTCGTCGCATCTTCGAGAGCTGATCGAGTTTCCATTTCTACGAAGGCTGTTGCATTCAGAGCTCCTATTACGAAAGCTCATCTGCTAAATGCAGTATGAGCATTGCTCGGCGCAGGAGGGCGGCACGGTCGCTAAAGTATTGTTGATATTCTAAACCGCCCCAGAACGAAGCGGCCCTCTGTCGCAACCGCACAGTGTCGCGTGCGTTCGCCTGATTGCAAGCATTGGTAACGTGCGGCTTGTGTACGACGAATTTGGTTTTGGTTGACGAATGTAGGTGAAAAAAGAAAATGAAAAATTGTTTATATTTTTTTGACAACACATGTCACACACACACCTCTGCCAAACTGCAAAGTAGTATGTTGGTAGACGTAGCTCCTCTAGTGAGATGTTATTCTATGGTTTTTTGTTTATCAGTTAGAAAATAACATTTAGCGAATTAAATTTTAGATTTTATTAACACGGTTAGTGGCAATAGACTCACTCCGTAATAACTTACCTACTTATTTTCTGAGGTTTTTAAACGGAGTTTATCCATTCGATAGTGGTTCGATATCGTGTTTCTGAACCCTTCGTTTAGGAAGAATTTATCTTAAAAGTCGAGTGAATTACTATCGAGGATTTATTCCGAGGACCCCAAAAACCGAGCAAATAACCGATAATTTTGTCGAATCAATAGCTATTAAGAGTAGGTATATCTGAGGATCTCAGAAACCGGGCATTAGGGGACTTAATGAGCCGCCGGGGTCGCGGGTTGTCCGAAAGAGATACTGTGGCCTTGGTATAGGCAACTGAAGGAACACGGGTGGGTTTTAGTCAGTAAAAGTCTGACACGCCCCTCTGCTCCACCCAGAGCGGGAGAAGTCATTTGATGATTTCCCAACCACAAAAAAAAGGGGGACTTAATAACATAACTGGCAAAAAGAAACTAAACTAAACTGACTGGGAAAAAGGCATGAACATTTATGTATCTATGAGTACGTATAGCTGGCAAGATTTGGGTGTCAGTGTTATAACAGACCTCCGCCTACCTCCGCAAGGGAATTATGGCAAGTTGTAATTTTTGTTAGCTTTATAATCACTTTTTCTTCTACAGTAGTTCAGTATAAACAAAGCTCACACCTTACGACTTACTACGACATCATCACTCAGTATTAGTCCTGTTCCTGAGATGGTGCCAAATTTGGAATAATATCAACGTGATAGGCTGCCATGCATAATGTTTGTAACCGAGTCTGCCATTGGACAGTTTTATTCACTCCTCAGTTTACTATCCATTCTTCAAAGTTAGTAATAGAGCTGACTTCCCAGGTGTGCTCCGGGCGCACTTTATCAGTCTCATCCATAAGGGTTTTTCTGTACCCCTAGACAATTACGTATTAGGCAGTTAAAATTAAAATATCACAACATGTACGTGTTAACAACACACGTTTTTTTAGAACAACATTTTTAATGCAGCAACCTCCAAAGTGTTCTGGAACGTATCTAAAAATGAAATTGTATTTCTGTCCATTCTTTACACGTTTATAAATACATATCATTTCAAGTCTGAAACAACTATCTATCTCTATGTCTGGAACTATCTATAATTCCATTTTAACATTTTATTCACACGAGGCCGTAGCGAGCCACCCTCGAACAATAAAAACAGCAGCCTACATTCGACGTAAACAGCCCGCAACGTCATGGAAGTCGTTCACAGTTGGCGAAGCGTTAAATGCTACATTTTCCTCGGACATTTGCAATTCGATATTCAGCTAAGCTTCGCGGGATTGAACTCTCCGGATTGCATGTCTACTCGCATTTGATATTGTAATAATATTCATCCCTTTTAAGTATAAAGTGGATCAGGAGTATAAACTCTACCCACTCGCGGTATAGATTAAGTGATCTGTATCAAGGAATAATATTATTGTGTTGTGCTAACTTTGTGCATTGATTTTTGCGATTATGTGTGTTTGCTTTGGCAGTGGTGGGTTGAAAGTTGAGTCGCTCATTCAAAATTGTTACTATAAACATGAGGTTAACCTTTTTAGATGTTATTCAAATGAACACCTTACGGATCTGAGTTACTAAAACGATTATCGTCATCAATCAATCTGCCTAGCCTTTTCCCAACTATGTTAGGGTCGGCGTCCAGTCTAACCGGATGCAACTGAATACCAGTATTTTACATGGAGTGACTGTCTTTCTGACCTCTACAAACCAGTAACTGGGTAGTACGATACCCCTTGGTAAGACTGGTTGTCAGACTTTCGGGCTTCCGACGACCCGTAACGACTGTCAAAGATTAACGTGCTTTTTGAGGCACGGAGGAGTTTCGTTATGTAAAGATGGTCACCCATCCACTGACTAACCCCGGCAAGCGTAGCTTAACCTGATGGATCGACACATGCGGCTGTTATTAATTAGCCACGAGCTCTTCGATTAAAATAAAACAATTATCTACCTACATAAGCAACGTAAATTAGAAACTTTCCCTAAATTGTTGCATATTGGCATGTCTCACGTTTCAGAATACTGAAAGCTCTCTTTAACATAATACCATAAACAAAAGTCATTCTGATCCAAATAAAGCGCATTTCCTTTAGATTTTTATTCTTAATTCACCACACAAGCTCCTTGAGTTATCCCCTACCACTAGACAATCAGTGGCAGCGTGGGTGCCGCCCGTGGCACCTTTTGTTGCCTCGCAACTTATTGCCACAGAAATCCACACACCTACGACGCTACATTATGTTCCTACAATAAAATCTTCATCATTCTCTGTCCGAACAAACGTATGGCAGTAACAAATTGGTCATTCTTCACAACGTTTAACGCCCACCACGCTTAAAATACTGCTGTATGCATTTTAATGCGTTTTAATGGTTCAGCACTACTGTATGCAATGGGATTATGCCTGGATGCAGCCAGACATTTCTAGGCAAGATAAACAGTGGAGGCGTTCTCTGAGATTAGTGCTAAGAGTCTGTGTGTCTTGTATAGTCGAGATTTCCGTTTGTGAATAACCTAAATGTTTAAGTAACCATTGTTTTAATAATGAGTCATGCTTGTGTACTGAGTTAATTACTTGAAGTAAGGTTAAGACTACAGATTTTACTGTTTCATTTGGTTTTATTAATGTAGGATGAATTTTGGAAACGTTACTTAAAATTGTACCTAGGCACAGATTAAAACTAGGCTCCCTAAAAGTTTGCACCTCTGTCACACATCATACTGGAATTAGATAGAGGACCACAGAAAAGTAGGTTTTAAAAATCATCTTTTATAATGTGTCATGGGGCTCAGAACTCAGATAGACAGCTTCTTCGCATACAAGTAAAACCGAGGGTCCCGTTCCGATTTCTAAAAAAGTGTGCTACTTTATTTTCCTGTAATCTTTACATTAACTTTTATAACTTACAATAATTTCAGATTTTTTTCTAGGCAAACTTCGGAGAAGGGGGGGGTGTATTTTTTATATTTTTTTATTATTCATCAAAGGTGGAAAACGATGCGGCCTAAAAAAAAGAAAAATGTTTGAGAATGTGCAAACTGCGTTCTTTCATATGTTATTGTAGCCCCACTTCGAATTTTTAAGACCCCCTTTCAGTCAGTTAAAAAAAAAAGGATTTTCATTTCTTGCATAATTGCAAAATAGTTGAGCAAACGTCATCTAAAACTGATCCAAATTTCAAGTTGATAGCATTAGTAGTTTTTGAGATATCCAGCTGTGACAGATGGACATACAGACTCAGTCTCTCCATAAGGGTTCCTATTCACGATTTTGGTACGGAACCCTAAAAACCTAAAGTACGAATACGATCTTGACCATTTCAAACGTTGAACTCGACAATGAGCTTAAACTGCGATGTCATTATAAACAAACAAAACACAGGCATGCCTCACATTTGAGGTTAATGTTGTTCGCAATTTCACGTAACATAAGCCACATTTTAATTTTCCCAACATACAAAGTGCAAGAGCTTGCATTGTCGTGGCATCTCTGAGATAGCACAAGTCTTAATCTCGGCGGAGCACGTTGTGACTGCCCTAATGATATCTCAAGATGCGCTTAAGAGCCCATACATAACACTCTAAGAGACGTTTTTAAAATTTAAGCCAACGTTAATGCATTCTACCCCGTTTACTGTTTATATTTATTCAAATTTGTAGGCGAGTCCACAATGCAGTGTCTCGCCTTTGTGATCGTATAGTATTAGCATAAAACGAGGTGTATTCAATGGACAAAGTAACTGGTATAAAATAAAATTTTACGGTATATTGAAGAAAGGGAGGTCGTGTTATTCTCAATAAAATGCCCATATTCCGTGGTGTATGGGAACTGAATATTTCACGTCCATTGACAAGGTTGTTGTGATCAAGTTCTGGTGTATAGGAATTGGTTGTTTTTGCTTCGAGTCGGGTGCACTTCACATTGCTGTTCTTTGTAAAAGAATTTTAATAATATGAAATGTTCTTGTTTATATTTATGAAAATGTATTCCGTAGTCAGTGGGTTTCCTTAGCCTTAGGGGTTTTATACAATAATAAACAATACCTTACATGTTTTCGTTTAAAAACCGTTTTAATTAACTTTCATCGGGGATTTGGTTTGGTCTGCGTAGGTACTAAATAATATATTATGATGCGTCTGACAACCGCGGGACGTTAAGATTTTTATTTTATTTTTACGGATTCATCTACTCCAACGATTCGTCGCACGACGGGATTAAACACACACATTTCTTTAGAGTGTCCTATTTGAACTTGCAAGTCATCGCGCAAGCACAGGAATACATTTTCATCGCGTGACGAAATCGCATCATTTGCTCGTACGATGGTTAGCCAAAAAAGACGACGCCTAAGACTGTTTGACCACCGCACGACGAGACGTCAATGAGAAAACAGATGACGGTGGCAAAGTCGCGACAGTACATTTACTATGGTGCTGTCATCTATTTTCTCGTTGACGTCCCGTTCCCGGTGTGGTGGAAAAAGTAAGGCTATATATTTTGTCTTCATACATACGGCGCTATGTTTCAATCTGACACTTAAAAGGATGTCCAAATATCAAACACAAATCTGTAAGTATCAAAAAACGTAAACCAAAAAAAAAACAAAATCTAAACAAAGTTCCAAAAATTAAATGAAGTTATCGAACAATTTTCCAATTATCCGCTTTAAAATAATCGAAGTAGTTGAACAAAAAATTAATAATCGATTCACAAAGTTTGAGTAACGATAAATTTTGTAATAAACTGTGCCGCGCTTTACTCTAAATACTTTATTTTGAACGCCGCTCGCGGGCATTGCTCCATTATTGAAACGAATTGTTTTCTGAAGTTTTAATATTAAAGGCTACGTTATTGGAATTTCCTTCTCATTTTTAGGGTTCCGTACCTCAAAAGGAAAAAACGGAAACAATAATGAATCACTTTGTTGTCCATCTATGTCAGTCTGTCAAGACCCTATTTCTCAGGGACGCGTGGAGGTATTAAGTTGAAATTAATTTAAGTGTTAGTCTAAGATCCCTTAGATTAGAGCTCTAAACAAAAAAAAATCAAGCTTCTAAGTCAACGCAATAAAAAAATACGGCCATTTAAGGCTCTTACAGACAGAGGCGATATCGCGTCGCGACGTGTCGCGTAGCGGTATTGCGACGCGATAATATCGCAATATCGCTCGCGATATCGCCTCTGTCTGTAAGAGCCTTTATGCGATATATTTTGATCGCAAATAAATCAAAACCTATAGGGAGGGTACTTACCGTTGACCTAGAATCATGAAATTTGGCAAGAAGCAAATAAATCACATATGTATGTCACAATAAAGGAAAATCTAAATCTATCTAATCTAAAGGAAAAATCTGAAAATTGTTATTTTATAATTTTATAAAATAAAAAATAAAAAATTTGGGATTTAAAACTTAAAGCAGTTGGAGAATTGACTGTGATGTAAATTAATGTATTGATGAGGAGCTCGTAGCTAAATTACTGAACGTTATGATCTCAATGGATTGAATTAAATGATTTTGATTTGATTTGATTTGATAACAGCCGCACGTGTAGATCCACAGAACAGATAATCTGTTCTGTGTGTAGATCCATCAGGTTAAGCTACGCTTGCCGGCGTTGGTCGGTGGATGGGTGACCATCTTTATATAGGCACCGAGACTCTTCCGTGCTTCGGAGAGCATGTTTAGCCGTTGGGCTGGCTGTCATTCGTGGATCTTTGACAGTCGTTACTGGTATTCAGCTGCATCCGGTAAAATTGGAAGTCGACCTCAACATAGTTGGGAAGAGGCTAGGCAGGTTGAATATATATGGGAGAACATGTTTTTCGACTATAATGTTAAGTTTGTTTTTGGGGTAAATTCTTGTCAAGTACGGAACCCTTCATTGTGCGTGGTCCGACACGCACTTGGCCGGTTTTTTTTCTATTATTGCTTATAAAATTTCTGTGCTATTTAATTTTTTAAGTATGGCGGACTTTCGTTTATTGGGTATATTAATATTTTGTTTCAAATACATTGTACCAAAGAAACTATGGATGTACTGTTAAAAGATGATAAATGGCTAGATAGGGAGTGACTGTAGTGATGACGTTTAATAGAGAAGTTTGGAAGAAAATACAAATTGCGCATACCCTGAATAAATTGGGTTAGGGGCAGGAGAAATATGAGGACATTTTACCCAAATTCAAAACATTGAAGTTCTTTATTGTCGGTCAGGATATGATTCCAAATAATTTAACTTAACGGGAAACCAATTTTTTAAAACCTCACATATCCATCAGGTGTAATTACTTAGTAATTTCTCAATGGGCAGGTCTATTCTGAAACGAGGGCCACCATATTCATAGTAAAAAAAAAACATTCAAAAGAGCATGCATTTTCCTTTCCTCAAAAGTAATCATTCAAAACGAGATAGAAATAAATCCCAGGTTTAACATATAAACAGTTAAAAGTACTTAAGACGAAGAAAATGTTTTCCTAATCAAAGCCTCTTCAAGCCCTTTTCATAGCTACTTGAATCGAGAGGATGAATGGTACTGAATGCTAATTCACATGAAAGCTCGAGTTTGTATCTAATTACACTTTACAACCTTCCAACTTGTTAAGTAGACTCGAATTCGTACTGAGTTTAATCGAATTTATGTTTTGACCGAAGCTTTATATATATTGGCAAGTAGGTATGTGATTTGAAATGAAAAATATGTTAACGTTACAATAATTTTAATTTTAGGGTTCCGTATCTCAAAAGGAAAAAACGGAACCCATAAAGGATCAATTCGTTGTCCGTTTGTCTGTATGTCTGTCACTCTGTCAAGACCCTTTTTCCCAGGAACGCGTAGAGATATAAAGTTGAAATTAATATCGAATACGGAAGTATATGGTGCCTTGCGCTAACAAAATCAACCTTTGTCAAAGCAAAAAAAATACGGTTATTTATGCGACATATTTTGATACTCGGAAGTAAATAAAAATCTATAGCTTACTCTCTGTTGGCCTAGAATCCAAGAAGCAAGTTCTCACAGCACAAGTAAAGGAAAAAGTCTGAAAATCATTCATTTGTCGTTTTATCACATAAAAAAAAATAGTTTTTTTGAAATTACAACTTAAATTTGCAGTTGGAGAATTGACCGTGACGCATCAATGTACATATGTGAGAACATGTTTTTAAACTACAATATTAAGTTTGTTTTGGGATAAATTCTTTTAAACTACAGAACCCTTGATTGTGCGTGGTCTGACACGCACTTGGCCGGTTTTTGCAATTCGTAATAGGCCACTAGAGCAAAATAATTAAGTAAGTACGTCTAGTTTTACTTAATTAATTTTTGTAATTTAATTCTGTGGACAAATTTGTCATACCTACCTAACTACTTTCTTAAATAAAAATAATTTCTTCGAGTTCATAAATGCTTTTGTAATTAATTATTTTTCACTCGGAAAACGCTCAAGTCCTTACAAAATTACTCTAAAAAATAACGTCTCAACAGTAGCTATTGTTTGAGGCAAACCATTTTGTTCCCGCGTACTAAAATTAAACGTCAATCGTTATGTCAAAGGCAGCGTGGTCGTAGTTTGTTATTAAAATAATCGACAATTCCTACTTCCTGGGGATTTTCTAAAACATCTCTTTTGTTTCGATTTTTATTTAATTTTCCCTCCCTCTGTTTGTATTTTTAATGAGAAAAAATTGCAGAATGTACCTTCAGCTAGAGGTTGGTTTGTAGCGAAATGCGTCAACTTATTTAGTGGCGTGTATTAAAAAAACTTTGTTTATGACTCGAAGGACCACCAAGCTAGTGAACGAAGATGTAAACAAGGATTATAATAAATAATTTTAAAACTTGTTGTGTTAATTTTCTTTCTGGCTTCAGAGCAAAAAATAGAATAATTTTGAGGTGATAAAATACTTTCATTCGGTAAGTTCCTTTTCAAGGTCTTTTTGTTTTGAATAATTTAAAAAAAATACTTTCATCGATTTGTCTAATGTTACCGATAAAGTAATTTAAAAATTCGTTTCTCCTCTATTCTGATTAAACACATTTGCTCGACATTACAAACACGATCAAAAAGAAATCGCCCATTTTCTATTTCCGTACCGAATCGTTTAACATACGACAAAATCATTTCCATCCGTACAAACTTGGTAAAACGATTTCAAATTACTTCAAACACAACAGGAATGAGTGAACCGAAAACTCGTTTCTTCGCTATAAATCGGAATATGCAAAATGCTGGGATGACAAAAGTTTGTTTCACTGTTTCGCTGGCCAGTGGCTAGGTTCGCTTCGAACTCCCGATACGGTTTGACAATGCACATGCAAATTAACCAACAGCAAAGAGCATTTCTGTGCGGAAACTTTAATGGCATAACGTACCCCGTTTAAGTTCCGCGATCCTTGCAACAATTATTTTGCTACCGGTGCTATTCCTGTTTACCCGCTTTCCTTATTTTGATCACAATGCGCTACGTGTGCGGACTTGGCTAGTCTTCCCTTACTTAAGCTAAATAAGGAGCCTTTTATAATGTGGGAAAAATGGAAAATGTATCGAGGAGTTTGCAGTTGGAGAAATAAAGGGGTAATCTTTGCACAAGTTTCGGGGTCAGTTAAGTCAAGGTTGAGGCACCTTTGCAATGGACATACGAAAATAATGAGTTGACAAGCAAGGTAAGTGAACTTTGAAACATAGCGGTTTAAGTTACGTATCGTTTAATGATATTACAGAACATCTGTCTATCTTTATGAAAAAACCGGTCAAGGGCGACTCGGACTCGCGTACCGAGGGTTTCGTTCCGATTTCTGAAAAAGTGTGCTATTAGAGACATCGTTTTATTTTTCCTGTAATCTTTACATAAACTTCTATCACATACAATAATTTCAGATTTTTCTCTATGGTAATCTTCGGAGATGGGTGGAACGGTATTTTTTTTTACATTTTTCATCAAAAGTCGAAAACTTGAAAAAATAAATTTGAGAATATGCAAACAGCGCTCTTTCATATGATACCTTATATGCCCTAGTAGCCCCACTTCGAATTTTAAGACCCCCTTTCAGTCCCTATTGCAAAAAAAAAATATAAATTTTTAATTCTTTCTTAAGGCTCTTACAGACAGAGGCGATATCGCGGTCGCGCCGCGATATTTCGATATTATATCCGTAGAAAAATATCGCGTCGGGACGCGATATCGCCTCTGTCTGTAAGAGCCTTTACTTGCAAAATAGTTGGGTAAACGTCATCTAAAACTGTTCCAAATTTCAATTTGATAGCATTACTAGTTCTCGAGATATCCAGCTGTGACAGACAGACAGACAGACTGAGTCGCACCATAAGGGTTCCTTTTTACCATTTTGGTACGGAACCCTAAAAAAAGAGAAGTCCTGACTGACCGACTTATTGACTGACTCTTCAATGCCCAGCCCAAACTTTTAGATCTAGAAAGTTGAAATTTTGCACAGTGGTTCCCTTTATAATATAGACAAGGAGTAAGGAATGAATTCCTCGTAGTACGTTCCCGTGGGATGTTTTCCAACATCCACTCGGGCGAAGCCGTTGGCAAAAGCTAGTTAAATTAAAAATTTACTCAAAGAATTCCTAAAAAATCTATAGCTACCTAATTGAAGATCAAACATTTTTAAAGTAGATCACTTTAAATTTGCTACCTACTTACTTTTATTATTTCATTAATTACTTTTCCGAATAAAAATGCAGAATTACTTATACATTTAAAATTCCCTCCTAGATCATTAATTAAACATGGAGGCACTTACTAATTTCCGCTTATCAATTTTTAATAAAGCACACAGAAACATAAGGAGGGAATATTTTTGAAACAAAGTAGACCGTAATCTTAAAAATCCAATATTGCGAAATTAAGTTTTTTAATTATTTTTCTTTCTGTATTCACGGCTTAGTTTTCTTCATTGCCCGGGGCTGTCTCGGCAACAATATTGAGTTCCGAGATATCTAAAAACCCGAATATCTTTTGTTTTGTTACTACGAGATAATTGTTGTTACTCTTGACGATTACATTAATGTTTTATCCAAATAATTGTGATTAATATTGTTACTTTTAGTTTGTATACCAAGTCGTCTCTGTCTGTTGTGAAATAACAAAACATTGATACAACTTTGTTTAAAAAATGTAACGGTAATTAGCTGTAGCATTTTTTTAGGGTAAAACGGAACGCTATTACTAAGACTTCGCTGTCCGTCCGTCTGTCCGTCCGTCTGTCTGTCCGTCTGTCACCAGGCATGTATCTCATGAACCGTGATAGTTAGACAGTTGAAATTTTCACAGATTATGTATTTCTGTTGCCGCTATAAAAACAACTACTAAAAAACAAAATAAAATAAATATTTAAGGGGGCTCCCATACAACAAACGTGATTTTTTTGCCGTTTTTATAGATAATGGTACGGAACCCTTCGTGCGCGAGTCCGACTCGCACTGGGCAGGTTTTTTAATAATGATGATTTAACGAATTTGTCCTCACCTTTTTAATGACCATTATTTAGATCAAAACGTGACATTGGTATATAAAAAAAACAGGTCAAGAGCGAGTCGGACTCACGCACGGAGGGTTCCGTATCATCATTTATATTTAATTTTTGTTGACGATTTCTGAAAAAGCGTGCTATTTAGAAACATCTTTTTATTTTTCCTGTAATCTTTACATAAACTTCTATCGCATAGTATATTTCAGATGTTTCTCTTTGCAAACTTCAAAGATAAGGGGAACGGTATTTTTTTTACATTTTTCATCAAAAGTCTAAAACTATGGGGCCTAAAAAAAAATTAAAAATGTTTGAGAATTTTCAAACAGCCCCTAGTAGCCCCCCACTTCGAATTTTAAGACCCCCTTTCAGTCCCTTTTGTAAAAAAAACTTTGCCAAATTTCAAGTTGATAGCATTAGTAGTTCTTGAGATATCCAGCTGTGACAGACGGACAGACAGACAGACAGACTGAGTCGCACCATATGGGTTCCATTTTTACCATTTTGGTACGGAACCCTAATAAAAAGATAAAATATGTGATGTTCACTCAAATGTGTCCACAAAACAATGAACAATGAATATTATAGGTATTATAATTGAATATTTTTCTGAATCATCCTGTGGCCACTTGACAACCGATATAAATACCTGTCCCCCATTCAAGAGGAAGTGTGCTAAATTACATATTGTTCTATAATATATTGTAATGAAATGCGTCTGTGCGCCTGCGATTAGTCGAGCGAGAAATTGCTTAATCAGTCATCTGTGTAATGTCGATGATTAGCCCGATACCGATATGAAATCGACGGTGAAATTTTCGGTGCATTCATTGCGGCAAACAATGGTAGGGGTAGCGACAAAAGTTTTACTGGGTCTGTGAAAGTTTTTTTTTTTTTTGTTTTTAAGGGGAATGGTATGAATTTTATTGGAAACAGGGTATATTTTAAAAACTTTTTGGGTTATAAAGGCACGTGGAAGGACCAAAGATATAATAATTATTGAAATTGTATTATGCAGTTTGTGGTACCTAGGTAGTGCAGACACTGTATTTTAATCATGCTATAGTGTAAAAATGCATAACAGGTACGTCATTAATAACCAGTGAATAGAAAATTACAACTTACTATTATAGCTGACGCTACCATCCTGAAAACTGTACCCATAACTATTTATTTATCATACCAACAACAACATATTTGTTTAAAACTGCAACCTTTATTCCCTAGAACATTTTAAACATATTTATTCACAGAATCCTTCACACATTCAAGCTTCATGAGTCGTAAATTTGCCAACAAATGGCCCTTGACGATTTTCACGCTGTCAGAGAAATGAAGGAAAACAGAATCCTGGGCATTGGCCGCCCCAAGAGATATATTGTCCAGTCCCAACCCGCCACGTCATGATGATAATAAATACCCCAGTAATACACATTATTTTTCCTATCCTTTATACGAATTATTTACGTCAAAATGTAATACTTTATAGACGTATCGACAGTTAACGTGATTAACGATATGAAAGCGCGGTTTATATCAATTATTTTATTTTCTATTCGATTGTTTTCTATTCGAGTGGACAACGTTTTAATATCGAAATGGTTTGGATTTATAGCTCAGTCGTCGTGTAATGGTTTTGTGTAGATTTGTATTATGAATGTCTGTTATTAATGGTCTGGATTACAAAAAAAGTGGTGTCAGTGCCAACAATAGTGATTTTTAGTCCAATTATTACTAACTCCCCCGCTTCGCTTTTCCCCGCGGCTTCGCTCACGCAGATGTCGGAAAATATCCCACGGGAACGTACTACCGGGAAATCCTTCCTTATTCCTAGTCTACATTATAAAGGAAAACTCTGTGCAAAATTTCAGCTATATAGGTTCAAGGGTTTGGGCTGGGCGTTGGTGATTTGATGAGTCAGTCAGTAAGGATTTTTCTTTTTATTTAGATGACACTTTGAGCGGAGCGACGTTATAATACGTAAAATTTGATAAATGCTAATTGACACAACGGTTAATCACGTCAGCAAAAAATATGTCTTTCTTTAAAGAACGTGTATAAACGGCTGCGGCCTATACCAATTCCTTCAAGCTACGTCATCGCGCCGTATCACTTTAAATTTTCGGACTGCTAGCGCCACTCCACGGTAGTTTTGTTGCACACTTTTTAAGGCTAGTCACACACATACATTATAATTACGCGTACATTCGCAACGTCGACGTGTAGTAACGGTTGTGTCACATTTCATATTATCTTTGCTTGTATGAAAAACCAGAACGTCACTAATCGTCATATATTTTGTATGAGAAAATAGTGTGCCGCGCAACAAACATTTGAATACCCATATGCTCAGCTGAAAGTGATAAATAGAGAAAGTGACATGAAAATACTGTCCTATAAAATAAATTAATGATCCAAATTATCAGGATTTGGTGGTTATGAAACTGCATCGGAAGAGGGCTATGTATAACAATCTGCAGGTAGTCGATATGGAACACTAAATAGCTTTTACCTCTATTTTAAACGGCAGTTTTGATTTTCATTATCTCCAGACACACTCCACAAATAATTTCCCTCTAACTAATTTTATTTACGTTTTATCCATTTCCACGTTACCAGTACATACGTACAAATTCAATTCGCTTTTCCAATCGACTGAAAGCTGTTTACAATCACGCAGCAAGTAACACGGCTCGTTTGAGCTAAATAAAAGACTGCGGGCGATGTGTCCGAGCCCATTGAAGGTACCTGTCCCACCGGCCGACGAGGAAGCGACTAGCTATCACGATTTTCTCGCTCAAAAATCATAAAAAAGATTGTAGGTCCCGTGTAAGTAAAAGAGATTTATGTTAAATTAATAGGTTGATTGCGCTGACTGTTCAGACTACCCGCCGCTAGTACCTACTCGTTTGTCACAGCGATAGGAGTTATCAAAGAGAGTACCTATTCGATCAGCGACTTTCGCTTGGTGGTTAGAAAAATCGCTGAGAGACTCACGCTAAAACGGCCACTTTGGCAGAATCATAACAAGATAATAGGTATTTATGAATCATATTTGGAATCGTAAAACTGTCACCAACTGGCAATTCATAATTTATCTGCGTACAATTCATATCACGCAATTCATCTGTTTGACAGTTTTGTATGGAGATTCGTAAAATGGTCCACAAATTATGAATTGCTATATTGAAGTTTAATGTCAAATAGCACAATCATAATAAATTGCTGGGAATTGGGAATTCAGGGTTTTAGAGGAATTGCTTAATGTGGCCGTTTTAGGCCCCCAGGTCTTTCCAATTTTGAAACAATCCAGCTTGCAAATGTTTTGTACCGTTCCGGCTTTCCATTGTTTTACGAGAACGAAGGACCATAGAGGCAGAGGTTCTTCAATGAATCAGTGTATATAAAAAGTAACTTTAACGTGTAAAGTCGTCTGTTTTGTCGATAGTACCTAGTGATATACGCATACTAGTGAGTAATCGCTCGTCGCCGTCACGCATTCGCTTTAATTGCTTCTCGTTAATCGCCGGCGGTGGGACGTATGCCGAAGTACGTTAGGTAGGTAAGCATGGGTATGGGTAGCAAGTATGATAATGCTTTTTTCTATAAATGTATGGAAATAATAGTGTTTTTGCTGATAATGTTGTTGATTGTGGTTTAGGTGCACTTTTAATTGAGTCAAAAATACATAATAAAACGACAATTGATAGATTCTGGACTGCAGGAGTAGAATTGGGTTAAAAGGTATTACGAGTATTAGGTAAGTATAATGATTTTGGAAACCAAAATGTGATCGGTGTCAAGAGCAGGCCCAATATGCAACAAAAAAAAGAAAATAAAGAAACAGTTTGCCATTCAAGAATTTTTCAATGATTGACCAAGGATGTTCAATCATTCAGTATTTTATTGGTCAAGTCAAAGTAAGATAGGTACCACATGAATACTGTATTATCATCACCTAAGAAATTCATGAATCAAACTGAACTTCACCTATTTTTTTGTCCATGGTGCTAATTTTGTTGTCCAGACCGAGAAATAAAAAAGTCCACCAAACCCGTGTACAATTGTACGAGTTTTTAATTTGCATTCGTCTCATTCGTCACTTAGTATTCAAAGCATCGCCTTGAACTGAATCGAAACAGGAACTTTCAATAGCAAAAACATTCTCACTAAGTGGAGTGCTCGAATTAGCGGATTTATTCATTCTTTTATGCTTTCATAATTATATCTTAGAATGCTGGGTTACTTTTATTTTTCATGCTAATCTAGGAACGTGCTTGAAAATAACTTACGACGTTCATTTAAAGTACGTTGGCACTAAGAGTTGTCGTTCTTTAAAAGTTCTAGATGAGAGAATAGTAGTAAAAACTATCTCGACATAATGTAACATTAAGTGCATGTTTAGTTGAGTGCTTGCTAATTTTAGCACACAGTAATTAGCTACCTCGTTATTCGTTTTTTTATTACAGATAAGTATATGGTTCTAACGAGCTTGGGGTTTGTCTGATGGTAATAACCAAGGATCTGACAACAGCAGCATCTTAGGGTACTCTGAAGTAGTTATCATGCGTTTCAAACTTTTCAGGAAGCCATGTTAGACTATTTTATTTGTGCGAGCCTGTGTCCTTCAAACGACATCTTTCAGGTTGTCTGCGAATAATATCAAAGTAACAGACAAGAAGCAATGGACAAAATTGACAAAACTTAAATTCTTACAACTGTTGAGTACGAGGCTTTTGGCTACTTTGTAAGTGTGTAGTTTTTATGTCTTTTCTTTTTAACCGGCGAACGTGCGTTTTGTTTTTGCAGAGTAAACAATTTTTCTTACTTAACTATAATTAAAACCTAATTGTCAAATGCTTGCTATATTATTCTATCAAACACTAATGTAAACCTAGTTAGTAAACTATTGCATTAGAACTACACCAAAAGATAAATGTCCTTTTACGGTCTTTTTAATTACACTATGTATCAAATAGATTGGCCGTTTGAGATTTACGGTCCGTTTTACTGCTGATTTATCCCAAAAATGTTGCTGCAATTGGCTAATGTCACCTAACTAGTCGTATAAAGAGGCCTTTACGAATTATTAAGGGCTATTTTTCCCGAATGTATTGTATGCCATCTACGTATAAAGTAATAAGTATAGTCAAAAATTTGATACAAGGGGATAGTCCAATTGTACACTGATTTATTGGAAATGATGATTATTAAGTAGGTACGTAGCAAGCCACTAGGCAAAATTTGAAGACCAATTAAGATTCTAATACAAAATACAGACATTCCAAAAAGTTAATGAACTCTACGTCGCGTCAGCACCCGACGAAAAGGGATTAGATTTTCCCTTTAAAAATATCCCGTTCCCAATGTGGCTGATAAATGAGTTAAAGCTTGCTCCATGTCATATTGAGACCTTTACTGTTCATTACTGTTATTAGCAAAGGGTCTGAACAAAAGTACAACTTTTCCACCCTTTAGGGATTTGCGAGGCTCCCAGTTTTTGGGATCCTAATCCCATTCCACGTTCTTTCCTCTCATTTCGACGGAATCAGTAAAACTTCTCAATTACGTATGTATAACAAAATGTCTAACAGGGTTCCTATTGCGTTTCGCGTTTGTGCATGCAAATTGGAGAGCGATAGCGAACTATTATTTGCTTGCAAAGTTAAATAGCTTTTGCTGGTCTTTCTCTAGAAAAACCAGGGAAGAGTTTTAATCCCAAATCGAACTGGGAACTGACTGAACTTTCAACGAGCTGTTGTTAGAGAATGCGTTTTTTTTTTCTGTCAATGAATACTAACTTTATATTGCTACTGAAGTTGTAAAATAGAACAGTGAGCATTTTTAAACCTATCTGTTATAAAAAAGTTGCGTTGTGTTTTATGAACATAATAAAATTCTACTTTATAACATAAAATGTTTTAGTTATTTTATTTGCAGACTGCTAAAATATACGGTCGTATGCAGAAGCGTGATTAGGAAATTAAAATTTAAAGATACTTACTTATGTTACCTTTTTCTACAAGGGTCCTTGGGGTTCCTAAGTTAATGTTTATCTGTCCCCGTGTTCTAACTAAAAAGATCATTCGCACAATACGCAAACTATCGTCACGTTCATATAAATATGTCCCATTTTTATTTCGGAAAACCGGAGGGTACCCTATCTGTTGACGCGACCGTCACTTGTTCACGCTAATGATTCTTTCATTGAGAGTTTTTTTTAGTTGACGATTGCTTATTGTTAGGACGCCTACCACGACTAGTAGACCGAAAATATGATTTTTAACCTATACCCGTGATATCTATCAAAATTTGATGATGTCATAATCTTAGCAAAATACATAATGCAACCATAAATTTTCACAACACGCCAATAAAAAATCGGGTTACTGGCTTACGTAATGCACTCTTGAAAAACTAAGAGCTTTCTCACATCAATAGCCTTTCAACAGGGCATCCATCACTTATAAATAAAGTCGTTTCATAGTGGTGATGTCACTATAGTAACATAAATCTGAGTGCAAGTTGCAACGATAAAAGTAGGTCGTGATTACGTCATAAGGTGTCGCTGTGTTTACCTGTAGCTGACGTCACTTCTTTAGATTTTGTTTTATTTGTTCCGGTGACATCTTTACTCTGGTTCTATAGCTTATATTTTTCTAGAAGGCTCCGAACCTTTTACATGGTTTTAAAAAGATTTAAGTAGATTGGATGAAAGGTCTATTCTTTTCCATCAAACGATAAAAGTAAGCTAAATCCATGACCACAATTATGTAAACATTTAATCAAGAATCTTTTTTTAACGGTTTAGCCACCTAATGTGCAATCATACTATATTATAAAATAAAATAAAACGAACAACTGCTACAAAATATTTCAAAATACACATGCATGTTGCATAATGCATGCCCATCAACATCCAATACAAATCGAATACCAAAAAATATCGATTCTTATTTCTTATTAAAATTCCTTAATTACCGTGAACAGTTCGTACCATTATTTCCTTGGCCTTTGATCAATCAGACAGCTGACTAACCAAATTATGTCGATATTGAATCAGCCCAAACAAATTACATCGTCTTTGATAAGGTGATTATTAAATATAATTATTGTTTCGTCACGAACCCCAGCTTTGTGATACGCCAGACGATTGATAGTAGTATTTTCATTGTGGGGAGGTATATATATGTTTCTTCAGTACAAATTGTTGTTGAGACATTATTTTGTTTCGGTTTTTATGTAGGTTTTAATTTATTGTAGAGAGTTGATACGACATTATTCTAGTGTGAATAGTAAAAACATGCATTTACGTAATATACATTATTCTTGTCCAGAAGATTCTGAATAACTATTCTTACAAAGAGACAACATTTCTGAACGTATTCTTCAACTTAGAGCTCTTAGCTTTTGTTCATTTACAAAGTACTTCACTGCACCAAGAACACTTTTAATTACTTGAAAAGTAAGTAGATTTCATATATTTTACTTTACACATTTTCAACAAACGTCTACGTGCACAACCCAACCAGAAACATTTATGGTACAGTCAGCGTCAGAGAAAAGATGACTGTACAAAACATAAAAGTTGTCTCCCACAAAAAGACATAACGTCACCAAACCTAATTGGCGAAGACGCGGTTGAAGGCATGAAATTAAACATGACAAAATACTCGGACACAAAGAGAAATTACAGTCGGCAACACTTCTACGTCCTAATTATCGCAATGACAAAGTACAGGCAGGCAGAGGACAGGAAAGGACAACGAATTTATATCGAATCGCCGAGAATTTATCGCCGTGTTTTGTCTTACACATTTATTTGATTGTCTTTTGTTACTTTTCGATTTGAATTTTGAATAATATTGGGGTTCTAATTTTATACAAAAAACAACAAAAAATACAAATATAAAAATTATTTTCTCAAACATGCATGGAAATGTTGTCATTATTTTCGAATAAAGAACACGCGAAGTATCGAATTTACGATCAAAGAAAATCAAATCCATTGCAGGAGCGTTTTTTGAATTTGGAACATTACACCGCTCCAGCAATGTTGTATGAAACGGCGTGCTGGGGTTATTAAATACTCTTTCATTGGATCTCTTTTATCATTCTTGGCATACCAAAGGTTGTCTCTTTGCTTAGTATAAATTGCGTTCACGTGGCTGTATAGATAGCCACAAATGCCTTTCGGCACAGATGTTAGATAGAAAATTGGCGGCAAAGCTGAAAATTCATCTTGATTTGAAAATTTATATTTAAGTATTATGTATGTAAAAAACAAATTTACATTCATAATAAATATAAAGTGAAATGAAGATTGATTGTAGGTACTCCACCAGATTTAAGATCAGAATCCAAATTGGCAATGGAAAACCTGCTTCCAGCGAAGTCAAAAGAAAAATACATGAAACTAGGTATATGAAAATTTTATGATTTGGAAAAACGAGAAAAAAGTGAACATTTTCTCTGAAACAGTATTTTTGGCGTATTTTACTGAGATTGCTAAAACTAAAAACCCATCTACATTATGGACAATTTATTCCATGCTGAAATGTACAGTTCATATTAAAAACGGCATTAACTTGAAAAATTATGGAAACTTAACTACTTTTATTTCCCTGCATTCTTTTGAGAAAAGCACTATATATGCCTCGGCGGAAATAGCAATTGCCTGTCTCGTATTAGTGAAGTCCTCGCCTACGGCTCGGCCTTCAAACTCATACTCGACCTGCAATTGCCTATTTCACGGCCTTTGCAATAATGTACTATTATTGACATAAAACAGTACAACAAATTAAAACTGCTGCGCTAAAAAAAAGTGTGTTGCAGGAGCCAGTGTCATAGACACTTGTTGTTGGAAGATAACACAAAAAAAAAATAACAAAAGGAAGCAAAAAAGATACCTTATACTTTACGTAAAGAAAGAAACAACAACTTAAATTAAAACCTAAAACAAGGCACTTAAAAGCATAACTATTATTATTGAAAAAAAAAAAACAATTCTATTCTCTTCAGAAGTGCCTTTTATGTGCCTGTTTGAAATAAACGATTTGACTTCGACTTTTTTCAAAAAACTTTCAATAATGCGAAAAACAATGGACAATTGATTAAAAAATCCTGGTATTGTACCTAAACGAAAACTTTGGATCAATTTCAAATACAAACAAAATATTCAAACTAAATATATTGTTTTGCATCATAGCTATGAATTTTTTGAGCGAACAGTGTTAAAACTATGAAAGCTATCTGTTATTGAACCTAATAGACTTAACTGACGATCGTTTGAAAGCTATAAATTTTAGCTGCAAAACAATACAAATATTTTCAACCATTTATTATTTTTATCGTGTATTACTACTGTCAAATACTACACTGACCGTAAGACGCCGGTGTACGCCTGCTTCCTTGATCTCTCCAAGGCTTTCGATCTCGTTTCTTACGACGTGCTTTGGAGTAAGTTGAGGAGTAGGGGTATACCGGAGGAATTGCTCAGTGTATTGCAGTTTTGGTATCAGGGCCAGACAAACTGTGTTAGATGGTCTAATGCGCTCTCGGAATCATATGGATTGGAGTGCGGGGTGAGGCAGGGGGGCTTGTCGTCTCCTCGGCTCTTCAATCTATATGTTAACGACCTCATTGCCGAGCTCAGCAGCATGCGTGTCGGATGCAGGGTAAATGGTGTTAGTTGCAACAACATCAGTTATGCGGATGACATGGTGCTGCTGGGCCCGTCACCGCAGGCGATCTTGGAGCTGTTAAAGGTGTGTGAGACATACGCTGCTGCACATGGACTGGTCTACAATGAAAAAAAATGTGAATACATGGTCTTTGGGGTCGCTGGTAAGAGCCGGGAAAGTACACTCGAACTTGCCATTAACGGTACGCCATTACGTAGAGTGACCAGGTTTAAATATCTTGGGCATTTTCTTACCGACGACCTCAGTGACCATAGTGACATTGAGAGGGAGCGTAGGGCGCTGGCGGTCAGGGGTAATATGTTGGCACGAAGATTTGCTCGGTGTACTGACCAAGTTAAGGTTACGCTTTTTAAAGCTTATTGTCAGAGTTTTTACACCGGTAATCTTTGGGTCAACTATTCGAAAAGGTCGCTGGATGTCCTACGCGTCCAATACAATAATGTTTTTAGGATGCTGTTGCGACTGCCTCGGTATTGCAGTGCCTCGGAAATGTTCGCGGTAACCCATACAGATGGGTTTCATGCGATTATCCGCAAAAAGACGGCTTCACTTCTGAGCAGAATAAGGGGCAGTCGCAATAGTATCCTGAAGGCTGTGGCGGCAGACACTTCCTCTGCGATAATAAGACAGTTTGTGAGAAGGCTGATACCATAGTGTCCATTTCTTGTTGTGTAGGTTCAGTCTTGTTATTGACTGTCTCTTTATCTGTATTTAAATTGTCTTTAGCTTAAGTTACTAACAATAGTGTTTTAAGTTCTAATTTTGTTACTAACCTTTTATGGATCTTTAGTTATCTGAAATAAAATGATTTTATTTTTATTTATTTATTTATTACTAAGAGATTCTTTTTTTATTTAATGAGGTAGATAGAATACCTACGTTTTGGCAGCTTATCTATTTAACTATTTTGTAAACACCCTATGGGTAAGTATAAAGTAATCCATAATCAAAACAACGATTGCTCTGCATATTTTTGCTGGCTCTCCATAGGAAACGAACAATTTGGTACTAATTAAGTACTTATTTTTTAGATATATTTCGACTATTTCTGAGAATTACACCCGCGATACTGACACTCACATTGGAACTGTGCACCTAAATAGCTTCTGACGTTTCATAAGTGCCCATGTAGGTTTGTGTGAAATAAAATATTTTGTATTAATTAATAATTATTGTTATTAATATTAATTGATCGCAGCATATTTTAACGAGGTTACCAAAAGATACTAAAATGTAATTTAAAAAAAATACGGAAATTCTTAGCAGGAATTTTTGTACAGGGAGTAACCGAGCTGTTGAAAATCCTTTATATTCATAACAAAGGCTTAACAGTGTTTATCTGTTCACTGTAGTGCATCAATATCGCACGAGTGGACACCAATCTTCTTAAAATTAATTCGCAATGTACACGAAACGTAAACTGGTCGTACAGCGTAGATTCACCCACTGTTAGGTGAATTATTTTGGTAGAACCTTTGATTATATAGGGTGATTGGAAGCTGGGTGTGGTAAAGTCTTAAGGGGACCTAACAATTTTTGCATTTTTTTGTGTCGATTATGACTAGGCTCGGCTAGAGGAGCTCGTGGCTAATTAATAACAGCCGCACGGTTCGATCCGTCAGGTTAAGCTACGCTTGCCGGGGTTGGTCAGTGGATGGGTGACCATCTTTACATACCGAGACTCCTCCGTGCCTCGGAAAGCACGTTAAGCCGTTGGTCCCGGCTGTTATTCGTGGATCTTTGACAGTCGCTAC
Source organism: Cosmia trapezina (assembly GCA_905163495.3). Taxonomy (NCBI): domain Eukaryota; kingdom Metazoa; phylum Arthropoda; class Insecta; order Lepidoptera; family Noctuidae; genus Cosmia; species Cosmia trapezina. The sequence goes on from LR991033.1 coordinate 17,264,520, forward strand.
GGGTCGTCAGAAGCCCGAAAGTCTGAGAACCAGTCTTACCAAGGGGTATCGTATTACCTAGTAACTGGGTTGTGGAGGTCAGATAGGCAGTCGCTCCATGTAAAATGCTGGTATTCAGCTGCATCCGGTTAGACTGGAAGCCGACCCCAACATAGTTGGGAAAAGGCTAGGCAGATTGATTTATGACTAGGCTGGGCAAGGTGTAAGTGTGAACAGTGGCAACTTCTTAAGGGGTCATTGTACTAAAAATCAGCTGTTCAGTACATTTATGTTCGCATAATTCGTCAAAATGTAGGGAACAGCTGATTTTTTTTTCGCAATTTCAGGTTTGGTCCCATAGTAAAAGTTGTTCACAATGACCCCTTAAAAGATTGCCACTGTTTACAGTTACACCCTGTATATAGGGTGTTTGGAAGCTAGGTGATAGTAGACAACATTTAAAATATTTTGAGCCATAAGTACCTACATATATTAGACGAATTATGTTTTTTTCATTTATTTTAACTGCAAACTTATAGTAAAAAATAACATACCAACTATGACTGGGGCAAAAATAAATTATTTATTTATTTATTATACACTATTTCTATTACACTATTCTAATTTTACTAGATTCAGTTTAGTGAAACGACATATCACTGATATCATATTACCATCTTATAATATCACAAAACATTTTTAGTAAGAAGACGTACCTAATAATCAAGAATATTCAACATCTACCGTGATTTCGTGGTATCCCTTGGGATTTCGTGGTATCCCTAGGGATTTCGTGAAATCCCTGGTATCCTTTTTTCCCTGCGACAACATTCCGACATCAACCGTCGCATCGGGCAGTTGCCCACCAGACACAACACTCATAAGGTCGAAGGATCCTCCCTTTTCTATGGAGCATGAGTGAACTTAACACCATGTTCCTCATCACATTAACAATATAAAGGCGAACGTTTGTGAGTGTGTGTGTGTTTGTATTTTTGTTACTTCTTCATGCTCAAATGGCTGGACCGATTTGGATGAAATTTGGTCTGTAGATAACTGTGTTAATCCAGAGACTGTGTTATACCCTGGATTAACACATAGGCTACTTTTTATCCTGGTTTAAGCGGGTGAAACTGAGGGGCGCAGCTAGTATCTCTATAAATATGACTATCACAGCATTATACAATTTAGGAACTGTTACATTTCAAAATAGAGTTTCAGGATTAATTTTGGATTATCCGAAGCTGGATTTATCCGATTTAACGTACTATAATCCTTACTTTGTCAATATCTACTTAATATCATCGTCATCCACAGCCTAAATATATCCGCTGCAAAATTTAGGCACTCTGTATTTTATGCTACACTCTACGATGATTGCATTACATTAGAGTTTATACCTTATGACAATCTAAACGTTATCGAACTAGGGTTTCATATTATTATTATTCGCTTAAGCGATTTTGTATCATGATTGCTATACGATGGAGAAAGAAAAAGTGGATCAATCAATGAACTAAGTTCATGCTATATAGACATTATGAATAATAGGAAAAGCAAAAAATAGCTACAAGACGTATTTAACTCCACACATATATTTGCGATTCCTTATTATATCGTCGGTATTTTATCTAAAGTTTAACAAACTTAGCTCCGTTTCGCTTCGTTTCCAGAGTAAAATTCGATTAGCGATAACGCTAGTAGGTATGGGGTTGACATAAGCTATCGAAATGTCTGGTAATCATGTCAATGTCACTTTGAAGCTATAGCGATTGTATAAATACAATCTCTCCGAAGCGAAAGCCATTTGTCCAGGCCCTATGTGTGACCTGCGCTTGAGGATAATGTGAAGTATATAATATATCTAAATATCTATTAAAAGAGTGCGTAGTAGACACGACTTTCGATAACAGATTGTTATGAACTAAGAAGGGGTAATAATTAGGGACTATAAACCCAATCTATCTTTAATTAGTTACCTCCAATGTATACAGTCGATAGCACATCTATGTTAACACGGCTTTGGCAAGCTAACATACGCTATGCCGTACTAAGAAGTTTTAATAGAATAAGAGGTCAGCTTATACTGGTTTTGATAACAAGTAGGTACGTGTGGCCTACCATACCTATTCTTTATAAAAACGGTAGCTTACGACACCTTCTAATAGACACAAAGGGAACGAAAATAATAATAAGATCTATACTGAACACCTGTCGCATCACCAAGCAACGTCAACCCTATCAGCAATCTACTCAATATACAACGCTCCCCTCTCACGCTTGGCAGCCCGTGCGAGGTTTCTCTTACCCCTTCATTTATAAGTGGAAAATACAACAAAAATAATGCGCAGTCCACCAAAATGAATTTATACCATTCCCCCTCTAAAAAGCTTATTTTATTCACTGAAAACAGTGAATAAAAAGCACTTTTACTCACTGTTTTGACGTTTGAAAATGGAACACACCAATGTATTCGACCACAGATTTAGAATACCTAGGCTAGATACGGCATGTTATTAGATAGTATGAAAACCGAACGTGTCATCTTTTTTATACCTACGATAACTTCACCCCAGCCATTTAGTGATGTGCTCAAATTAAACAGAATTGTTTCAATCGCTAAGCGTCACTGAGCTAACAGACTTTTTTTAGTACGAACAGTCGAACATGCAGGGCACGCTTGGTCGGATGGCTTGCCGTATCTAGTGTAAGTGTAATCTGTGTATTCGACCTATATTGATGTGTTCTAAATTCAATTTGATTGGTCGACATTTTCGACAAGGAGTTTAGCATTAGAAAAAAAACTGTTTTGTGTTCCTTGCTGTCCTTAGTTAATTTTCGCTATTTTGATTACTGTAAGTTGTACGAACACAAAGGTTAGTGTGACTTTAATCTTTAATTTTGTGTTTGTTTAGTGTTGTTCTAATCGATTAAAAATGCATTCTAGTGATGAAGATGTGTTAACACCTGAGTTTATGAAAGAGAGGGCGGCCGATACAGTGGAAAACTTGCTACCCAAAAAATCACGGCTGGTTTACATCAAAGCCAATTTAACTTTCCTTTTTCTTCATTATATGTCTATTTTCACTTAAATCTTTCTTTTTCTCGTAGTCATGGTATAAAGTATAGTATGCAACTCTTGAATAAAACGGATTTATATCGAGGGCCATGAATCACTCGCGTTGCTCAGAATTCTAACACTTGAATCACTCACTACGCTCGTGATTCAATCATCGTGAATCACTCCCTACGGTCGTGATTCAGTCGTTAGAATCCTTCACTAGCTCGTGATTCATCTATGGCCCTCGCTTTAAATCCGTCCTTTATTCACTAATTGCATAATATACTATTAAACTTTAACTAGTTGCGAACCACATAGGTAGGTTCACAACTAGGTACTGATGATGATTTTGTTTTTTTTTAGGGTTCCGTTCCAAAATGGTAAAAAAGGAACCCTTATGGTGTGACTCAGTCTGTCTGTCTGTCTGTCACAGCTTAATATCTCAGGAACTACTAATGCTATCAACTTGAAATTTAGAATAGTTTTAGATGACGTTTAAACAACTATTTTGAAAATAAGAAGTAAATAAAAATATTTATAATTTCTTTGCAACGGGGACTGAAAGGGGGTCTTAAAAATTTAAAGTGGAGCTACTAGAGCATGTGGAGTATCATATGAAAGAGCGCTGTTTGCACATTTTCAAACTATTTTTAATTTTTTTTTAGGTCGCATAGTTTTTGACTTTTGATGAAAAATGTAAAAAAAATACCGTTCCCCCCCCCTTATCTCCGAAGTTTGCAAAGAAAAAAATCTGAAATTATTCTATGTAATAGAAGTTTATGTAAAGATTACAGGAAAAATAAAACGATGTATCTAAGTAGCACACTTTTTCAGAAATCGGAACGGAACCCTCGGTGCGCGAGTCCGACTCGCTCTTGACCGGTTTTTTTTTTACTTTTTGTTGCCAGCGGCTTCGCCCGCGTGGATAAAAATGGGAAAATATCCCACGGGAATGTACTACCGGGAATTCCTTATTCCTTGTCTACATTATAAAGGGAATCTCTGTGCAAAATTTCAGTGTGCAGATCCATGATCTAGATCCATATTCTAGATCCATGGGTTTGGGCTGGGCGTTGATGAGTCTGTCAATTAGTTAGTCATTCAGTCAATCAGTCAGTCAGTCAGAACTTCTCTATTTATTTATATAGATATGCTTATATACCGATTATATAAAGGGTTTTCCTGATGCACACATGGGGAGCAATCGACACTTGAGGGGTTTTAAGGGAGATTTTCAGAATGTTTACGCCATTACGTAAGTTTTCCGCTCTGAAGCAAGCTACCAATGACTGCGCAGTAGTCAATCTATACTAAAACAGCAGCGCACCACGCCGCATGCGCATCGGAAAGCCTGGGTTCAGAGCGGCAAACTTACGTGACGCGAACTACATAACATAAATATACTTACGCCTTCTTCCCATAGGTGTAGGCGAAAGTATAGAACGCCACCTGCTATGATCCTTACATACGTACAGTTCCTTTTGATAGAAACTCTTCACCAGATAATTAAAAAAAAATAACAGTTTCAGAACCGTATTACAGAATGCCACTCAGGACTTAAGCATTACTTAAAATTAGTTTTAACCAATAATAACCTAGCTTTAAACTAGTTTTATAAGTAACTAGCTTAAAGCCAGTGGCTTCGCCTGCGTGGATGTCGGAGAATATCCCACGGGAACGTAAGTAAAAAGTAAAAAGTAACGTAACCACCGGGAATTCTTTCTTTATTCCTGTCTACATTATAAAGGGAACCTCTGAGCAAAATTTCAGTTGTCTAGGTCCAAGGGTTTGGGCTGGGCATTGATGAGTCAGTCAAGTCAGTCAGTCAGGACTTTTCTTTTTATTTATTTAGATCATTAACCAGATAAGTTAACTAGAGGTGGCGAAACATGCAGTTAATGTTGTTAAAACGATAAAAAATTACACTTTAATTTCCATAACATCTCGAAATTAATAATTAAAGATGGGACAAGTTCACAAAACCGACTATAGAAACAGTTATAACGACGATAAAAGTCCCGAACGCGCCCACACTAGTTCACAAAAGTCGTTTTAATATCCAAATATGGTGTATTATCTGATTCCGTGTGAATTTATCTCATATTTATTTAGTTCTAGATGCCAGTACTTTACTAATGAGCTTGCTTAATTTCGTTTGCTTGGCCCCAAATGTCGTAACGTTGCATTCCATAACACGCCTCCGAAATGTATGCGACTCATTAGGAGGCGTCAGATGAATTTTGTGGAATCAACAATATAATGACTCAGAAATCCGAGCATATTTTGAATAAATAATAATGCTATGTTGTAATTTTATGTCGTGGGAAATATTTAAATGTAAAGGTTAATTTAAAATTAGTGCCAAATTATTTCTGTAATACTTTTGAATCTGTTACGGTCGTAAGGAAGACATTTGTGTGGTTTATTGCAAATCTTTACACATTTCGTGCATACTATAAAATATAAAACCACATTTTCGTTAAATTGTAAACGTTAACAAAAAATATAATCGTTTTCATTAATAATTTAACATGGAAAATTTGTCAGTCACAATTTGTAATTAATTAATAAAGAAAATTTTGAAAAGATAATGCTTTCATATTCCGTTGAAGAGCCCACATCCTAATTAAAACGCTTCTAACAATTTATGTGAAAAATAACAAGCTAATTTCACAAAGTAACAAAGTATTATAGCTTCCGGGAATCGTCTCGTTAGTGATCAAATGGCCGCGAACATCGTGTGGAATGTTAACATTGCTTTTTCACTCTCAAAAACTTTCCTTTTATTACATCAAAGTCTCTCATAACGAGATTCACTGGATGAAATTTTGCTACACCGAATTGAACAAAGGAAATTCATAGATTTCTTTGCGGACCGAATGAAAATGACTATACAAATACAATACAAAACAAAGTAACGATAAATCTAGAAATCCCCTTGCAGAACGCCCACCGCATTGATTCAGCTAACCCTACTCTCTCCCTGACGGGATATGCAGTTACCAAAGTAAACAAAATGACGCCGGGCCTAAGCAAATAATGTGAGCAAGTAAGTCTAATTCATTATTGTTCACAGAAACAATAAAAGCGGCAACAAACGAGATTACCGATAAATCTAAAAGGGAATTTTTCTACACGGAGGGGCTTATCTACTTTACGTCGTTTTGGGAATAAATACCGGGAGTCTTACTGCAATGAAGACGGTGCTGAACATAAGTCTGCTATTGTCTGTTAGGATAAAAAAGGTACACGAGAGAAAGTAGGCCCCGACCAAACTCCTATCGTAATCTCTTTATTTACTACGGAATCTTTTACTGACCTTGTTATTTGGTAAGGAGTAATAGAGATAGCATCAATGTTTGAATCGGGAACTATTATAGTATCATATTTATCCTAAATCTAATAATATCAATGAATTATTTATAATTAAGTTCTGCTCAGTTTGATTAATATATTTTACGCTTCATCATAGATCACTATTGAACCAATAACGACATAACTTGATACAAACAGTCTGCAAAGTGACAAAATACAAATTAACGTGTCTTCATAATTTATCTCCACACACAATAACAATAAAATATTCACAAACCTCCCAAATAAACATGCAAAACTCAAGAAAAAAGATGTAGCATTTTGTAAACACTTTGTCATAATGACAGCTGCGTGAAACCGAGAAGAAGCTACCAAAATGTGGTAGGACGGCGCCAAGGTATTAAGTTACTTACAATCCAGTAAGGGGACAATCGAATTCAGATTCAGAAATCTCGTTTTGAGAGAAGAGATTATTTTACTCACCGACTTAATGTTTTCAAACAGCGTTATCGCTGGTGACAAATTGCTTTATTGGACCACTTTTGAATTGTTTGAATTATTATAATTGTTTTTCGGTCTTTTAGAACACGATGGTAGTTTCCTTATCAGTTTTAGACATCGATGTGAATATTGAATATGCTACAAAACAAATAGTTCACGTGGGGTAGACATTTCTAGAAATATTGGTTTTTCAACCCCAGAATTATTCAAAGGAAGTGGCGAACGCAATTGTGTGGAGATAACTGCCTCCTATGCGTCAATTGAAGCTAGTTTCATGTATATCACAGTGCTAAACTCGTGGGTGAGCCGAATTTAATCGTCCGAAGCGCTAGTGCGAATAATGGCCGCGACAAATTTTCCGTTCCGTCGAGCATTTTCCTCTGAATGCACCTACACAATCGACGGTATTGCCTGCAAAATTGTACGCTATTAAGTGACATTCTAAATATAGGGATCCACAGGATGACGTCGAGATAGCCAGTCGCACTCAACCCTTTTCGTATTCGAACTGATATTCAATTTCTCGGCTTTACCAATATCAACCTTATTCTGTTACGGAAACTGAGAGTTTTGCGTAACATTTGTGATTACGTTACATCGTTTTCAAAATAAAAAATACATGGACAACTGATGAAGTGTAACTGTTACACATCTGCCTTTCGACGATTGATTCGTAATGATGATTGCTACGTGCGGTTTGGAAGACATATCCGCGGAAAGGAGCCACGTGTTATATCAATGTTGTGACGTTAATAATATGGCAACCGTGGCGGACTAAAGATAACTTACTACCGACATTATAATTCCGGTCCCTGATACGTAGCGAGGAGAAACCCTCTACTTATCCACCGTATCGAAGAAAAAATGAATAATCGAATTTAAATTTCAAAATTGTTTTGTAATCGACTTTTAACTTCAACTGATGGATTTATGCACGTGAATTTAAATGCTCCACTGTTCAAGAAATTGTACCTTGAGGCATTGCCTTTTGCGCTTTTCGTAAATATTTCATTTACGCAGATGTGAACATCATGGCATAATGATTATACACATTATGAGCTGAGTTAAAGAAGTAAACGTTGCAAACTTGTTAATGAAAAAACTTATTGGCGTATATGGCTTTATGGTTGTCTTGGACCAATTACATAAGAAATAGGTCACAAAAATAAAGATGAGGTAAGTGAATGACGAACGTAAGCCAACTCTGCGTGAAGATAATGATTAATTAACACGCTGGTAAAAAAATAAGACAGCTTGAAAGGAACCATAGAGCAACACAAATTACAAAACAGTGTGTAAATATAATGCAAGCATCTTGATTCAATATAACACTTCCATCTGAAAAACACATTTCTTCCAAAAATACTAACAGACTTAAATTAATATTTCGCCTATTCGTTACGGCAATGCAGTACACTATTTCCTTTGCGGCATATAACATCTCATAAAAATAATTGAAAGCAAGCGCGCGTACGCACGGTTGAACGAATGAACGTCTGAACGTGTTTCCAATCAGCCCACATCACGAGTTTTACGACTGTCTGTCTGTTCGTCTTCATAAGGAGCTGGAGCTTTGCACTGATTGATCACACGTGTGGTTATAAGAACAACGGTTTTGTGTTTCATAACAGAGTCAGTAATTAATTCAGTTTTAATTCCAATGATTGTTTGCAGGCCGAGTAATGACTTGCGTACGGTTCAGTACGTTTGATAGAAAGTAAACTGTTTTAAGTTTTTTGTAGGCGATACCAAGCATTACTGGCCAGAGGTCCAAGATAAACTGACATTCTATCAGCGATAACGATGATGGTTAATTAGCCAACCAACCAACCAAAAAGCTTATGTCAATCCTGTTGAAAGTCTTGGAAAGTGAACGACAGCCTCTACTCAGTTCTGGTTCTTACTCCTCAACAATTAACATCCCTGCATAGGGAAAAGCAATATTTTGTAAAAGGTGATGATCAGTTGACATTAGGCTATTGTAACTTAGTTATATTACAAACTGACCCACTAAAAAGTGAAAAAAAAAAAACTTTTGTCCAAAAAATAACTAAAGTAAAATAAAGTGAAAAATAACTTTAATTTCGGAAGTCGGTGGCAAAAAACTAAAATACAGATCCAAAGACACCGACTACCAAAATTAAAGTTATTTAAGTTTTTTATGTTTTGAGTTCCTGAATTTATTTGAAATTGTATTTTACTACAATAGTTTTTAAATTTTATCATCTAGGATTGTGTACGCATTTTAGTTTAACATATATTTTTGGCATAACTTACTTGCACTATTTGAAGGCGTAATAACAGATTTAAAAGTTACTAAAATCAATGTGAGCGTTACACTTTCTACCAGTCGACTCCTACCACAAGCCGCGTTAAAGAACTTCATTCCAAATAAAAACGACCAGCATAATGTCACTGTTTATAATTTGATACAGTTGAAAATGTTTTCATATTGTTATTATATAAAGCAGCTGCACTTTAATTTGGTATAAATTGAAGTCATACAATTTGTTTTCCCACCACTGTCACCACTTCCAGGCCATTAGCAGAAATTAATCCAGTTTCCTCTGCATTTCTGCCCCAAATTATGTTAAAGCTCGCAACATATTTTATCCACAACATGATCACGACGCGAGAGCCGAACAGAAGTGTTATTATATTTTGAATCATATACATGAAATCCATCTTTAATAAAGTTTTTTATACGCAATGAAGGAACCTCCATTTAAATTATTAATCCAATAGGCGATACCTATTCCAATAAACCCATTTCGCGCACAATGTAAAATAAACACATTTACGACAAATAAACATACAAACCGGGATGTAAAAGAAGAAAATACGAGGAGAACTCTACATTTTATAAAAAGGGACGTCAAAATAATGTTGTTGGAGCTCGATTTTCTATCGCAAAACAAATAACATTAAACGTTAACGTCACGAAGGCAGGTGAAATGGCAGACGTAAGGCGTACGAAAGCTTACCAAATATTTACAAGTGCCTCAAGTGGCTTAAAACAAATTCTCCAATAATCTTACCTCGTCTTTGTACTATTGTTTACACTGAATTTCGCTACTGCCTCCCCTTGGCTTGTATTTTTGTGGAACGCCACTCAAATCGTGTTTGATTTCGCCAAACATAAAGCATTTGTAAACATTTAACAGAGTTGTATCGGGTTACACGTTTCCTTTTGTTCGTACCGTTTGAGCTTCTAGAACAGAAAATATTTTGATGATATCAATTGGTTGTGATTCAGCGTTTTGTAAAATGATTGATTGTGATTTTAATGATCCGGTGCTGGACGTAACCTTTAAGATTCGAGAAATCAGGCCGTGAGTTACTACATTTATATAAATATTTATTATTAGTTGTGAATAATAAATCATGATTGAACGAGATGGGGTCAGTTGTGAAAAAGGGTTATGGATTTAGTTTAGTTTTTTGTCATTCATGTTTATTAATATTCGGTATACCAATTTCGTAAAAATATTAGTGGTATTTTTTTCCACTCTCTTGTTTTGAATCCATAAATATAAGGCAATCCATCTTCCTCTATATTTACATCAACAGACGACTGAAAGCCTATACGTGAAACATACAAATATCCCTTCAGTTTTTTCTTAGCTGTCGTGATGATTTTGACAGTGTCACCCGTCGAATGTTTACATCGTCACCGCCAAGTCATTAGTCGACACTTTCGTCGCAGGCGCATCTGGCGGACGCATCTAACAACCTTTGACAAAGTTCATCTGTTGTTCCAAAGTTCCCGCTATAAGTTCTATTGCTTGTGGAATAAAGTGTAAAATTGATTGATATCTGTGACTTTTACTTGCAAGATGAACATGGTAATTAGAATATTGGAATGATTAAATTTCAAAATCATAACAAAATGCGTCACACCGTAACACGTTGCCTGTATTGCCTTGACGTGAATGTAGCATGTTATAATAACAGTGAGCTCCTCCAATCAAAACGGCTTATAAATACAAGACGTTTGTCTAAAGAAAATACTGTCAACCGTGATGAAATGCTTTAAGTCGATCTGGGAATAAAAGTACAATTGCACGTTTCATAACTTAGGGAAACGGTCCACTATGGGGTTTATATAGAAAGAAGCAATGTGGACTATAACCACTGCTACAGTATCATTTGAACTTATTGTTATTTCCATTGCAGCCATATCACCTTGGCCTATTTTATTCAACAGGCTTACAGGTTTGTTATTATCATGTGGTTTAAGGAAAAGTTAGTTTTATCTTTGGAATGGAATGGAATGGAACGAAATGCATCTTTACAGCATAATTATGTTGGCATCAAAGCTAATAACGTCCATGTGAGAGCCATTTGCTACAAGATTGTAGTAGGTATATTGTGTATATTTGTGGAAGGTTTATTTTTTTATTTGTGATCTCAGCAAAATCAAATATTCACTCAATCTGTTGCGTACTCAAAATAATCCTAGCTACTTGTCCGTAAGTACTTTACTTTTAGTTACAGGTATGTTGCTCTTGCTCTTCGTTTAATATCGCTCTTCACCTTAAATCCTTTCTTAATAAATGCGGATCATTTCATCGTGTACTAAATTAATTTAGACATCAAAGCGAAGCTATAAAAATCCAACATAAGCCTTCCATAATTTTTAAGAAGAGCATCACATTTACAAATTCCTTTAGAAACAGTAGCGATATTAAAATCACAGAGTTTCTCACAAAGACAAAGGGGGAGCCGACGCGAGAGGTATCAAAAGTAATAAATAATTCCCTCGCTTCGCGACAAATGAGGTCATGTGTTTCTCCTTTACGTTTTTTGTTCGACTTCCCGCGGGATCGTGTGTCTTCTATTTCCGTTTCAATGTATCGACTGAACGATTTGCTTCTTTAAATTTAGAATATGTTCGCTGTTTAGTGTGGCCGCCTTGGGGATCATTAAATTCGGGAGAACGCAGATGTCAACCTTGCCAGCATCTGGTAACTTTTAGTTTTAATTTAACAAATTCATATTTGTTAGTTACATCCTTTATAGTTCACTTGATGTGAGAAATGAACAGCATTATAATTATGCAGTGTTTATGAGCGTGGTTAAGTAAATATATGTAATGCACGTGTCTGTTGATGAGCTTTCATAATCATAAATATCATGTATTCAAAAACAAACCACACTAAAAGAGTATTATGATCTTTTAAATTCTTTCAAAAATTGAGATCCTGAATTATATTATTCGATTTAACTTCCGATTATGATGACAAAGAGCTCTAAGAGACGAATAAAAAGTATTTTTTTGGCTACAGGATTAAAAGCTAACGTTATCTAAACTATCAAAAATACAATAATAAAATGTTCAGTAAGTATGACCAAAGATGGTGCTTGTGACGTTTAATAAACAAGTTATGCGTGCTGTGGTAGGGGTTGCGCAGTGGGGGGATTGTGGAGTGGTGCGCCACACTCAGTCTGGTCCGAGCGGCCGTTATGACAACACGCCTAACGCAGTGATATTGCAAACAGTGTTTTATTGTGATACCTAAACCTAACCAAAACAAAGACACCACAAGTGGCGACGAGGATTAAGGTATGTCGTGCATAAAATTTAAAATTAAAACATCCTAATGGTTGCGAGATATGTTGGCAAGTTAACGAATGAGGTTTCATGTAGTTTAAGTTTCCCCTGAATAATTTGTGGTAAAACATAGCATATATTCATAAAACTACCAATACCTAAGAGTGTACCTATGGCTCTTAAGAAAATACACATGAAATGACAGTAAATAATCGTGAAAACCGTGAATGTCATTTAATGCATCATCATCATCGTCAAATCAAATCAAATCGTCAATCATTCGTGAGTGGCATTTAATTTTCTTTGTTTATTTACCGTGAATATCTAGTCACGAATAAAAAATTTTTTTTACTTACCTACCTACCTACATTTCACTTTAAACAGGCATCTAAAAAAAAAAACAAAAGAATAATGACCTCATTTGTTGATATGTGCCAACTAAACTATAACAAAATTGCCAAAAAGGCAAATGAGTCGTGGAAAGCGCGAAACTGATAGATTATGTGGTTAATCGGTATCAAAACATTACACGTAATTTGGAAAGGTAAACTATTAAATGAATAGTGGGTACCTAAACTGATAGATTATTTGGTTAATCGATATCATAACATTACGAAGTAATTTGAAAAGGTAAACTATCAAATGAATAGTGGGTACCTTTAAGCTAAATAAGCTTAAATAAATCCAATGGGTACCTTACCTCGATACCTGGTACCTTAGTGGATAAAAAACGAACTAGCTAAGTTGTTAGTGCTAGAAAAACATATTGGTATGGATTAAATAGTCAACTGCTAAAATCAGTTAATAGAAACAAAAAAAAAACTATTGTAAGCAATGTCAAACAACAAACAAAAGACAATAGTAGCAGATAGCCCAAAGTAATCTTGAAAACATTCGGGCATAATTATCAAATACCTACCTACCTACACATTTTCACAATTTGCAATGTGAAAATAACAAGTGAGTTACCTATTTAATCACGCTATATCTGTGGTCGAAAAACCACGGACCTTGGTAGATAATCATATAAACATTTTTGCAAATATAGACTACGAAATCCAAATACGTTATTAATCCCCAAGAACGAGATTTCAACAGAAATTGGGTCAGCGCTAGTGAAAATAAAAACCAATTAGGTTTTATCAAAACAATTATCTCGAAATTTAAACATTATCATAACACCTTTTAGTGTTACAAGAAACTTATAATTTGAATATAATTTTTAAAGTTTCATATTTATAATAAATACTTTAAAGATTGCAAAGTAAAATATTTAGAGTGAAAATAACAATATTTGTTTGGTCTACTTTCCAAACAATATTATTTCATTGATCTTATAAGATTAATTATCAGTTAAATACAGTCAATTTTAATGGTTTTCACTACGCTACGTTTTTACGCTGTAATAATAATACTATAAATTTGTTGTTCTGTTTGAAATGGAACAGTAGTTTTGAATGTCTTTCGTTGCATTTTAAATGAGTTATTGTTAATGTGGTAATTCAGTTAAGTCTGAATGGTACCAGATAAATAGGAAAACATGTAAGTAGGTATACATGTAAGTAGCACAATTTATTCATGCAAATGTACAAGTTACTAAATTACTGAAACAAAACAAAAAGAATGTACTCTGGCTATGAAAACTAGTAACATATTGAATAATATAAAACCAATTTCAACATTTCTTCCTTACTAAACATAGACCTTACTGAAGTTTCTATATTGAAAATTGAAACATAATAATAATAGTTATAAAGTAGCTCAAAATAAAATGAAAAAATATGCAAAACTAAATAAAATCATAAAAAGATGCAATAAGGAATAAAAAAAAAACGCGGTTCAAATATAATGAAAAAACTGGTTTTGCTACTAAATAAATCCAATAACTGCCAAATTAAATGAGAAGACAGTAAGAACATCTATGAGATTTACACTCAACGCTTACTCTGAAATTCAGGTAGAAGAGTCAATGCAGTCACTTCTAGGTATGTGAAGTCTGGAAAAAAACGAATTCAGAAGCATATCCCTGCTGCAAATGAGTTAGTGGACATGTGCAAATCTAATGCAGACAAGTGGACTCACCAAATCTCAGCAGCTCTCATTGTTCTTTGCTAAGGAATCCAAACTTGCCACTCTCCAAACTGAGGCAACGGAGAACCCGTCCCAGTTAAGTAGTGTTTGGGTCTGTATCCCCAATCAGGGTACACCAGGCATTGAACAAGGTCCATTGCAAGTAGTTCAGTTAAAAACTAGTTCTCTTCCTTGTACGTAGTAAAGTTTTACTGCTACATTATGTTTTCTGATAGTTTTGGAAAAGGCGTTATGGAAATTACTTTGCACCAAACTGAGTCATTCTTCTCAAAATTATTGTATGCCACAGGCTTCCTACAAATACATAATTTCATCAATTACGAATACATTTATGACCCTAATGCCATTATTACTCTAATAGTTTTTGAATGAAAAAAGGTGATATCAAAACAAAAAAGAAATTATGAAGAATAAACTGTTTGGACACAGAACGTGAACACAAGGTCAAGTCATTATAGTACACGAACCATTGCAGTTAAATTGCATGAAAATAATATTGTGTGCTGGTTCACTAATCCTAATCAAAAGTTGTATTCAATCAAAAACTCGTAAAGACAGTTGAATTATCTGTTGAAAATACCTAGCTGTGAACTTTCTTGTGTTGTGCTAGTTAAGCACGTCATAATATACCATGTGCGTTGACAGACCCCCAAATTATTAAATATACTCTATAATTGAGTCAGTAATTAATGTTTTGGCAAAACTTGAAACTGTAAATAAAGAAGTAATTATGTGTGGTGACTTCAACATTTAAAAAAAAAAAACGCTAAGCCGTTGGTCCCGGCTGTAATTCGTGAAACTTTGACAGTCGTTACGGGTCGTCAGAAGACCGAAAGTCTGACAACCAGTCTAACCAAAGGGTATTGTATTACCCAGTAACTGAAGGTGAGATAGCAGTCGCTTCATGTAAAATACTGGTGTTTGACTGCATCCAGTTGGACTGGAAGTTGACCCCAACATGGTTGGGAGATGGCTAGGCAGATGGTACTACTTTGTTTAAATACTTCAAATTGACAATGTTTTAACTTACCAATATAAAAAGTGCAGATACAATCAGACCACATCTGTTTATTTAAATAAAATTAAAAGCACTTTAATTTGTAAAATAAGTGATCAAAATCTTGCAATGAATATTTTGAGTATTTTGTTTAATTAATTCTTTTGAGTTCAATAAAACTAAAAAAAAAAAAAACTATCAAGTTATATTTAGTGTCTGGGCAACTAATGCTAATTCTTACAAACAAAACAGAATCGTTTTGCTTACCAGTGGTAGCATTTTTATTGCCAAACTGGGAATTTATGTAAATAGATTCGTAAGCTAATTTTACCTGTGATCAGGGCCGGGCAAAATATAATATGCTTTGCTTCGATTGAAATACAAAATATTTTGACTCTGTTTATTTAAAATACATTCACAGCTTTATAACTGTCGTAAGTGCCCTAATGTAAGAACGATTTCAACTTGCACACTTGAACGTGCTAATAATGTTTATATAATTTTGGAATACTTATGGTACAAGTGATAGGTAGTTATAGAGCCCTATAACTCAAATTTATATAAGCATACAAATAGACAAAATTCATAACTATTTCAATGGAAAATTGAACAATTCAGTCAGTACACGTAGTGTTGCCAACTCTAAACATTAACATATATACTGTTTCTAGTGCAGATGCTAGTGTATGTATGAGCCAGCATATTTTTCTTTTTCGTTAATAAGATCACTAAATGTATTTAAGTAAAAATGTATTTTGAAGTCATAAGTGTTTGAAATACTAGCTACAAAACACTTCAGCGTCAGGTATTTGAAATATTAATTACAAATTACGTTTGTAAGTAGTAGTTTGAAAACAAATACCAAATAGATAGTTGTATTTCAAATAACAAGAAATTCAGGTACTACCCAAACCTGCCTATGATAGCTACTTCCTCGAGTATGTCTCAAAGAATTTGGGTTTGAGTCGCCTGACTCCTTATCTAAAGTTAAGCCAAGGAAAAAATAATTGAAATTAGATGTGTGTTTAAAATATAATACTTAGAGGACATAGGAGTCGTGACTTTTGAGACTAATAGTCCCCAAGTCTTGTAAATCTATTTTGGCCTAGAAATAAAGACTAAAGGATTTATGTCTTTCACAACACTAGCAGTATGACTAGCAAAAAATTTCAAATTACTTGAAAGTAAAATAACAAAGCTAGCTAATTTGAAATCTGAAATTTGAAATCTTTGATAGACTAGCAAAAATGTCAAATTACTTGAAAGTAAAGTAAAATAGCAATATTATGATCAAAGAAAACAACAAAAATGATTAAAGGAAATGTATTAACTTAACAATTTAATGATCAATCTCATTTAAAAAAAAAAGAGTTGGTGATGAAGAACAGGATGATATTACAGAACAGACGTCACGTAGAAACATTATTCAATTAAAGAAATTAGAAAGTAAATGGACGGTCCATAAATCAGAAACTGGTGATTCCAGTAATGAATTTGATTCACAAACTAACTATTTACATATATTATACCGTAATTATTGTTTATTATGATTATGTCTTTGTGTAAGGTATATTATATTGCTAATGTGTTGAAATTGTATAATGCAATATTCAAGTTCTATTGTTGCTATTATTCTGAGTAATGGTCCAAGAGATAGAACTGTTTTGAAGTTAACGATAAGTTATGGAAATGTAAGAAATGTGTTGATAGAATACTTTAATACTGTTTCCATGAAGTTTCTTGTACTTCTTCTCCATGAAGACATAGATTTGTGAACGAATGACTATCTTTCTGATTAATTACTGGCAAGATTAATTGAAATATTGTCAGCCATTTATTTTATAAGCAAATGATTGTATTATTGTTTTTTTACATTTTGTAAAGAAGAGATGTGACGTTTAATAAACAAGTTATGCGTGCTGTGGTAGGGGTTGCGCAGGGGGGGGATTGTGGAGTGGTGCGCCACACTCAGTCTGGTCCGAGCGGCCGTTATGACAACACGCCTAACGCAGTGATATTGCAAACAGTGTTTTATTGTGATACCTAAACCTAACCAAAACAAAGACACCACAGTGCTATCGGTCGAATATAGCTCCATCTCTCTCTCACACAACAATGAAACAATTTATTTATAATTCATTTATTCAGATAACTTATGATCCATTATACATTTAGATGTATATTGTTGTATGAACTTAAAAATTATGTTAGTACCTAATAACTAAGAGAGACTTAGTCCTCTGGGTGAGGCTCCACACTAGTGGGCTGTCCAGCTTATTGCCTATCACCTTCAGGATGCTGTTACTGCTCCCACGCAATCTGCTTAGCAGTGAATCGGTCTTTTTGCGCCAGGTGGCATCAAAGCCGTCTGTGTACGACTCAGCGAACATTGTTGACGCACTGCAGAAGCGCGGCAGACGTAACTGCGCCCTGTAGGCATTGTTAAATTGGATGCGCAGAGAATTGTAAGCCCTTTGGGTACATCTGAACCACAGGCTCGCTGAGTACAGAGATGTGCAATACGCTTTGAATAAAATTACTTTCACCGCGTCTGTACATCGAGTGAACCTGCGGGCCAGCATATTCGCCCGCACTGACAATGCCCTGCGCTCCCTCTCCATGCCTACATCATCTCCAATATTTTCGGTAACCACATGCCCAAGATACTTGAATTGGTATACTCGATTTAGAGGGATACCATTGAGTAACACTGGTGGAACCACAGTTGGGCACTTCGTACCCGCCTTGAAGACCATGCACTCTGATTTTTTTACATTATAACTCAGACCGTGTGAGGCCGCATACTTTTCACATACGGCAAGCAACTTCCGCAATGCACAAATCGAGGGAACCAGCAGCACCATATCATCGGCATAACTAAGGTTGTTTACACTGACACCATCCACGTAGCACCCTACCGGCATTTGGCTGAGTTCCTCGATTAGCGCATTTACGTACAGGTTAAAAAGCAAGGGCGAGCTCAACCCTCCCTGCCTCACTCCGCATTCCAGTTTGTATTCAGTCGACAATTTACCAATTCAACAATGGAACAATGAAATGGATTAACACGTTATAGTAAGCCCCTGGTCTACCGAGCTCTGCTCGGATGAAAATAGAGAAAACGAATTTTCCCAGATATGAGACCTAGCTAGATCGATTTTACACCACCTTAAACCCATATAAATGCAAGTTTCATCGAAATTGTTAGAGCCATTTTCGAGAACGTGATTACAAATATGTCATTTGGAAATGAATAAATAAATAAATTTAAGTTACTCTATTATGGAGGAACAATTAACAATCACAATGTTATCAGCCATAAATTTTGCTGTCTCATTGCATTTGACAATTCTATTCTTGTCTATGAGTCATCTTGTTCTTGGAAACTAAATTATACAGTAATTATAAAGTACCTATACAGTAGTTACAAAACAACTAATAAGCAACTAATCTTGGACATAATTTATGACTGATAGTATCAAAACTAGATTATTTCATGTAAAAGTTTAATTCACCAATAACACATGAGCTAAGAACTTTATTCCTTCTTTATTACTGACCTCCACTTCAAAGGACACAACCATTCTTCTAATCCTTTTGTACTTTGACCTATTTAAATCACGTTAAAAGCAAATAAGAGTTTAACCTCAAAACCGCATTTAGAGTAAGCGTTGCAATCTTACGTACAATGGGCAACATAAATTGTTTCGCTAGATACAACATCGTTACAAACTCTACTTTATCCCATGCACATAGGGTTACATTTCCTGGATCTAAGGGTTCGTCTTCGTAATAATTGGAAGAGAGGCAGCCTGTTATGTACTTACGTTTGGAACAATCAAACTTAACCTTGGGAACGTTTTACGAGTCGCTTTCAGCTCGCAACGGCGTAATAAACATGTCGGCATCGTCGGCAACAAGTGTTACCGGCTTGTGGTCTACGCACGTGTTTACTGGTTCTGTAATGGAAAAGTAATAATTACTAGAAGTAGCAACAGAAGTAATGAGTTTGGGGCTTCAATTATGATTTATGACTGAGAAATTGAAAAGGTATTGTGTCAGCTACGAAGCTTCTATAGGTGGTGTTTATTTTTCAATTTCTTAGACAATGTATGAGTAATATAACTGTAGTAATTACCTGTTTGCATCAGAGATAAGCGTCAGGTGTTAAAAGGCGGTTAGAGCTAATTCAATGAACAGAGCACAAAAAATTAACTTGCAAGCAAGTTAATTAAGATTAGAAAAAAAATGTCAGTATTGGTGACTGATGCAAATATGTCATGATAACTTTTTTTTGTCATTCAAGTAGATTTGGTTGAAGCCCCTTCTTATGACTGCACGTTACTGCGGTCTAGCTTTAAATACAATAGAAAGGACAAGAAACTTCAAAGGTGCAAAATATAACTCTATGAAAATTCATTCCTACGAATGTGCTCGCACCAAAATAAAATTGTTATCGCTAGATATAACTCTAACAACTAAACTACGGGTCATAAAGTAAAGTGAAGCATCTCTCACAAAGAGACATAAATGTGTTAGCATATAAATAAAATCAAGTCAAGCGTCATGGCTGAAAATCCATATTTTTAGATCGTTATAAGACGGTTATTCTTGACGTTTTTATTAGATGCATTATCTATGTTTTGTTTTACAGCACATCTTTTTATAATCTAAGGTGTAATAATAAAGGATATAGTAAAATTGGGTATTGACAGATTTATGAGTTGTAAAGCAGATACCGTAAATACATTGGTAACTGAAGAAATTATGGTAGACTTCATTGAATCAATTTATGTATATATTGCACCTCGTAGAAAGGAAAAACTAATTCGATAAAAGGAGTGATACCTACAACAACAACAGTTTTGTCACAATCAGCGTTTTCGATCAGACCAGCTACCATCAATATCATCTTATAAAAATTGTTGTGGTTTTATATGAAATAGTATAAAAACAATCTGAGTACAAAACAGTTGAAAGTCGTAAAATTCACAACATTCTCACCTCACTAATTAACCGTTTGATGTTCCAAAATATTATGAAGTCAGTCCCTCACGATTGCCATTTCTTGTTTCATATTTCCAACCAAAAAGCTTGGTGTTGCAAAAGCCAGAAATCAAATTTTGACATATCATTGACATGTTTACGTTTCCTTTCTTGTTTTCTTTCATCTAATTTATAAATAGTTCCATTGGCGTCGAATTCACTTACATCATTTCAATCATCGGCATCGATATTTTCGTTAGCATTATGATCGAACTAACATTTCCTACCAATAACATTCTATGTTATGTTTGATAGAATTACGATACCCGCTGTGAAATGCGTTATACTAATATAGCTCCTATGGGTGTGATCTCACTATGCTGTAATTTCTGTAAGTGATATTACTTCTGTTGTATTATTAGTTCTCTAATATTGTTTCTTTTATTTGTTCAGCCTCGGTTCCGTGACCTATTTTTTGCAATAACAACTGTCTTTTCTTGTTTATTTTGTATAGTTGAAGAATTCTTGTAAAATGCTTGTAAAACATTTATGTATGAATCATGACGGACTTAAAAGGGTAATCAAGTTTGCTTGCACAATTTGGCCAGCAATAAAACGCGAATCTAATCTCAACCAAGATGGTTCTAAGCATATTCTATTTAAGGAAATGTCTTATTACCGTTGTATAATTTTAGAACTTAAGATAATTATGCTTTGATCTAAAAACATTACCGCATTTCAGGAAATCCTTTGATATTATTAAGATATGTGTAGCGCAATGATTAAAATACCATGTAATTTATCTTGTTACAGAGATTTACCTGGTTACTAAACCAATTATCATCTATATTGACATTATTATATTGATAACATCTGAAATGATTATGTTTTTGATACAGGTCTCATTGATGCACCTGAAAGTCATAAGAATTTCATATAAACCAAAAGTAAAGTTATGAATGATTTTCTTGGCCGTGCCAAAAGAGACCTGTTAAGTCTGAGAAAACACTGCAATGAAGAGAATACGAGTACTAATAAAATATTAACCCTAAAATCAGAAAACAGACTGCAGACCCGTTTCCAGTACTTCCAAAAGCTAGCTACATACTTTACAGTACAAATTGCATCATATTATTCATCCCAAACTCCGTTGAACCTGGAATAGTAATTCGCATACTTGATTTGGTTGGAACATCAACTTTACGCTCTTTTTACAGTATTCAGTGGGACCGAGCGTTTGCTTTTGTCTTTTTCTTTTTCTTTACATGTAAAGAGTAAAGAAAATAACTGTAGGTACTTTTGCATTTTTTCAATCATCATATTGCTTAGCGTGTTAAAACGCTCCAGTCATCTATGAACTTCAGTTTAGTAAATTAATCATAATTTAACAAATAACTTATTTATTTATAATAGGAAAGATATGAAAAAAAAAATACTCGAAAAGATGTAACTTTCTGAATTTATTCTATTTTTTTACTACTTCAAACAAGAGTTATATATAAATGTGCAAGTGTGTATAAAAATCTCGGTGCGCCGCGCGGCGTTTAGTGTAAAAGTATTGCATACTACGTATATTGCTGTTGTAAACTAGCCACTTGCAGGTTTGGCTGACTGTACAAATGCTTTTAACATATATATGTTGCTTTCTTTAACTGCAGTAATCTGGGAATTTTAGTGCCATTACGATAGTGAAGCTGTATATTAGAATCAAAGCAAGCTTCAACGAGATGGTTGTATATCTTGGTCTGAATCTGTTGAACCATTAAATGGAGGAGAGCTTAATTACTCTACTTTTTGGTATTTCTTTTAGAGGGTTTGCCAACAGAAATACACACACACAGGTTTGTTAAATTGCCAACTTTCTGACCCGGGTATAGATACATAGCTAAACCCGGGTCAGAAAGTTGGTAATAGTCAAATTTCTCACACTGTACGTTTTAAATTTTTAAGTTTTACTGTAATTCTGTTCCTAATCGGTATAGCTAACTAAGCTAATGTGAACTTTATAAGACGGGATGAAACAGAGCCCCCTTAAATATACCAACCTTTGCTGAAAACTGACCAATTACAGCACTTCTATCAAATAATAATTAATGGTTACAAAACAATATACTAACTTAACATCATCATCTCATCATCTGCTTAGCCTTTTCTCAACTATGTTGGGGTCAGCTTCTAGTCTAATAGATGCAGCTGAATACCAGTACTTTACATAGAGCGACTGCCTATCTGACTTCCACAACCCAGTTACTGGGTAATACGATACTCCTTGGTAAGACTGGTTGTTCAGACTTTCGGCCTTCAGACGACTATCAAAGATTCACAAATGACAGCCCTGCTTTCCAAGGCACGGAGGGGTCTCGGTATGTAAAAATGGTCACCCATCAACGGACCGACCGTGGCAAGCGTAGCTTAACCTGATCGATCGACCCGTGCGGCTGTTATTACTTAGCCACAGGGCCTCGTACTAACTTAACAGTAAAGTTATAATTCATCATTAGCCACTGAAACAACACGAAGCATTTGTTAACAACATTAATTATTCTCTCACACGGGCCTCTGTGTACAAAGCCCTCCAATTAGACAGTACTAGTAGATTACACAAACAATGCCTGGCTACTTGATTGTATGATTTTTTAATATCCTATCGTCTTGAGTTCGTTTGCTCTTGCTTCGTTAACTTTGAAAGTTATTGCTTTCTTTACAGAGTGGATGGAAACTTCAACTTTTCAAGTCTCAACAGAGTTTTTATCGAACTTTCTTGGAATCATAACTAACGTAATTATTTAAATTTAGATATAGACAGTAAATAGTGAATTGGAGCCCGTCGCTTAATTAAAAGCCGCATGGGTCGATCCAACAGGTTCAGCTACGTTTGCCGGGGTTGGTTGGACTATCTTTACATACCGAGACTTCTCCATGCCTCGGAAAGCACGTTAAGCCGTTTGGTTCCGGCTGTCATTCGTGGATCTTTGGCAGTCGTCACGGGTCAAGCCAAGGGGTATCGTATTACCCAGTTACTGGGTTGTAGAGGCCAGATAAGCAGTAGCGCCATGTAAAATACTGGTATTCAGCTGCATCCAATTAGACTGGAAGCCGACCCCAACATAGTTGGGAAAAAGCTAGGCAGATTAATTGACTACTGTCAATTAGTGCTAAATTTAAAACAACGAAATTATTTTGCTTATGGTTTGGACCTTCTGTCCCAAAACAATGCTAGAAAGTGTAGAAACCCATTTTGATCTCCTAGTTTGACCTCTATTAACCTACTTCTAAACTATGCTACATTTTT
This sequence comes from Cosmia trapezina, assembly GCA_905163495.3. NCBI lineage: Eukaryota > Metazoa > Arthropoda > Insecta > Lepidoptera > Noctuidae > Cosmia > Cosmia trapezina. The sequence goes on from LR991033.1 coordinate 17,288,296, forward strand.
AAACAACCTATTCAAAAAATCCAGTTCTTTCCAGGTCATTTTCATTTTCCACTGGGATGGACATTGCACAGTAAAGACAGTGTAGCTACACTATAAAATGTCGCCTGTTTCTCAACGGAATGGCTGTTGAAATATAAAAGAGTGTGTAAAACAAGGAACAGCGCTTCCATAGTTTTATGAATACTGCTCTCTGGCAACAATCGAGGCGAGGATAAATAAAAAAATAAAATAAAAGACGGACATGCACCGTTTAAAGTCACCGGAGCCAACAACATGATGAATATTACAGCTAGCTTGTAGCAAGCCAAATAAGATACTTGTTCGCAACGAATAAAACAATCTTTGGATAGTGTTGCTGGCTTTCGAGTTGAATATTACGCTTTTTATGATGCGTTACCATAATGGTGTATGAACTTGTTTCTTGGACCTTGTAATGTGAATGTGGGTGTAGGACAAGTAGGCATGTCTTTATTAGTTGCAGTACTTGTAGGGAGGTTTTTTATTTACTTTACAAACTTACATCGATAAAAAAAATTAAAGAGGAAAAATATTTGCGAACATAATAAAGTTTTGTATGATTTTTGAAGAAGAAAATGTGGCAAGTATGTGCCTAACACATTTTGTTCGAACAACTTTAAAAAAATGTTATAATAGGTAAAATATAAATTTATAATACTCTAGTAACATCCATTCGGCTGAATATCCACCACGAAACATACAACGACACAACTACAGAATGTAAAACGAAACAAATCTCGGATGTTATGATGAGCCTCAAATATTTCAGCTGGTATTCGCCGTACTAAATTATGAAGATATTTTGATTATCTCAACAAAATCATGATTTATGTGAACCAAAGCTTACCCGTTCTCATTAGTTTGTGTTATTTTTTACAAAATAAACGAAAAATCAAAGAGGAGCCTCGCTCTCGGACGAACTGACGTACGGTCGTGTTTACATAATTTCGTAACAACTAATGGTTCATTTTGTCAAATAACCAATGTTCGTGAGTTATAAATTCAACGGGCTAAAGGATGAATCACGTTAATGAATCAACCTATCCGAGATTACGTGATAAATTGCCTACCAGTTAATATTAATATTTCACTTTAGCGGATTAAGTGAGAGACGTGAATTATGTTGTTTTATTCACAATTATGTTTGACAATTATCAGAATAAGTCGTCCAATATAAACATTGTTTTCGTTTGGGGTGATAACATATAATTAGGATAATTTTTAAGACATTGATGTAACTCGGAAGGTTTATCCCCTCGCTATAAGTTTTTTGAAGAAATACTTACAATGCAAATCAAATCAACATTATGTTGGTAAGTTCAAAAGTCTTTTACAAGCCAAAAAAAATTCTGTTGTTGATCTTGTCTGCGGCGATAGAGCGTTTCAGTCATGTCACTTTTACATATTTTGAAACCTACAAGATTTTCGTCCACATTATAACTTTTATGTACCTATTTTGGTAAATAAATGACGTTTATTGTTTAGCGTTCTAAGATAAACACGGCCATTACGCGATCCGAAAAAAAGTTTTTGTCAATCAAAATCACCGCAACGCGTCGTCGTAAGATATAAACTCGAAATTAATAGACTGGATTACGTAAACCAAAACATGGAACAGTCTACAGACTAGCACACATATCCTGACTACCGAAAATCACTCGAAACGACCGTAAACGCGACAAAGTGTGCGAGACTCCATAAATTAAAGTTCATTAAAACTTAGCCAGTGGGAGGGAACGGTATTTTATTTACACAAAAATGGACTTTAAATCGTTGAACGAACGATAAATCTGACTTTTATAATTTTTGTTTTTACGTGAATTCAGACGGGATTTCTTTTATGCCGCCCTCATGGTTATTTTCAAATTTACCGAAGTGTAATAAAGGTGGCGTTTTAGTCTTGTTTTATAATTTTATTTCGTACTCGACGACTTAATGTCGGTGTTCATCGCTTGCCAGGTGAAGTGACACAGTCATTAAGTATCGATACCGACACTTGTGGCTGTCAGCGAGGAGCTTAATGCACATCATTAAGATGCCACTTTGGTACATTCGAATATCAAGTAAACATTACGTATTTACATTTAGATTAATATAAATAGAACGGTGACTTGTCGAGTATTAGTGCCCAACTTCAAAATATTATCTTTATAGATTAAGTTCTATAAACCTAGAAAGCATCAATGCGACTGATTAAACAAATATTTACAGAAATGCCTGCCTAATCTTCTAAATTTGTTCCGAATTCAGCTTTCATTTTCAATGTGTCACTAAGAGAACATTGAAACCAGGTTTCTTTAGATTTACACACGCCAGCAGCTGTGTGACGTTTTGTCAAGCTGTTAATGAAGATTTGTATCTGTCCGTTAGCTTTAGTGTGGTCTCACAAACGCTAAAGAGATTTCTTCTTTATGCCAACACTAAAAGGAGAATACAAATCGTATAATTTATGACGTGCTTTGAACTGATTTCGCGCCGACATGACGTAGGTACTGTACTGAGTTCGAACTATTCTGAAAATAATAAACATGCGTTTGCAATATCTCTACAAAGGGATTTAATTTTATAAAGATGTAAGCAATATAAACGTTTATATTTGCTAGACAAGCAAGACTGACGAATTAATAAAAGGTCTGCCCTGCAGCGCTCAAAATTAATGGGAACCTAACAAGCGTAAACTAAAACACATAAAACAATAGGAAACAGCCGCGGGGCGCGGATAGCGAACTCCGTCCACTCGATAGTGCACCTGCGATAACAGATCTCCACTTAATTTAATATTAAAAGCGAAAACTTTTTAATTTCCCTCTTACTACCTTCTTCCCGTTAAAGTTTGAGAAAGTTGTATTTTGTTCTGGAAACTTCGTCTTGTATGCTCGTGACGTGACATGTTTCCCGCGGTTATACGCGGCGAAAAAAAAATTAGAGGCGGCCATCACTACGTAATTGAAGTGTCAAAAGTTATCTGATTTTACTTGCAAAACCCGTGGCGATATGAAATTTTTCGCGCAACCGAGATCGTTGGTCGGAAAAAAGAGAATTCGATATGAGGCGAGTGTCTGCAATCAGCATTCGACCTACATTCCTGTAGTTGTTATGCACATATGCGAATACTCGTGTATTAGGTGACATTTTCCAGCAGCTACTTCAGCAGGTGTTAATTAGAAAAGTAATTAATTTTCAATGAATTTTTTTTCAAGTTTTTTCCAGTCGTTTGGTCAATGACGCGCTTGCTCATCGTATAGATGAGATGCTTAATTTACATAAAACTGAAAAAGTACATAGTTTATTTTAGTAATGGCAAATGTCACCTTGTTTTAATTTTATTGTTAGGAAAAATTAAAATTAACTTCACTTGAAAAACTTGCTCAGACTCTTCAAACAAACGTCGTTATATGACATTGGCCTACTTTATACCGATCGCAATTACATCCATTACGCCGCACTAAAGCAATTACCGAAAAACGTTATGTTTTTATTTCCATTTAATGCGTACTAAATGGGAAAATTTTAACGAAGTGCGTTCTCATTGAACAGTGCCAATTAAAATTGTAAAAACAACGTATGCTAAATGTTCAAATGGATGTAACGATGTCGTTACCGGTGGCCTAACTAGGTGAGCTCCATGTAACAGTTAATTGTATAGTAAATAGTGCAATGAAAACCGACTTTATGAACTTAATGGAAAATAAATTTTGAAATTCCGTGTTCCGGAGTTGAATTGGAAATGGGTCTGCATTTTAGTTTTATGTGTTGTGCTTTTATTGCAGTTATTTAAACGGTAGGTTTATGTGTTACTACTTTTGCATTATATTGTAGGTATTATATAAAATCCATTATGAAATTTTGGAAAATAAAAAATATAAAATCGAACCGTTTTATTTTTATATTTATTTTCAGGTAGGAATAGTGTCAATCCCTAGCGTCAGGTGGAATGACAACTCATTTCACCTAAGTTTTCACGGTGAGATTTTTACAGATTAGACCGGCTGATCTACTTTTAGCAAAAAATCATCAACTTGACCTGCTGCTATGTGTACCTACTTACAGCGCGGCCGTCGAGAGAATGAGTTCCTGCCACCTCTCAATTGGACAATTTCTAGTTGTAATAAGGATCAAATTCGCAAAACTCATATTTGTTAGTATGAGACTGACATGATTTCAAGAACGCATTCTCTCGAAGGCCCGAATGTAGTGGACAGTTCGTGCAATCTGTTATTTATTTGTGGACATCATAATATTTGACCTTCCACATCCTAAGACTCCAAGTAAAAATGTTTTTCCCAATAACCTCTACCCATTAACCACAGGTAAGCTTTCATTCTATGTCTGAAAATACACTTTAAAATAAAGGAATCCTCTTCAACTTTTCGCTTGATTTTCTACTTAAACATTTTAATGGTCATCAAATTTTAAGAATTTTGTATTTATGATAGGAAATAATATTGAGACCGCTGTTTTTAATTCGTTATATTATAATTTATCAACAGGAAAAATTGTTTAGTTTGGTTTTAAAACCAGTCATCGAAAAAGTGTTCATAAAAACTAAAACTAACTCCACTAAAACATCACAATTTCACATAAACTCACGTAGACCTGAAACTCCTAAAAGAGAAGGCACAGGGAATGCAAAACACAGTCGCGAATGTCGTCGACGGGAATGAAGCCGTAGCTCATGTAGAATGCATGCGTCCCGCTATCTGGTTATGAGATGACTGTTGACTTAGCTTATACACCCACAGAGTTGTGATTACTAGCTGTGTTTTTTTTTCGTTTTTCGTTTGTTTTTTATGGCTGGCTGGCCAGTTAGAATGTGATGGTGTTTTTGGCAAGGAGGTTGCTTTGTGTGGATAGGTCCACACAATGCAACGTAGTTTTTAACACAAGCAAAAGAATAGATCCAATGTTTCAATCCGTTTTAAAGTTACAGTGAGCGTTATGATGAGTTTCTTTCATTCATTTTGTAAATAGATACTTTTCTATCATACATTCTTCCTAATTACCTATAGCTACTTTTTTAATTAGGTGCACGTAATTAGATTTCGGTAGCAACCACAGTTATACGCTAATTTACGTTATTAGCTAATTTTTCACCAAAATCCATTATGACATCATAGCTAATTATTATAATGATTTTCATTTCAATTATATAATTTGACTAATGGATATGTCTCTTTACTTACGTTGTGCTTAATGACTGTTTTTTTTGGTAAAGTAACTGACTAATCATGTTGCTCATTCAGAAGTGAGTAACTCTGCAATGTCATTAAGTAAACTTCAGAGACAATTCCTGCCTAATTATTCATATAACAGATTTTGTTTCTCAAAAAGATCAAAGATATTAATCACTACAATGATCTTGATCCTAAAACACAAAACAGACCTATAAACAAAAAAGATACGATTACTTATTCAAATTACTCATTTAGTACTGAACGACTGTGCAGTGCCCTAAGCAAACCTGCAGAGGTAATTCCTGCTTCATTGTGGTGGCTCGCTCAGCAATAATGCACGGATGCAAATATTAGCGCAGACAGACACTACCGACTGTCTAGAACGAAAAAATCTGTAGACACGGGCGTTTAAAACTTTCATTACAATTTTTTGTGGAAGTTTTGTTGTGTGAGTGAGATTTAAACGTATAGGCGTGTATGAAGATTGCAGGTCAGAAACAAGAGAAAGATATTGTTATAGGAAAACATAAGTAAAAAAAATAGATCACGCATTGGTACGTTTCCTATTAATGAACACCGGTAACTTCATTAAATTTTTAACAAGGATTCGTATTTTATCATGCATCAATCGACTAAGGTTCGCTTTAAAAAGCTTTTAATAAAAGAATCTTTGATATCTGACTAAACAGGAGAAGAAAACTCATAACAAATTATTACCAAAATCATTGCTGCATCCTCAAAAAAACACACCCCAAATCATGCAGATAATAATTCTACCAGTATTCTATTTAAAAAATAATAAAGGTGTGCGGTCGGTGGACCCCGTCAGGAACGAAGGTCCTTCTCACGTATGATTTAAAACTAAAACAAAATTTTTCACTATCGACTTTAGCACCCTCGAAAACTGAAAACGACACCATGACGAAAAATTTGAAAATTTTCGCAGCCGGCTTCATGGATTTACATTTTAACGTCACTATTGGCTTTAGCGCCCTTGAAAACCATGATAACGACATCCGTGATGAAAAATTTTAAAACGCAGCCGACATTGGATTGATATTTTGATTTCACCAGCGGCTTTAATATCCTCGAAAGAAGAAAGTGGAATGAAGAGTATGAAGTACCAATATGAACGCTTTTTCGCGTGACGATTTCTACCAGTCAACTCCTACCGCAAGCCGCATTTAAAGAACTTCGTTCCAAAAAGAACATAAAAAACCGGTGGCAATGTTTAAGGTAACGTCATCATGGATGCAATGACCGCCAATTAGGAGTTTCAAATATTTATATTCCAGTTGACTTGACTTCTGAAAACGGTAATACAGTTTCTTTGATCTCTCATAGGTAAAATGTGAAATTAATCGACTACACAGTAAATACTCGTACAAACCCATTACATTTCAAATTTTTCCAACGCACCCCAAATCCTTAAATCCGGACAATAATCCGAACAGAACACGGTAAAAAAAAGAAAAAACAAATGCATCTCCTCCTTAATGAGACGTGGAAAAACGCTGGCAATGTTTAAGGTGACGTCATCATGGATGCAATCTCCGCCATCTTGTTTAGACAAGGCTCTGTACTGATGGCTCTGCACTCAACTCGGTTATTTTAATGTTAATTAATTGCGTTTTATGTACTTAAAGTGATGTATTGCAGGGGGATTCGAAAGTGGGTTATGGATGTGGAGAAATGAGAATTTATTGTCAAGTTGTGGAATGTTTTTGTTGAAGATATTAAGTAGTCCTGCATGCTTGATGAGGTGTTATAATACGTAAATTTTTTTCATTTTTAATGTAGCTTAATTAAGTTAATTAAAATAGTTAATTTAATGTTTGTAGTTTTCACTCAGTGTGGAACTTAATGTAACAATCTCGTGTTTGACGATTTCTAGGTACCTAGAAATAGTCAATAGAATATAATAATAAATAAATAAATTCTCATTTAACAAATAAATAATCGTGCAATAGACTGAGTACCTGCAGTAACCAAATATATTTAGTTTATACAAATATTGAACAACTGGAATATATAACTAATTAAGGAAATAATATTATATATATTTACTGAATTAACTGCTTAAATAAATTAAATAATAAAAGGAAAAATAGTATTTCATGAAATCAAAATACATTTATAAGTAAATAAATAATAAGCGCTCAAAATAAGCGCTCTTCCTACTCTCTCCTACATGCTGTGCCCGACAGGGTCCATAATTGTGACATTATTTTTAAGCTTACCAACTGATATTATAACATTATGGAACGCAATAAAGAATTGAGAATTGAGAATTGAGAATAGTGTATTTGATCATATTCCAAGGGTAAGATATTTTCAGCCATAACCTTCTACTATCAATAAGTAAATTTACGTAGGTCCGTTTATAAGTACACAGGGGACAAAACGGGTTCTCCCAGCTTTTATCGCGTTATAAGGGTCACTCTAACTTTTAAAAAGTTGCGCTCTTTAACCCATCCCACGTGTGCGTAGGCCAAATCACTTTCTGTAAGTTTTTTAATAAAAATCTTTGGAACTTATGACCCTCCCAAAATTTTGCTTCTAAACTACATCTTTCGCCTATCTACAAGTAGGTACCTACTTGTAGATAACAGAAATTTACTTAACTAAATAATTATGTACACGTTCATTTTATTTTCCGCAAAAAATAAGGGAATTCCGAAGGCATTATCGGAACACATTTTGCCCATCTAAGGAAGTGCGATAACATGAACCAAAGGATTTTACGTACAAACTTTTAGCTGCCGTCCGCTGTTCTTGCGTTTATTAGAACTCTTTTTATGTAACTTGTTTCTTTTTCATTAAATATTATAAATACTGCTAGTTTGCCGTACTTGTCAGAAACTTTTCTTAGTTAGAGGATATAGTGTATTAGTTTTAGCGACATCTAGGTATTTTGTTCGCAGAACCCCTTCCCATAGATCCTGGCATTTGATTCTCAGAATTGTGGTTCTGGTTTTTACATCTAGATATTAGAGCTACTCTTATTCAATGCGCAAGTATGTGATCTACTTCCAACAATGTGCGTATGGACTGGGAGCCCGTTTTTTGAACCGTTGCGAAACGAAATAAGACTTATAGGGGATTTAGTAAAAAATAGTAAAAACTTAAAGCAAAGGTCCATAAATTTCTTAAACGTGAATTAAAACTTTTACGATTAAATAACTTGGGCCCTCAGTCCAGACGCTTGCATAAAGTGGCATAGTCTGAATCTCAGTAAGTACTATATCTGGGTTAATAATTTTTATTTAGGAATTTAGTTAAGAATTTCTTAAATATTTTAAGAAATTCCCAAGTCTGTAGAATATGACATTACAGATTTATGGCGATATATCTAGGGCCCTCAATTCATTATTGTTTGAACTGCGGAATCTGCAAAACATGAATTTATCTGAAGAAATACATAAATACGACTTTAATATATTTTAATTACACATATATTCTCCCGCACGGAACAAATATTTGTACGACCTACAAGTATTTGTTTCGAGTCTGGGTGTTTTTCTATCTATAATATGTATGTATTTACAAAAAAAAAATGTATATAAGTAGTTTATCAGCCATCTCGTTACCATAACACAAGCATTAGGTTGCTTAGCTTGGGACTGGATGGCGTTGTGTGAAATGTCCAAAAATATTTATTTATTATTTATTTATTATTTATAGGTGAATTAGTTAAAAAGAAATAATGACACAAAAGTTAATTGTTATGAAGTAAATGAAAATTGAATTTTACTAAAATGTCTGAACTGAGAGCCCAATATTTTCGGCTTTATTGACTAGGCTCGACCTCATAGATGAACACAAATTAGAATAATATTTTTAACTATTTGTTAACTAAATCTATATATATATAATTCAAAGTCCTGACTGACTGACTGATTGACTGACTGATATATCAACGCACAGCCTAAACCGCTGGACCTAGAGACTTGAAATTTTGCACATAGATACCTTATACAGTGTAGGCATCCACTAAGGAAGGATTTTTGGAAATTCCATCCCTAAGGGGTACAAATAGGGGATGAAAGTTTGTATGAAAAATCTTATTCCTTGAAGTAGTAAACTTGAAACTTGGCATGAATATTTATCTACATAAATTATAAAGATTGTCATTTTTAGTTTTCCTAAACTACCCCCTCAGGAGGGATGGGGGGGTGTCAAAGTTTGTATCAACGCACAGCCCAAACCGCTGTGTCTAGAGATTCCAAATTTGGCACGTATAATCCTTGTGAGGTGTAGGGGTGCACTAAAAAAGGATTTTTCAAAATTCAACCCCTAAAGGTGTGAAACAGGGGTCCAAAGTTTGTATGAAAAATCTTAGTCCTTGAGTTAATAGACTTGAAACTTGGCATTTTTAGTTTTTCTAAACTATACCCCCTCAGGAGGGATTGGGGGGTCTCAAAGTTTGTATGTAGGAATTTTAAAATGATAAACTGACTGACTGACTGGGTGATATATCAACGCACAGGCCAAAGCGAGAAAAAGTTTGGAAAGAGATTCCAAATTTGGAACGTAGGTTCCTTATGAGGTGTAAGGGTGCATTCAGAAAGGATTTTTCAAAATTCACCCTCTAAAGGGGTGAAACGGGGGTCCCAAGTTTGTATGAAAAATCTTATTCCTTCAGTTAATAGACTTAAAACTTGGCATGAATATTTATCTAAGTAAATTATAAAGTTTGACATTTTTAGTTTTTTTAAACTACCCGCTCAGGAGGTATGGGGATGTGTCAAAGTTTGTATCAACGCACCGCCCAAATCGCTGCGCCTAGAGATTCCAAATTTGGCAAGTAGGTTCCTTATGAGGTCTAAAGGTGCACTAAGAAAGGATTTTTCAAAATTCAACCCTTTAGGGGGTGAAACGGGGGTCCAAAGTTTGTATGAAAAATCTTATTCCTTGAGTTAATAGACTTGAAACTTGGCATGAATATTTATCTAAGTAAACTATAAAGTTTGTGTTTTTAGTTTTTCTAAACTACCCCCCCAGGAGGGATTGGGGGGTCTCAAAGTTTGTATGTAGGAATTTTAACGCGCGTTCCAGTTTACTCAAAACTCTTATACTTGAAACCAAAAATTACGAATAACGTGTGGGGTAGTCAATTTTACAGGTCGGAAGGCAATTCTCGCGCAAAGGTTTTACTGCGGGGCTTAACTCGAAAATTGGTGTAAATAATCTTTCTTTTAAGTTACGGAAATCTCCCAAACGATTTTTTAAAATTGTATCCCTGTGGGCGAAAACAAGGAATATAGTTTATATGAAAAATCTTATTCATTTGCTAAATTAAGTTGAAACTTGGCACAAATACTTGCCTAAGCAAGTAATAAAGTTGGTCATTAATAGTTTTTTCCCCAGAGGGAAGGTTAGAGGGGAAGGTGGGAATGGGAGGGGGTGGTGAGGAGGGAAAAGGGAAGGGGAGAGCTTGATGGTGGGGCGAGGGATAGGAGAGCATAGTGAGGGGGAGGGTGTGGAGAAGGGAAGAGGGCGCGGGGAAGAGGTGTGAGGGGGCGGGGAGGTTAGCGGGAAAGGGATGTGGTGAGGGGGTGATAGAGAGAGGGGGATGGAGAGGGTGAGGGGGGTGAAACGGTGCAGTGAGGGGAGGGTGAAAGGGTGGGAAGGGGAGGGGTTAGAGAGAGAGGAGGGGTGAAAGGGAGATTAGGGGGAAGAGGGAGCAGTGCCTTTAAACATTAAAGTTGCTTTTTGTATAGCACTGATTCATTAAAAAAACCCAGCCCTACAGAAATTACTGAATAGAATAGAAAGTCGGAAACTCGGAACGACACAAAAAACAGGAGTAAACTCCAGTCGTGCGACGGAGCTGACACACACGCTTTTTTTATTTGTTTGAACGCGCTAATCTCTGGAACTACCAGTCGGACTTTAATAAATTATTTTTGCATTTCATAGCCCAGTTCTTAAGGAAGGCTATAGGCGCATTTAACATCACACTAGAACTCTTAAGTGCCGAGCAAAAAAAAAGTGAGAAGGAACGCTAATCGAAAACGATGTAATACCCCGGGAAGGCAATGCGATGCGACAGGGTGGGTTGGGGGAACATGAAATTTTACGCGGAAGAAGTTGTGGGCAGAAGCTATCTCAATATTTTTGTTCCTGTGGCATATTTTCCGACATTCACGCGGGCGAAGCCGCGGGCAAAAGCTAGTTGTAACATATCATCCGTCCTTCTAAATATTATACTTTAAAAGAAAATTGATTTTTAACTTTTTATATGAGAAAAATTAGTAGGGTGACCATAATGTTCATAGTAAGTACCTGTACATTTTGTAAAGTGCGGTAGGAAAGTCATAAGATAAATAAAACACGGTCGGTATAATTATAAAAAACCATTTACTTCACACAAATGTAACCTTAAAATAGTCTTATATCCTAAAAATACAAAATTGCGAGTGAGCGAAGTTATTTTTACCCGACTACGGCAAAGCCAAAAGGAAGGGTTATGATTTTAGCAGTCTATGTATGTATGTATGTATGTAAGTATGGTCATGACATGTTTGGTATCAAAAGAAAGGTCTTGACGAGCACATTACAAATATGTATATACCTATGTCATTATTGTTTAAGTAAAAAATATTTTGAACTTTTTAGATCAATTTTATTTTTCCGTAGTCGGGTTACTGTTTTTTAAACTTTATTCTTGTTACTGCTACATAAATACCCTTGATGATAAAACTATTTATTAGTTAGGAGTGCTACTATATGGCTCCATTTTCAAAGATGATAACAAATGGTTTCGTTAATTCATAGACTTATAAAAAAGGAGGACTCCGCGCCACGTATATCAAAAGTGAAGCACAGTAAGTAAGACCGTTTGTACAAACACGCTTCACGCACACATTAACATCATAGTATGCCACCGGCCCTAGTTGTCTAAAGTAAATAAATTCAAAGTATAGATATATTTAAAAAAAAATGTAAATGTAGGTATACAATGTGTTCCCGCAATTACAACATTGACTAAAGACACAAGTAGTGCTGGTGGCCAGTAATCATAAAAATTATAATACGATAAAATAATTAATTAATTGAAAAAAAAAAATTCAAACAAACTAAATAATAAAATAATAACCAAAATTAGGATCACTCTAGGCAAAAGACTCATTCATGAAGCTATTGTTTTATGTCAGCTGGTAAGGTCTTTGACTTTGACCCTTTTTTTGGTTCATCGTGTGTCTATAATGTTCTGACCCAGCTGTGAGTAGCTTCATGAATGATTTCTTTTGCACAACCCCCATAGAAAAATTCGAGTGGCGTGACCTTTTCTTTCCCGTTCGTTTTAATTTCATCTCTGCGCTACAGGTTGCTCCAAGATGCTATTTTAAAAAATTGTAAATAAATCAATAAATAATAAAGTTTAATTAAATTAAAATATCTTTACAAAACGAAGACGCGAAACCGTATACGTCAAATTAATGTCGTCAAAGCAGCGGCACGTTGTATAACACTTTTAGCTGCAAATATTATGACTTTCCGACCGCGCTTTACAAAATGTACAGGTACTTACTATGAACATTATGGTCACCCTACTAATTTTTCTCATATAAAAAGTTAAAAATCAATTTTCTTTTAAAGTATAATATTTAGAAGGATGGACGATATGTTACAATTTAGTTAAGAAATAGTTAAAAATCTTATTCTAATTTGTGTTCATCTATGAGGTCGCGCCTAGTCAATAAAGCCGAAAACATTGGGCTCTCAGTTCAGACATTTTAGTAAAATTCAATTTTCATTTACTTCATAACAATTAACTTTTGTGTCATTATTTCTTTTTAACTAATTCACCTATATGTCTAAGTAAAATATGTTAAAGTCGTATTTATGTATTTCTTCAGATACATTCATGTTTTGCAGATTCCTCAGTTCAAACAATAATGAATTGAGGGCCCTAGATATATCGCCATAAATCTGTAATGACATATTCTACAGACTTGGGAATTTCTTAAAATATTTAAGAAATTCTTAACTAAATTCCTAAATAAAAATTATTAACCCAGATATAGTACTTACTGAGATTCAGACTATGCCACTTTATGCAAGCGTCTGGACTGAGGGCCCAAGTTATTTAATCGTAAAAGTTTTAATTCACGTTTAAGAAATTTATGGACCTTTGCTTTAAGTTTTTACTATTTTTAACTAAATCCCCTATAAGTCTTATTTCGTTTCGCAACGGTTCAAAAAACGGGCTCTCAGTCCATACGCACATCTTCCAACCGCACTAACATGAAACTAATAAATCCAATTATAAAAGCTATTGGACTGTATATTCCCACCCCGATATTTTTAACAAAAAATATGACAGTAATAAAAACATCATAACCACAAAACTTTAACGACTGAATTAACAACCACAACAACGTTAGCTTACACTATCCTACTATAAACAGAACATCTCCCTAAGTATGTCACGCCAATAAAAAATAAAAAGACTTCTTAATTCAAAATCCCTGTCATCGTTATAATAACTTTCTTTAATTTCCAGCCAGACCATCAAATAGTTAACGAAAGAGTCTTTATTACAATTTTGGCTTCACTCCAACTTGAGATAACGAAGCAGGCCCTATTCGTTTAAATGATTGATAGTGTTAGCTTAACACCTCGTTGGATTCGTCTTGATTGAGTGTGGGCTTTTTGTTATGTTTGATCAGTTAACCGATGGTCTGCCTGATTGGGTGCCTTCAACGTTAATTCTTAAACAAGACTCCATTGTGTGTGCGTTGTCTATGAGTGACATACGGGTGCAGAGAATGAGCAGTAACTGGTTTTTATTTAATTGTATATTATCTTTACAGAAAGATTTGTGGTAGGTAATCATTTTAAAAGTCTATGTTGTTGTTGCAGGTACAGAGAGTTGGAGGTAGTAATATACATTATAAGTTCTCTATTTCAGCTTGCTTTTTTAGATGCAAATTAAAATAATGCCTCCACAGCAAGAAGTAATCTACGGCGGGAGCTGTGTAAGCGCCCTGACAATTTTATTTATCCATCTGAGGGCCTTCCACCTGGGCAAGCCTTGCCGTGGCTGACTTGGAAATCCCTAATCAGGCTACGAACTTAAGTCGGCCGTAGCAAAGAGAATCTCCACAGATGGGGGTTTATGAACGACTCAGTCCTTAAGTGTATAGTATATGCGGCGTTCTCCGCAGACAATCGCGCACCTTCCATCCTGCGCCGTATGCTCTGTCACCTGAGCACTTGAGGATCTTATGACTGTATTAGAGGCATGAGGAACAGGGTGTAAAGTTCACTCATACTCCATACAAAAGGGAGAATCCTCCGACCAGACGGGTGTCGTGTCTGGTGGGTGACTGCCCGACGGTTGATGTCGGGACGTTGTATGTATGCTAGTCGCGCGGTAAACTGTGATTGCGCGATGCAGGTTGCGTGACGTCATGTCATTGTGATGCGTTGTAGATCCGCCACACCATCATTAGGTACGCTAACAAGAAGAGTATCGGAAATTGAATTAATTTGTATACCTTTGTATATATATGTATTTGTAGGTTTAGGTAAGTTTATTTTAGTGTTGAATTTCACAGAATCTCCATTCGTACATTTCTTACAATCATCAAAATATGCAGTGGACCGCCCGAACTAAAAACAATATTATATAGCTCGTTACCCTTCAGATCCGTAAGTCCCAGAGACTTAAGTGGAAGTAATAAGCATGTCAATAAATCACGTTTTTATAAGCGTCAAGTCAAAAAAAAGTTGTTCAATTGCGAATTATTGTGTTCATGTCAAATTGGCATCGATGATACATCGTGACTGCTGTGTATTGACCACCTTGTAAAATTATAATTAGTCTTCTTTTTGCTGACTGGATAATCACTTGAGAATTCTTGAGTGACAGATTTATGCTTACTGTAGCTTACTCATGTGAGTATGACACGAGTTCTTACGGAAAATGATTACCTATAGGTTAAAATGTACAGTGGGCTGCATCGATTGGATACCCAGTTGTATTAAAATTTTTATCTACACCCATGCTATAAACTCTCTATAAAAGTTTCTGAAACAGTTAGCTTATTGCCAACATTAAAACAGCCAGTGTCATAGTAACCATGGTAACCATAATAGCATCCAAACGGGTGCTTTAATGTTGTACTGAATTTCATAATGCAACTCGTTTTCAAAAAAAGAACATTGTAATGCACGCGCGTTTCACTACAACAGCGCCGTAATTTAAAAAAAAGAACTTATTCGAATTCACGTCGTATACTATGACGCCGGCCGCCATGTTCGATATGAGTATTAGTATTGCAAAAAACTGTTTCAGAATCTTTTATACAGGATTGATAACATGGATGTAGATAAAGTTTTGTATGCAACTGTACATAATTAGGTATTAAAACACTCATGTGATACTATTATCACACGAGGCGTAGCCGAGTGTGATAAACCCACATTCGTGTTTTAATACCCCTTATTATACGTCAGTTGCATAAATAACTATAATACAACTGGGGTAACTATATACCCAAGTACCCAATTGATGAATTGATGCAGCCCACTGCAGCCCATTGGGCTGGCATTTGACTGTACGTATGTAGCAATTTCAAGGGTAAGGTTATGATGGTGGTGGTCTAGTCAAAATTTAATTTGTTTTTTAGGGCACAATTATTTGGGAGTACCTACTATATAACATGCAGTATCTGCTTAAATACCACGATAAACTTCCATTTGAAGTAATTTACCAAAATCCATCCAGTAAACGGATACTACTGGTACTGTCGTGATTAACTCATAATTGTCAGAGTTAGAGTCAATCGATCTGCCTAGCCTTTTCCCAACTACGAGTATGTTGCAGTCGGCTTCCAGTCTAACAGGATGCAGCTAAATACCAGTATTTTACATGGAGCGACTGCATTATCCGACCTCCACAACCCAGTTACTGGGCGGGAGTTCTATCTTAATAGTCAGAAATTTAATCTAATTAGCTGTTTCTCGCTTGAAAAGCAATCACAATGGCAAAGACTGGTGTCTTATTGCACAATTATATCCAATGCATCGTGTACTAATAATTGTATTCAGCACTTTATCATACATAAACGATCTTCATTGTGGTTGACATGTTGGTTGATAAATTTTCATAGATGGCAGGACCATCACGCTCGGAATTCTTATTCCTACAGCCAAATACATACCTATCCCTATACTAATATTTGTATATATATATATGTAATCACGTTCTCTAAAACGGCTGATTTTAATTAAAGTTGCAATATAGGGGTTTGTAGGGGCGCAAAATCGACTTAGATAGGTCCTTTTATTATTTTTTTTATTTTTTATTTATTAAAACTTTATGCACAAGTAAAAAAATACTGTACAAAGGCGGACTTAATGCCTGAGGCATTTTCTACTAGTCAACCTTAACCTCCTTTTCTCTATTTTCACCCGAGCAGAGCTCAGTCACCCAGGCCTACTATTATATCTATCCGGGTTTAAACATGTCTGAGCAATACACATAAAAGAGTAGTAGTAAAATCGAATAATATTTTTGTACGGAAGCGTTCTATATAATATAGAAATATAATTTTATCTTGATATACGTATTAGATTAGATTGGGTCAGACTTCATGTTGGGCAGTGAAATAAATATAAGTACCCAATAAACATTGGAGCGTAAAGAGACTTTTTATATCTACACGTATGCGGGAAAAGCTAAATTTACCGCTAACAGTATGTTTAGGCGAGAAAAAAAACAACATTTTATTTTGAATGAAAATCCAATCAAACGAAATCATAGCCTTACAGCCGTCGCAAATCTCTATAAACATTGGAACGTTTGGAAAACCAATAAAAATAGACGTCGAAAATCAATACTAAATAATAGCAGGCCCGTTTCGAAAAGTTAGCTTTGGAAACTGGAAGCTGGGCGCAAGCATTGTTGATTGATTGCAACACAAACATAGATTTTTTATTCCATCAGGGTTGTTTGCCCACCCGGCGCCGTAGGCTTTACTTTGTTATGTAACTCAGGAGGACTCCGGCGATTTAAAATTTCGTATTTCGTTGATGAACTTTCGTAGGAGATCCCGAAGGATTTCGGATTGATACTTTCCATGTAGCAACATCTGCGCTCGGGAAGTTATTTAGAATTGTTCTCATCAGTGGCTTGCGTTTTTTGCAAATAAATCATTCTTGTTTTCTTCTTTCTGGGACTTTCAAAATATTTTGTCTTCCAAAGTATTGCTGTTGACTGAACTAGATTTTTGGTACAATACAAAATTATTATATAAGTTTCATAAAATTGAATAAATCTTTATTTTATTCAGCAAGTTGCTACCAACTGGCCACTGTTCAGATCCAAACATTTATTCCAAAAAAATACGCCCAGAAATACAAACAACAACAAAAATATTTTTTCAAATTGCGCTGGGTTTTTTGTTTTATAACCGAATCTAAAAGTTTGGTAGCTGACTGACTTATTTGAAAGGTCTAAAACAAATGTTTTTAGCCAATGTTTTCAGAACGGTATAATTTGAAAAAAAAAAAACATATTAACATTAATAATACTACACTATTTTGTTTTTTATTTCAACTTTTATATCTGTAATTTTTATGGTGTGCTTAATAAAGAGTATTCTATCTATCTATCTATCATATCATAATCAGCCTATAATGTTCCCACTGCTGGGACAAAGGCCTCCTCTGGGGGAGACAAGCCTTGCCTCAAATACATATGTAAGTACATATATTTTAACGTCCATTGAAGAATCAGTATAGCTGCGGTTTTCTAGAAGAGTTATATTATAAGGCCGTTATATTATAACGGCCGTATTTGACATTAAGGTGTCAGGTGTGTATTTGTTCAGCCGTTATAGTGTGACCGTACATCGTTTATTTAGGATACCAGAGCTTTATTGATTTGACAGAACGGGACGATTTACTACAAAGCATTTCGAGCATGGGCCATTATCTAAACAGCCATAAAATATCATCTCCTGCAAACAACAATTACGTCAAACACTTGACACAGATGACATTCTTATTTAAGTAGTGAGATCACTTTTGCATCACCGACAAGGAATCTCTGCTATCTGACAATGCGGTGGCAATTAAGAAATTTATTGTAATAGCTCTATCTAGGGCGACCATTACGCTAACGACCGCTAATTCCGGCCTTCAATCTCTAAAAACAAATCTAATATATCGCAGTTATAATAGTTTTTCTTCTCTTAGCTATGGGCTATGCTATTATCATTAGGGCGGAAATTATACAAAATAGTGTTGTAAAGAAACGTAAAAAAACTCGCGAATCGAAAGTTATTTAGAACGTTGCGTCGTTTAAGATGATAGTTTAGTATAAGCATTAGCTGAGAAATGTTAATTCGTTATTCTTTGTTGGAATAGTTAATTTGTCTGCAGCGTGAAAAAATTAGACCAGTGGTGGCCAGTGGTAATAGCCCCGACTTACGAGTTGTTGTAGGTCGTGGGTTTGGACCCAGGCAGGTTGATGATGGGTGATGTGATGAAATTATTTACACAAAGTAAAAACTTTGTGTAAATAATTTCATCATCACTGCTCTCAAAACGGTGAAGGAAAACATCATGAGGAAACCATTCCGGTTTCCTCATGATGTTTTCCTTCACCGTCCTAGAACCAAAAATTCTAATACTGTGACATCTACCAACTCGTACCTACTGGGCCCGCGTGGTGGGTTACAATTACCCGCTCCCATCAGTGGGAACTATTATAGAAACTGATTATGATGTAAATAAATTATTATCATTGGTAAAACACATAGGTAAGTATTATTATCTGAAGCCCTGAGGGGCGTGGTAGAGCTTACTACTACGAAGTTACAAGCTCTGATTCCCGTATTGAAACAATGAGTTACAAGGCGACTTGCCTGAACGATTGTGCATGTAATTTGGGGCAAACATATCCAAGATGCAATCTATGTGTCCAGCAGTTGACATGCACCTGACAATCTGATATGATGCTAAATCTCCGTTTTTGTACCCATACCCATCGCAATGATCGATTTGCGAGTTGCGCCATGTCCTACTTTCCAGACTCCAAGAAATACCTCGTTTCAGAAACATGCGAGCATCGATACAAAAAACGCATTAAATCGAGTAAGTAAGCAACATTATTAAAATCGATTCCGTGGCAACAGTCCGTTCACATCAGATGAGCTTGCCGCATCCACGGTTAAAGATGATTTGTTTAAAATGCTGCAACCACAGTCCGCGTGATGAATATCACAGCAGTATATTGGAATAATGATCCTGCCTTGCACTGCATTCAATGGCATTTTGCATACAATATGGTAGATGGATTTATATTAAAATATGGCGAACGTCAGTGCCGGTTGCTCACAATAAATTATTCATTGCACACAGTCAATTTTCGTTCAAGATAAACAGCCATTGTAAGTATAAGTATATCAAAACAGATGCATCGTACGGACGCTCATAAATATTCAGATTACGTATTATTGTTCTCGGCTTGTCGGTAATTAGATCGCCCACGAAAGGATGCTGCCTTAATAAGTTGGTAGCGAGTGTAACGACAAAGTTCTTAATAAATTACCTATATGACGTACACTGGCGGCCTATAATACAAGGCTCATTATTTAGAGTCATGTTTGAGTATGATAATTTTAGTAGTGAAACACGATATGGGATCTGATCCTTCTTGTAATGCATAATAAGTTGTTATGGTGGCCGAGTATGGACTAGCAATCTGTTACCATTCATGTGCTATTAGTTTCAATTCACACTGCAATTCTGTTACTGCGCTGTCGATGTGTTCTCGATACAGTGGGTCTGTTTTTTGGGACTGAATGGTGTCGATGTTAGAGCGTTATCGATAGGGTCTGCGGGCTGTATGTTCTTTTTAAAATACTTCCACATTTTCTTTAAAGTTTTCCTAGCCTTCAAAAATGGCTGGTCTGACAAGTCGATATCTTCAAAATTTTTGTTATTTTGTTCACTTTAATACTCGTAGTGACATTCTGTATAAGTTTAAAACTTGTTTCTATTAAGATCTTGATGTGAAAAACAAATCACGTAAGCCGATTGAGGATACCAGGTCACAGCATAGTGTTCCTAGACGCCTCATTACTTGGGTATTGTTACCATATGACAAGTAAACAATTCTAGTTCCATTAACATACTTCCTATTGAAATTGGCCTTTACTCTAAAGCTCTACTTCTGGTAATGTTTGATTTATTTATAGAATAAATACCGGTATATTGTGTGAAACATAAAATTAAATGAATATTTCAACATTCTACTGAGAAAGTTCCTGAAATAATGGAAAAGTGTTTAAGTTAATAGTCCAAAAATAAATCGGATTTAAACAGAAATTATTATTTTTAATTCAAGTAAATATTAAGTGTTAAATTCAGTTTTGAAATACTGGCTATGAATAAACTCGATATTCCTTTCTCCGAAAAGAAAACTCCGAACGAACGGCATTCGTTGCGTTGTTCAAACACATTCATAACTTTAATAAACGCTGCCTCGTGTACAGAATTTGTGCCTGTCAATAGCTATATCGAGCAGATGACGAATAGCAAGTTTTACTAGCTGTCCATTTGACGAATGTTGAACATGACCTTACAATTTATATCTCAGACCAATAAATCATTGTTGAACGCCCGATCAAAACTGACATGGATCTCTCGTACAAGTAACCTCTCGAGGCATAACGAACCAACTTTTTCCCGTATTGTAAGTGTTTGCTTCGGATGAATAGCAATAAAAACTTTATGATTATGGCTTTCATGGAAATAAAATTGTGCTCCAGAGAAAGGAGTTATAGGTTCGAGGCAGGAAGCGTTGAGTAGATACTCTTTTGATATCCAAAGAAACAGCCGCTTTTTATGTAATTTATTGACTTAGAGAGTGTTTGAAGTAATATCGAAGTTAACTGTGTTCGATATCCTGGAAATGTAAACAATTTATGATAATTATCGGTAAACATGATGTGTGTAAATATTTAAAGGTTTATCTGGGATACACATGCCAACTTAGTTTAGACCGCTTTAAAAATTGAGAAAAAGTTACTGAAGCGGAAGCTTTATTTCAATTCTAATTCTCTTTCACTATTTGTGTAACAAGCTTCAAGAAATGAAACAGTAAATTAAAACCTTTTTTTTTGTGGATGGGAAATCATCAAATGACTTCTCCCGCTCTGGGTGGAGGGGAAGGGCGTGTCAGACTTTTACTGACTAAAACCCAACCGTGTTCCTTCAGTTGCCTATGCCAGGGCCACGGTATCTCTTTCGAACAACCCGCGACCCCGGCGGCATCGGCCCTATTGGACCCCATCTTTGCTGACATCTCTACGACAATTTTATTCCTCGAATAAAAGACGGCTGACGATGGTATAATCAGCTCAAGCAGGTTCCAAATTCAAAATAATTCCATAAATAAATCAGCCATTACAAAAACCCGTTGCTCAATTCGCAAGCGTCCCATGGCTTGGCAAGTACTCGTAATGTCCATACACATACTGGTATAGGGTACATAATGACGTGAACTAACAAATTGGCACGGGCACTGAGCAGTGATAGATGGCCCCGCGACGTGCGTTCGAAACAAAGGCCAAAGTGTTGGTTGCAATCACATAGCCTATTCAACAAATCCAGGAGCTAATAATGAGGGTTCGGATGACGCGCTTAAGAGCCAACATGGTAATAATTTTGGTGATTTGCGATTGATTGATGTGGATTGATGGTATTTCATTTCTTGAATTTTTTTGTTCACCGTTTTAGAGACGACTTGGTTTTTTGGTTCTTATAGTGTTATAAGTAGCCACATGAGTTAAAAATCGCATGTAGAATTAAGCACTCAGAACATTCAACAGTTCTGTGGAAACCGTTAGGTGTTTACTTTAATGAATACAATGTGGTCACAAACTGTAAAACAACTGAAAATTTACTTTACGAATTGAAACCGTTCAGTTGCATTTGCTACGGTTTCAACCCATTTAAAAATCTAGATCTTGACCAGGCGGAAAAAAATGGCGTCGAAAAAAAATGCAGTCATCTAGACGCTCAGTTTGTTTTCTGTTCAGAAAATAGAGAAGCGAAATAAAGCGCTCGACCCAGTGACCCTACACGATGTTTACGCGGAAATAGTGTAGTTTTGCGACAGGCATTGACGAGCCAATTCCGATGACATAAATAAATTTGTTGGATGAACTCGATATGCTTTGTTATGCCGTCGTAAACTGAGTGATATATTGCAACTGCATTATGGCGTATTTGGTGGAATAGTTCTGGTTTTCTGAGTCAAAGATCTTAAACATGCAAAATACATTCATAACATACGTAATCAGCATATAATGTTCCCACTGCTGGGACACAGGCCTCCTTTCTTCGAGAGGGAACATGCAAAACGCTGGACTCAAATGTAAAATTTAATAACTTTAAACACAATTTTAACACAAAATCAATCGGCCTAGCCTTTTCCTATGTTGGGATCGGCTTCCAGTCTATCCGGATGCTGAATACCTGAGTATTTTACATGGAGCGACTGCCTATCTGACCTCCACAACCCAGTTACTGGTTAACACGATACCTCTTGGTAAGACTGGTTGTCAGACTTTCGGGCTTCTGACGACCCGTAACGACTGTCAAAGATCCAAGAATGACAGTCGGGACCAACACCTTAACGTGCCTTCCGAGGCACGGAGGGGTCTTTGTATGTAAAGATGGTAACCCATCTACGGAAGAAATCGTAATTAATCTGATAGATCGACCCATGCGCCTTTTATTACTTAGCCACGAGCCCCTCAATTTTAACACAAAACCAATGTAAAATTAAATCATTTTAAAACAAACAATGTTAATTTAAATATAGAACCTTATTTTTGTCTATCACGCTTCTTTAATGTAATAATAGACATATTAATACTGTGACTGTGTAATACAGGAAATCCTAGTAAAAGAGACACATTTTGTTACACAATTTTTAGACTCTTTCGACGTCTGTTATAATTATTTTTCCAAAGTTATACAACTAACTGTTGCCCGCGACTTCGTCTGCGATCCAGGATAAAAAATAGCATAATTATGCGCGAAAGCGTAACACACAAACTCACTTTCGCATTTATAATATTAGTTAGGGTGTAAAAAGAGACCATACAACTTTACCATCTGCGCAGTCTATAACAATCACGCTATAAAATTACTGTAACAATATCGAAAAAACTACAAAATCTAAAAAGAATGATACACCAGTTTCCCGTGAATACCACATCCGACGTTTATATAGTTTCAAGTAAACCGCACCGGCACGCGAGCAAAACTCATTCTACCAATTAGACGTAGCCAGTGTTGCAACCAATCATCGTTTGACACAAGTCAAATTGGAGTTTGAGCGTTTCGGTTTGATTGATACGAATCGAGGTCATCGACTGATTTATCAGCCCTCTATTCTCAGTTCGAGTAATTAACTTTCATTACGGCCTTATGTAAGACTTGTTGCTTTTATATGAGAAGCATAAAAAGTTGTATAGGTTCTGTAATGTGGTCTAAAGGAAAATGTAGGTGTGGCGGAATTCATTATGGTTGAAGTACCTACTTGGTGCTTAGAATGTAACTGAGTTGGTACTTGAGTTCTTTACGTCCATTGCTGATCGTTTTTCGGTTAAGTAAATAAATTTGGTATCTTGAAGTCAGTGTTTATGTATTCTACATTTCTAATGAACTAAGTGTCTCATTAGTGTTATGTAAACACTTCAGAAGAGATCTAGTGGGTGACTTTCAGTTACCTACTTGAACAAAATTTATGATTTTTGTCGACACATTTTTATGGTCTGCTGTATTTTTTTAAGTAAGTACCTTTATAGCTACCCAATTATATTCATTTCATCTGATTTTAAGTAAATAAACAAAAATAGTTCTTAAATAAAATTGCTAAAGTCCTTAACCAAACAAAAATATATTGAATCCCAATAAACATCAAATCCCAACTCCGAAACATATAAACCACAAAAGCTTCTCATAAAACCTCGGCCAAAGGAAAATGACCGTGAAAATATAACAATCTATCATGTTGCCATGTTTTATTGTGCTCAGCGGATGCCCGGAGATTATTTACATTGAATTGATGAGCAACCCAAAGGCTAACACTGGCTGACCTTAACCTCAACCTCTGTGAAAGTAACTGGCTGCACAGAATGAGCGAAAAAATTGCTATCGTCAATCGTGGATGCCTTTTTGTCTGGAGTAGTGTTTATGAAAAAAATAAAATAGGAGGTAAGGAGAGATCGATTCTTGTTTGACTTGATTGCTTGAAATCGATAATATTGCACTTACGGGTGGTTTGAATGTAGAATTAGTTTCAAGTATCAATGAATGATGCACAATTTACACTTCAAATGATTTGTTCCTCGTCTGTAAAGACATATTGATTAAATTGATAGTTTTAGTACCTATTCATTAATATAAAAAAGTTGACTAAAACTTTTCATTATAAATAATATTCACGATATAGGCAAGGTTTGATCTGTTATTACGATAGAGTCGGTCTTAATAAACAATTGTATTTATTTATTATTTAGGTCATTAGGCTTAAACAATATAAAATATTACGTCAAGTTTCTAAAAAG
Source organism: Cosmia trapezina (assembly GCA_905163495.3). Lineage (NCBI taxonomy): Eukaryota > Metazoa > Arthropoda > Insecta > Lepidoptera > Noctuidae > Cosmia > Cosmia trapezina. The sequence goes on from LR991033.1 coordinate 17,313,095, forward strand.
TGACCTTGTTATTGTAATCTTTATCTATCTGTAACCGAATGTTTAAAAAATCGTGATACCTAATTGAAAAGGTGGCCTATGATCTGCTATTTATTAAATTATGTCGGGGTCAATTACGTGGTCGTAAACCTTTCTGGAGAAATACTCAATTTGTATTCATTAAAAAATTTCTGTACACAAAAACTGTTATCTCATTTGCCTAACAAGCCATGCCTAGAATTGAGATTCACTTTGTATCTATGCATCCATAAATACATCAATTTTACAATGGAAATTGGAATAGATATGCAACATAAATCACTAGACCATTCCCAGAAAAAACTCAGTTGTGTTTGACGATCATAAATCAAGTGGAACTATTTAAGATTAAAACAAACCGTCGGTCAGTAATGATATCGGTAATGAAAGCACTAGATAACATACAAGTATATGCGATATTAATGAATGTCGCGACAACTTGTAATCAATTTATATCAATATCGCCAATGGGCCGCACTGTGCTTGTTAGCCTGCATTAATATGAATTTTAAGCGTAGGGCTGGCAAGCTGGAAAGTGACCTAGTTTTAGAAATTTTCGTGGTTGGAAATTGTTTTATTAATTGCCAACACTATTATAAACATAACCTAAGAAAAACAACCTCTCTACCTCTGACCATGGTAAAAGCCATCCCTTGGGTCACGGGAAGTGTCAACCAACCGTTTCGAGATATCTTTAAAAAGGTCATGAGCAATCGGACCCCACGGCCCGAGGGTTTCAATCCCAAACGGCTCGAAATATAGTTATTATATTTACGCCACTTGAGGTTTTCCGCAGCTGCAGCAACGGAGCCAATACAGCACGACGAGCCAGGGAGATGGGATGGCGCAAGAGTATCGACACACGTTGCATCCCACACTAAAGGCCTACCCATATTCCATGGAAATAAAGACATACCGTTCGGTCTCTTGCCGTTGACGATGGATGCAATAATATACCCGCAAATTTGCAATTGGGGAGACCATGTCTAGACATGGTCTCCCCAATTGCCAATTGCAATGGCCTGCTGTCAGCTGACTATGATGATGACACGCAAAATTAAGTGAACTTTTTTTCTATTATCCATTTAATTTTTAGTGATTAAATTCCATTAATTTTCTATTTACCTATAATGTTTAATAAAAATTTTAAATTAAGTGTGTTGCTTGTAGCTAAGTAATAACAGCCGCACGGGTCGATCGATCAGGTTATGCTACGCTTGCCGCGGTTGGTCCGTGGATGGGTGACCATATTTACATACCGAGACCCCTGCGTGCCTCGGAAAGCACGTTAAGCCTTTGGTCCCGGCTGTCATTGTCTCTGGATTATCTTTGACAGTCGTTACGGGTCGTCAGAAGCCCGAAAGTGATATAGCCAGATAGGCAGTCGCTCCATGTAAAATACTGGTATTCAGCTGCATCCAGTTAGACTGGAAGCCGACCCCAACATAGTTGGGAAAAGGCTAGGCAGATGATGATGATGAATAGTTTAATAAAAACTTTACATTATAATTGTAAAAATAAAATACTTAGTTTTTTTTTTTAATTAAAACATTATATATTTTTAATAAAAAATAGAAATAACAATAATTTAATTTTAAAATTAAAAAATCTTAGTTGAAAATGTTAAGTAATTTATTTTCAAAAACCAGTTTGTTAATTTATGTAACTAAATAAGATAAAGAAATAATCGCGAACATTTAAATAATTTGTCAAGTCAATAAAACTTATCTCGAATCAATTAAATCAATGAGATAATCATTTTGACAGTAATAGAAAGTCAATGTCGTTGTGATTTTATTTAATGTTATCTAATCCAATGACCGGATAATGAACTGGTTTAGTATTTCCCAAAAAAACATAGTTTCGAAATACTTTCGGTTGTAGGTTATTGATACCATTTAACTTGAAGAAACCTTGAATGAAGTTTATTGAGAGTTTGTTCGACTCTTAACTTGACTGATTTACTGAAGGTCTAAAATATTTTAATCTTTCATAACATCGATTTTTCTAAAACTATACAATAATCATTCTCCTGCCCTTATCCCAATCTATTTGGGGTCGCCGCAACATGTCCTTTTTTTCCATACTTCTCTATTAGTCGTCATCTCGGTAGTCACCCCCTTTCTAGCCATGTCATCTTTCACACAATCCATCCATCGTTTCTTTGGTCTTCCCCTATTCTTATAGCCATCGACGTTCATACTCAAAACTTTCCTCACTCATTCCTCCGCATGCCTACAACTACTTAAGTACTATAAATATTTTTGATTAGCATCACAATGTATCTATCGTATCTATTGTCTTGGTCAAACAAGTTCTTAAACATATTAAAATGTAGGTAGGTGCTACGGCCAGCCCTACTCGTCATCTATTCGAATTAAGGCAGAGCATGTGTGGCATCTGCGTATATGCATCAGGACGGTCGAACTGATCGTAAATACTCGTATCTGCTTTAACAGCACCATGTATATACTGCACCATTACAGGACATGTCGACAACGGTTTATTGTGTAATTGGATATATGTTTTATTGTAAATACGTTCGTTTGTCGATAGAGATGGCACTGATTTTGTTGTACGAATAAATAGTAGTGTCAGTGAAATGCTGTGGTTATCAATTTATAGGTGCACTTGTTTTATTTGGTTGTCCTTGTTTTTCGGGTGATGTTCGCTTCGTTGTTATTATAGAAAAAGGATTCGTGTTTTGATAATCATGCATCCTTTTGGGCTAGCATGTACAGTAGTGAGCTATGATTATAGGACTTGTGAGCTATGATATAGGACTCAGTTGCTGATGTGGGTTTTCATCCTTTGATCTTAGTACTAAAGTTGAAAAGTGATTTACCGTAAATGTCCGCGATAGCTACCTATCTACAGTACAACTATTTTCTTAATGTCCCTCGGGAAACTTCGTGTTTCGTCGGAATTTAGAAGATTCCTCCCATTTTTCAAATAAATTACATTAAGATAAAAGAATATTACCAACTCTACATACTTCCAAGTTGATTGAGAGCGTCCGGTCTGCACCAAGTGCAAAGGACAACTGATAAAAATCCGACGACTGACGAAACACGAAGTTTGCAGAGGGACATTAAGACAATAGTTGTACTGTACTTTAAAATTCATCGTCACGTTCAACTAAATACTAAAATTAAAATCGCTGTTATTTCGATAAAAATATTAATAACATACTAGATCAAGCTAATAATCAAAATATATCAACTAGCAACTATAAATTTGTAGCAAAATTATTCCTAGCAAAAACCAGACCCCCACTAACGTCATTAGTGTCACCTAACTAAGAACGCGGCACTCGACAAAATACAGGACCACCGTCCGTCCAAACGATCTTAATTATTTTAGACTTTATTAAGTTCAACGTGGGCTTACACAAACTGGTAAACTAAACACACAAATTGGTATTGATCAAGTGAAGTAACCACAGTGAATTAATGGCCCAGTGACCAGATACATTATCTGGAGTTTCGACCTAGCTATCTGTTGGTCATTAATCTATTCATGCCTACGTTTTAGTTTGTGGTGCGTCCATCAATTACTTTGGTTCAAGGACCATTCGTCAGAACAGGGTAAGTGCCAAAACTGAATGCCAATGGAAATGTGAGGGGATTAATTGTTGTTTTTGATTTCGAAGAGTTTCCGTACAGAGGTTATATATGTTTTTGTTGGCAAGGATTTTCAAACAATTCTCAGTAAAGACAGACTTCTTCTTGACGATTCAAAAGTTAACTTTTCTTAATTATACAGGGTGTAAGTGTAAACAGTGGCAATCTTTTAAGTTGTCATTGCACTCATCATTATGAATAACTTTTATTATGGGACCAAATCTGAAATCACGAAAAAAAAATTAGCTGTTTCCTAAATTTTGACAAATATAAGGCGAACATAAATGTACTGAACACCTGATTTTTTTTCGCGATTGAGGTATGAGGAACAGGGTGTAAATTTCTTTATCCTCCATAGAAAAGGGAGTATCCTCCGACCACATGGGCGTTGTGTCTGGTGGGCTATGTTACTTGCGCGATACAGGATTTTACGTGACGTTAGTGTGATTTGTAGTTTGCTTGTGGCGTTGCAGAAGCCGCCACAACAAGTTATCGAAAACATGACATAAAAATAACTGAAATAATGTATCATCATAACAGACAATCAAGATACACCTTTCTTTTACCTTACATAATACAATAAGCTTAACACCTTAATCAACGATTAAATGCTGGTACACAATCAAATTATACCCATTGTCACGAATGACATTTTGTGGGACGCAAATAATATACACAATCGCACACGATAAACTTTCTATTTCTTTGATGTCTTTCCTTCCGCAAACTTGTTCTGTAGATATTATCACTTTCATTGTTTCTTGTAATTAAGCGTTAATTTAATCATCAGATTCACTACCTAGTCAATAATTGGCTTAATTGTTTCTTTTCCAAGGTGTTTATTAAATTCTAATGATTTCGCATGTGTTATGCAATAAGATCAGTAAGTATCGTTTGCTTATATAGATGTGCAATTTTCAATAACTGTTCAATTGAATAATTTGTTTAATTGTAAATACTCGTCGTCTGTGTCTCTATTTTTTTTTTTGTGGATGGGAAATCATCAAATGACTTCCTTCTCCCGTTCTGGGTGGAGCGGAAGGGGGTGTCAGACTTTTACTGACTAAAACCCACCCGTGTTCCTTCAGTTGCCTATACCAAGGCCACAGTATCTCTTTCGAACAACCCGCGACCCCGGCGGCAATTTTCGATAACTATTCAATTAAAATACTCGTCGACTGTGTCTCTATAGCGCTTTTGTGTGTAAGGTACTTTGTGTTACTTTTGTTTGATAAGAGAGTTAAATAAAAGCAACACACGAAAGCGATAAGCTATATTAATTCCTAATCACCCATCAACATAACATCACGCCTGTCTTCCCCGAAAGGTTAGGCAGAAGTGTACCTATAGTACACCCTCAGTTTGCCAGCTATGGTTAAGTCCCATGTAATAGGGGCGAGCTTATTGCCATCAACGAAGCAGAAATTCAGATTTCGGACTGCTACTGAGAAATTCCTGATGGAAAAACCCAATAACACTTTTCCCGACCTGGGAATCGAACCCTAGACCTTACGCTCAACAGTAGCGCTTGCTACCTCTAGACCAACGAGGCAGATCAATGAAATTACTTGGGCTATTTCTAAAACATTTGAAGGTCCAATATTTTCAATTCAAATGCTTTCGAAACATAATTCAATTGTATTCAGACTGAGCATTGATAAACATTCTTGATAGATTGCTCACTGATCAAAGTTGATATACCTACTTGATATATTGTTTGACAAATGCTATTATAAACACAATTTGAATCTAAGTACAATAATGTTAATGAATGTTATCTCTCCCGAAATAAATGTTATACCTGTCTCTTGCAAGTTGCACCTCAAAAAACACTTCACATTCTATAATATTATAAGTTTAATTTTAATTCACTTGAATAGTAAGCATTATGACAACGCAGTAAGAACTATTCTTAATCAGCACTCCATTGTTCAAAATCAAAGGAACTTCCAAAGAAGAAACGATTACATATTACGAACTTGAACTTGACTGACAAATGTGTTCTTTACAACGAAGATAATAGAACATAAAATGAAGCCGAGATTACAAATAGGAATAGCACAAGTTTGATTGATAGTGTACGATATCTCTTCAAAGTATGTTGAATATTAAACGATGATGACTAAACATAAATAAATGAGGCACTGGATGAAAAAATCCGTGGATGCCTTCTACTATATTAGCATAACGTCCGCTGGCACCCAATGATTTGTTTATGATTAATTCTTACCTTGTCAACATTTCATAATACCATGTTAGTGTAATTTTGGTAACGCCTCTTCATCATTTGACGATTTGTTTTTGGCGTTGTTATTCGATTGAAATTATATCGATAAGTGTTTTTGCTCCTTTTAAGTATTTGTGTTTGTATCGTCTCCGGTTGTGTTTGCTTTGACTGCTTTAATAGACGTATCGTCATTAAGGTTAGATAAGTTTTTAGAGGCATGAGGAACAGGGTGTAAAGTTCACTCGTTCCTCCATTGAAAAGGGAGGATCCTCCGACCAGACGGGTGTTGTGTCTGGTGGGCAACTGCCCCACGGTTGATGTCGGGACGTTGTATATATGCTAGTCGCGTGGTAAACTCTAATTGCGCGATGCAGGATTGCGTGACGTCATGTCATTGTGATGCGTAGTTCGCATGTGGCAATGTAGATGCCGCCACAAGTTTTATCTTAATTTTATATTTCATTCATTGTTTCTTATTTACATTTTATTTTCGTTAACAGTAAATATTCAAGTAATTTTGCTTACGAAACAAGAAAATCCTTACTTAATAGAATCTATTTAGTCCCACTGATTTCTTTTGGTGTATCGTATACTTTAACATTAGGCTAAGTAAGGGTGAAACGGCGTAGTCCAAGTTCAGTAATATCATTACTGTGTGACCCACTAAGTAAAAGTAAGTAATAAGATCATCCTTTTCCAATACAACATACCCCTTAACAAAATTTGTCGGCTGTTTTCTCAGGTATCTTTCCTTATTGGATGGCATTAGGGGTTACAGAATTACAAATCCCTTGTTCAGTATATTAAAAGCTGTTAGTAACCTTTTTCTTCTCTTATTTTGCTAAGTTTGTTCAGTTATTCAGTTAATAAGTAGATACAGAATAACAAACTGGGTCTTTTCATTCTTTTACCCTTGCATGAAGCACAATTGAATGAAGATGACAATAAGAAAACTATACAACACGACTTTTGAAGACCTTTATTAATTGAGATTAATAAACCTTTTTGTCGAAAAATAAATATTTTGAAGCTTCATATTTAAATCTCTAAAGAGTCATCTGACCACCAATTTGTCTTGCTGCTCAAGGGTTACTGCATTAGTCACATCCTTTTGTATGGCTGACTTTGAACGCTTATAAGTCTTTAGAGCACCCTGTTTGTTCACCCACACATTCACATTGTTCGGTGGTATCAGACGGGATCTCTTCATGTTTGTCTAACAAGCGACGTGTCCGATTATTATTACTGTTTTATCTTCAGAGCGTTTTTGTGGGTTGGAATTGTGCGGATGTGCTTTTGAGGAAAATCTTGGAAATGTTGCTTGCTATAATAAAGTAGTATAAATATTCTTAAAATTGTAGCTAATTTTGAGTAAAAAATAATTAAACAGTCTGCCAGTTTTAAGATCTAGAGGGTTTGGTTTCCGATGGACCATTGTGCATGGGACATGGCGGCCGTCGGTGGTTATTCTAACCAGCCCACTTCCCTCCACAAGTCTGCCAGTATACCGACTTGAAGAGTTTATAACTTGGAAAAACAAACATAACTTTATATTATGTTTGTAAACATTCTTATATAATTTTGTATGCAAGAGTAGCCGTTGTAGTACCTAATGAGTTGATTGCTCAAACAAAATCAAAACTAGAAACCAGTCATGCAATCAGAATAAAATCATTGCATTAAGCACCCCTAATAATAATATTTTACTCCTAATAATATAGGGTGCATTTCCCTTTTCTGCGTCCTATATTGGTATTGGACGCAGTACTACTTACACATAATTTATTTATTCCATAGAAAGTAAATACCACCCTATGCCAATTTATGGTAAAAATCATCCAAGCGACTAATGAGTTCGGACCTTTTTTTGGAAATAATTCTATGAATATTACTCGTTTCCGAAACCAATTTCATGTAATAAACCATTATTGCGATGCCGAAGGTGATTAACTAATTTAAACTGAGCAATAAAATCAATATTTGAATACTGTATATTAATTAGTCTGTCATCGTAAATTGTCCAAATAATTAGATACCTTTCGCATCAAATCGTTTACCATGCCTTTTAAATCACATTAATCTTGACAGTTTAATTATTTCGTTGAACACTTAAGTTTTTTTTTTCACAAATAAATGACTACCGACGGAATTATGGTCCATAAAAGTAATAGGGACTAACGGACTAGACTATCTTTTGAGTTCTCATATTTTTTTCCTCGAAGCTTCAAAACTTGAAGCCGGTGATCTCCTTTGGGTACTATTTACTAAAACGTCGGCTCTTTGTTATTTCTTTTTACTGGAGTTACTGAGTTTGAGCCGCAGACAGTTTTTCTTAGAAGAAAAAACAAAAGAAATATAAACTAGGTAACATCCACAATAAGCTGAGCGTCAGTAGAAACATGATTTTAATAAGATTAAAATAATTGTACGCGTCCTGTGAGATTGACTAGGCTCGAGTGATGGACAAAAACTGTTGCCCACGTTTCTTATAAGATCCTTTTTGTTTCGGACGTGAGAGACATGGTCTTGATAACTTAGCTTTTTTACCGATGTAAAATGCTTTATAAGCTACGTAAGTACCTAGTAGCAAATTTCTCTAGTAGGAAGGTTATGAACACGCATAATAAACAAAATATTTAAATAGTGATATTTTCTCGCTTGTAGATGTTGTAGTGACAAAAATTTAAGAGACTATGCTTAGTCGGTTTGGTCATGTTGAGAAGATGAATGAAAGGCTAAAAAAAACAAAGGCCAAGGCTAAGGCAAAGGGTATTTACAAGGCAGATCTGAGTGGAAACGCCGGGAGGGGACGCCCTAGGAAGACATCTGTGGTTTTCGCACTTAGTCCTTCATGTGGACCATTGTGCGTGAGCCATGGCAGCCTTCGTGGGTTATTCCAACCCGCCCACCTCCCTCCAGAAGTTAATCAAATCTCTGGGTCTATTAAGAACATCTGTGAAAGATCGGGGTATTCCAAGAGTTTTTGTTCTAATCTGGGTAACGCCTGTGCATTCAAAGAGCACATGCGCAATGCATGGTCTCCTCGGCCTCCATGCAGGCCCTGCACAGGGGACTGTCCGCTATTCCTATTGTATGGAAGTGTTTGTTTAATGAGCAGTGTCCCGTGATGGTCCCCGTCACCAGGCGCAGCCCGTTTCTGTCCAGACGTAATAACCGCCTGGTAAGCGTACCGTCCAGGAAGGGCATAGCCTCCCTGGATTGCCTGCAGCCTGGTGTCGAGGACCACCAACTCTCTGCTTGTGTATGGGTGAAGTCCTGTAGCCACCTGCGTAACTGGTTGAAGGGAATGGGCACGATTGGCTCAGCCCCACAGACAGACGTGCTAGATGCCCTCCTAGCTAGTTCATCAGCTGTGTCGTTACCCAGTGATCCACTGTGTCCTTTTATCCATTGCAGTGTCACTGTGTTTCGGTTAGCAACCGTTACTCATTCGATTGCGTTGTGACATTCTTGTATTAATCTCAAGGTAATGTATCTTTTCCGTAAGGATTGGAGCACCGAAGCACTGTCTGAGAGTATACGTATATTCGTATCCGTGACTCTCCTGGCTTCTATTCCTAGGAAGACATAATAGTGACCTTATTGGTGATGTTCCTCAGAAAGTTCAGGTGCGTAGTACTTGCAACCGGCGCGGCCGTGCGTGTATGACCAGATGTATGAACGTAAAACACGCAAAAGAAGTATATAAAGATCGTAGCAGGTGGTGGCGTTCTGTAGTTTCTGGCTACCCCCATGGGAAGAAGGCGTGAGTGTATGTAAGTATGAATGTATTTTCTCGCTTCAAATCTTTAAGGCTATGTAAGTATTTGTGATTTATAAGTATTTTTACTCTCACTCAGTCAGTATATTTAAGAGACTCGAGATAACGCCTATTCTAACAACCCTTTCTTTCGAACTCTTTGGGTTCGCATAAAAATGGTCCTATTACCTACCTTATATTTGGACTCTCGCAATTATGTGACTTAGGATCAAAGATCACTAGATGATCTCTAATTGCCAAAAAATACCACATTTAAGTTTACACCGACTTTGAAATATCTAATAGTCCAATTAAAATTAGCTAAACGTTTGTAATTATGTAAATGTTTGTAAACTAAATACGCATCGCAGATAACAGGGTCTGCCAGAGATTCAACGTCATGCATAATGCAGCCTACTAATGCAGGCGTTAATTACACGCCCTTAGGGTCATTATTGATTGGCAATTTGCGTGCGGTACCATTTCGTCTATATTGGATTGCTTAATCGCATTACCCGTAACTGTTCAACCTTAAGACTATTAGGTAATTTAATTAGGGGATTATGAAGGACTTACTTAATAATTTGAACAATGAATTAGCCGAGGTTTATTAAACTGACGATTAGTTCACGGAAGGACTTTTTAACGGAAGCTAATTTGAAAAGTGGGGCAGTAGGATTCTTGTAAGAAATTTTGACGGCGTTTATTTTCACGGACAGAATGCTATGCGCAACAAAAATGCAACTAAAAGCTTTAAGAAAGCCTTTTTCAAAATTAATTATAATTTACAAACCTCGCCAAAGAAAGCAAAGCTCATAAATGTAAATAATCGTTGAGAAACTAAAAAGACTAAAATGAGTGAGAGCGAGACTGTAGGTACGTTTTCCCGAGATACATTTTGTGTAAGCGCCGGATAACATTTTTATTGTTAACAAGCAAAGCCGTGGCCACGACGAGCGACGATGATATCTCCTCGTATGAATGATGACTTCGTGCTGAGCCTCTGGAAGCAGTCTCCACAGATAGACATGAAGCCGAGAGACACGGCACGAATATGGAGATTTGACCGCACTTTGTACACTCACTTTTCTAAAATGAATACCGAATGAGAATTGCAATTCAATTCGCGAAATTGAATATTCAAAATTGTTTCTTAGTCTTGCCTATTTTAGAATAATACAGTACTGAGAACTTTGAAGCAAGGCAACATTTCTCGTGACGAAATATTATTGAAAAACAGGTAAGATACCTACTAACTTATTACGACGATGATGTTTTTATGCCTCATTAAAATTCTTTATTATAATTAAAAACATCAAAGATATGAAAATTGAAGTTGATTATTTTTTAAAGGAATATCATGAATGTCAATCAGATTTTTAGAGCCTACGTTTTGATAGCTACTTATACTAGAATGTGAAATTTATTATCCATTCCATTAATTGTTGATGATGGTCTTTATCTTCCTGTGTCTATGGTAGCGACCCATCCGAGGAAGATAAGGGGTCGACGTTTTTAGCACAAAGCGTTTTCTGTTTCGGACCCTTTCTTGCTGCTTATTTGACTCGAAACGTGCCTTGGGAGTACCTGTTTACTGAGGCCACCTTTATCGAGACGCAAGCAATATTTTGTTGAGATTATCAGTTAAAATGCCTTTATCGTTCAGCGTTCACCTGTAACAGATGCGATGTCTCACTTAACAAATAACAATCACGCTTTAAAGTTGTTGCGTCCAACATGAGTCTTAAAGATAAAGGAAAAGCATTAAGATGATAGTGTGAAATACCGAAGTGATTTATTTTAAGTGCTCTTTTAATCGAACCTTTTGTTGAATACTGCAATTTTATTGAAATCTTACTAAAGTAGAAAGTAAAGCACTGTTTCCGACCACATTTTATCGAATGATTTACGCTAACTTGATAATTAATAATTTTGACAATATACAACGCGTAACGTTAAATGCGCAAAACCTCTTAAGGGGTCATTGTACTCATTATTATGAACAACTTTTAGTATGGGACCAAACCTGAAATCGCGAAAAAAAATCAGCTGTTCAGTACATTTTGACGAATTATGCGAACAGAAATGTACTGAACAGCTGATTTTTTTTTCGCGATTTCAGTTTTGGTCCCATAGTAAAAGTTGTTCATAATGATGAGTACAATGACCCCTTAAGAGGTTTTGCGCATTTAACGTTACACGTTGTATAGCTGTTGTGTGTAAGAATATTAAATTTAACAGTTACGAAACCCATAACATGGGGATGGAGCATTTTCAATAATATTTTTATGACACCACAAGAGCAAAAGTACTGGTCAATAAATAATTTGTGGCAAACAAGACCAAACATAGCTTTCTAAGATTTACAATCTTCAACCAAAATGTTTTATTTGTGGCGGCGTTGACAGCCATACAGTAACCAGCATCGCTTTACGTTTAAAACTATTGTCTCAACGAATTTATAGAGGCAATAACATAATTGCGGTATCGGTAATACTTTTGTCTAACCGAGACAGACACAAGCACTACTTTTATTACGGGTCATAACTTTCAAAGGTGTTTTTGCTTGGGATCCGAGAAACCATATTGTTAATTTGTCTCTTCGGGACTCTTTTGTTTTGAACTAGTCCTTGTTCGTTCAATGCTCAGTGAGTAAGGACGAATGCTGCTCTGTATAGAATGTAAAACGTTCTGGTCACGGTAAAAGTAATTGTTGTGCACAATATAGTGTGCAGAAGTCATTGTGGCCTCTTTTCTAGCCGCCGATTCTTCATTGTTATTTCTCTTAGTTTCCCGTAGAGTTAGTCAATTATGTTGTCCAGGCTTCCGTTGGACACAGTTTGTTTACCTTTAGTTTTTTCATAAACTCGCAATGCATTGCATGTATCCAATTCTACGTAACAAAGTTTAATTTAGTTATCAATAGCTGTAATCGTAATTGACTCATTTCCGTTGTCCATTATACTATCTTTGTTATTATAGTCTAGTTCTATAATCAAATGACCGATCGACAATAGATTGATAAATTATAACAGAACTATTAGCAAGGGCGTTGTCTCTGCAATATCGATTTGTCGCATAATGCTTATGTGCTTTTTATAGAACTGTTACATTTCAATTCTTCAGTACCTTTTAGTCTCGGTTCATTTATCGGACAGATAGTATCAATTTGTTTGACGATTTATAATTAAACCCACACATGGCTTACGGTTTGAAGCATCCATTTAAAGGCAATCTGTAATAGATTGAAAAACTCATAAATATTAGTAGATAAACGAAGCCATTCTTTCACATAAAAGTCATGTTGAACTTCTATCGATATCGGGCAATGTCAACACATTCGTTGTGTTATATAAAGTTCCTTGGGGAAGATCGCTATGTAAGATGTTTTCGGAGTCAGTTGTTACGAGATAAGTGGTAATATTGTGTTTGATGTCCTCTTGTAAATATTGAGCCATCACGTCATGGGCACGTGAGATATTTACTCCCAATATTGACTGAGAATATCAATAGTCGTGCCCTGATACGACCTTGGCCCGACAGACCTCTTTCTCGGAAAGTATCACCAAATGTTCTGCTTTCTATCTTTATATTGATCTACATTAGAATAGCGTCAATCTGGTCAAATATCATACAGGACGCACCATTGTAATACATTACGTGACTGATAAAGTGATAAGTGATAAGGTTTTGTTAGACCTCATCTTTTTAGTGGTCTTAGCAGACATCCGGAAAGGATATTAATAAATTCCACAATTGTTATGAGTTTATGACTCATAAAAAGTAAACTGCTGAAACAAATCTATTCTACTCTATTGGAGACATCATTACCACATCCTGAGATTTTAAAGCAATTATTTTATTTCCCATTAGTCAGTACACCAACTGATTTAAGGGTTAAATTTTACTCTGTGTCTGGATGAGGTACGTGATTTGTAGTGGCATTGAAGATATTCAAAGGTCTCCAACCGTCTCCCACGGTAGACGCGATCCGACACGCACGTGTTATGGCATTCGATGGCCTACGATTAGAGTTTGCGGTGACGCACGATGCCCTCTTGAATGGACGTGTTTTTGTGCCTAACTAGTACAAGTACGCTAGGCTTTATATTTTTTTAAATTAAGAATTCTTCAGAAATTTTGTATATTGCAGTTTGTATAGTTTTTTGAGCCAGATTTGTTAGGGTTCCGTACCAAAATGGTAAAAAGGTACCCTTATGGTGCGAATCAGTCTGTCTGTCTGTCTACCTGTCTGTCACAGCTGGATATCTCAAGAAATACTAATGCTATCAACTTGAAATTTGGAACAGTTTTATATGACGTTTGCCCAACTATTTTACAAATAAGAAAGAAGTAAAAATATTTTTTTTTTTTTTGTAAAAGGACTGAAAGGGGGTCTTAAAAATTCAACTACTATTAGGGCATGTGACGTATATCATCTAAAAGAGCGCTGTTTGCACAATCTTAAACATTTTTAAGGTTCCGCCTCATAAGGAAAAAACGGAACCCTTATAGTATCACTCGTGTGTCTGTCTGTCTGTCTGCCTGTCTGTCTGTCCGTCTGTCACAGCCAATTTGCTCCGAATCTAATGGACCGATTAAGTTGAAATTTGGTACACTTATGGATTTTTGTGACTCAAACACGTACGGGTAAAGTAAATAAATGAATTTTGAATGTGTTTTCGACTTTTGATGAAAAATTAAAAAAAAAAATACCTACTGTTCCCCGTGAAAAATACCGTATTTTTTCTAAGCAAACTTCGGTGATTACCCCCCGAATCACCGAAGTTTGCTTAGAAAAAATACGGTATTATTTTATGTGAAATAAGTTTATGTAAAGATTGCAGGAAAAATAAAAGATGTCTCTAAATAGCACATTTTTTCAGAAATCGGAACGGAACCCTCGGTGCGCGAGCCCGACTCGCTCTTGACCGGTTTTTTTAATATCCTGAATCTTGGACGTAAGTACCTACTTACTTACCTATTGCTTTGAATTATTTATTTATTTAATTAAAAAAATAATTAGGTATTAAGGAAGGGCGATTAGATGTGTGTATGTGAAGGTGAACTTTTTATTACTTAACTAAATTTTACCTGACCTGGCGATACTTAATTATACGTTTTGTAGTTTCGTTCAGCGACAAAAGTCGACTATTATTCGATACATTGTATTTCAGCATGTCGTAGTCTGTTATAAAATCTATGAGGTAATAATGTTAATATTATTCTAATTTCACTTCTGTTCCAATTTTTTAAATTTTAAAACTAGTGTTAATCGACTTTTGTCGTTGACTGTACTTACATCCGCTGGAACAAAATAATATTATTAGTGACACCAAATATAGGCATTATTAACAGGAACCTCATAATTTTAAGAGTCATCACTTCATTGTAATATAATCCCATTATTGAACATCTGTTCTTAAATCATTTCAATAATCCATAAAGGAAATTGAAACACCACAATATCTTTTGTGTGCATTCTTTTCCGATTTTAACTGTCAATCATTGCATTGACGTAAAAATGTCCGCCCATATCGTCAAAATTGCATGCATGTCTCTCAAAAGTACCTAAATATTTAAGCATGTGTCCTTTTCGAGTCTGAAATAGTCTCTCTGTATTTTTCATTCATTATTGAACTCAAAATAATGCACCCCAACATAACGTCTTATTAATTAAACATAACTTTAAAAACAAAGTTCAAGTAGGTACCTATGTCTAAAAGTTCGAGTTAACTTTTTCAAGTGACGTAACTGCTACTGTTTCAGATGTCACTGCGACCTCCTTTGAGATGAAACTTAAGGAGGTGCATCCAACGAATCACGCAGGCCTAAGTCTTCGGCTGCATAACCAATATTTCGAGTACTTAAAAAACACGCGTGCCATCTGTTGTAAGCCGATGCAGTGCCGGGTCCCACCCGTCGTCATTGTTGCCTTCCCCGCGCCTGCCCCCTCCCCCAATACCCATGCGGCTTTCGTTCGTTCAAACTTCGTAGGTCAGTTACCGCGCGACCGCAGGGGAGCATGGCTGCGTCAAAAGTTTTACCGCGATCTCGCACTCACTGTTTACATGCGCTATAAAACGAAGTGAACACAACAACACAGACTTCATAACATTGACTGTTTGGTGAAATAAAGTTTTAACGAGTACTTTAGTGATATATCAGTGACAAATGAACTATATTACAGTGGCAAAATGACCAAGAACTTTTACGGCATGGTTTCGTTAAAAGTTTGGATGTGTTTGGTTGTCGTGGCCGTTGCGCGCGCACGGACCGCGCCGCCCGCCCCCACCGGCTGTCAATGGGACTATTCGGACACAAAGTTGAGTGAATCAAACTTTCTCACGTGTAACATTAAAACCATCGGCTCAGTTGACTTCTTGTTTAAAAACATTACCACGGCGCAGGCGTACAACATCAACAAGTTGAAACTGACTTGCACGGATTTGTTGTTCTTCGAAAGTTCGTTGCACATGAATACCGGCAGTTTTTTGGGCCAGCTGCGAAAACTTGAGGACCTGCGCGTTGAGTACTGCAAGATACGGTACGTGCCCGCTACTGTCCTGTCTCCACTACGTGATTTAACAAGTTTAACTCTACGTTCCTACAATACGGATTGGCCTGCAATGACTATGGAGCTTCATGCTGAGAGTTTTCGTGGACTAATGGAACTTCGGACATTGGATTTAGGTGATAACAATATTTACATGTTACCTTCTGAAGTATTTTGTCCGCTTTTTAGTTTGGAAGTATTGAACCTTACCAACAATAGAATTCAAGACATATCGGAAATCGGCTTCTCTGATTGGGGCAAGGGGCCCATCGCGCCAGGTAAATCATGCAACACTGGACTGAAGATGCTTGATTTATCTCATAACAATATCTTACGATTGCCCGACAATGGTCTTTCTAGCCTCAGATCTTTAGAAGTGTTGAATATTCAGAACAACTTAATTAATGAAATAGGCGACAGAGCCTTCGTCGGATTGAATTCATTAAAAATTCTGAACTTGTCGGGAAATAAGTTAGTCGCTGTCCCTCCTGAACTATTTCAATCATCACGAGTTATCAAAGAAATCTCATTAGCGAATAATTCGCTTTCTGTGTTGGCTCCGGGATTACTTGAAGGACTTGATCAGCTTGAGAAGTTGGATTTATCTAGAAACCGTCTTACCAACGATTGGGTTAACAGAGATACTTTTGCCGGACTTATACGCCTAGTTATATTGAATTTGTCTTACAACTCACTTGCACGTTTGGATCCAAAGTCTTTCCACGACTTGAACAACTTACAAGTTTTGAATCTAGACAGCAACGCTATCGAAACTATCAGCAACGGAGCTTTTGCTGAGCTTAAGAACTTACATCAACTGTCAATATCAGACAACAAGATAAAAACATTGAACGAACACATTTTTTCAAACTTGTTTGTTCTTAGTCAGCTGTATTTAGATAATAACCAGATATCTACAATTCACGAGCGCTGTTTTGAAAATATTACTTATTTACAAGACTTAGGCTTGAATGGGAACAGTATGAACACAGTTCCTGATGGGATAAAGAAGCTAAGATTCTTGAAATCACTTGATATCGGGAAGAATAACATATCCAAAGTAGCAAATACGTCTTTTGAAGGCTTAGAAGAGCTTTACGGATTACGGCTTGTAGACAATCAGATTACAAGCATACCAAAGGACACATTTAGTACCCTGCCGTCCTTGCAAGTATTAAATTTGGCATCAAACAAAATAGAGACCATTGAACAAGACGCATTTTTGTCTAATCCGACTTTAAAAGCTATCCGCTTAGACGGGAACAAACTGACCGACATCCGAGGTGTCTTCAACAAACTAAATACCCTCGGTTGGCTCAACATATCGGACAATAAGCTTATTTACTTTGACTATAGTTATATGCCAGAAAGCCTTGAATGGTTGGATATTCACAGTAACAATATTACGAAACTAGAAAACGAACAGAACTCTCAACAAAACATCCGAATGCTTGATGTAAGCTACAATGCATTAGAAAACGTCGATGAAAGGTCGATACCTGATTCTATTGAAGTCCTTTTCTTAAATAACAACAAAATTCACACGATTCAGCCAGGTACGTTCTTACAAAAGCGAAACTTAGAAAAGGTTGTCGTGACGGATAATAAATTGAGAACTGTTGAACTATCAGCGTTTACGTTGCCCCATATACCGAAGCACAGAATGCTGCCAAAATTCTTTATTGGAAATAATCCGTTTGTATGCAATTGTCACATGATTTGGCTGCAAAAAATAAATCTTTGGAACCATATGAGACAATACCCAAGATTTGTGGATTTGGATACAGTAACATGTGAAGTTGTAAATAATAAGTATGGAGGAAAAGCTAATCTAATGGATGTTCCTGAAACTCAGTTCCTTTGTTCCTATGAAACTCACTGCTCGTCTAGTTGCTTCTGCTGTGATTTTGAGGCTTGTGACTGCAAGATGACCTGTCCTGAAGGGTGTTCTTGCTTCCACGACAGTAATTGGAACTCTAACGTCATTGATTGTTCAAATGTGGGTTACACAGAAATACCCGAAAAAATACCGATGGATGCCACAGAACTTTACCTTGACGGCAACGACTTTCAAGCTTTAAACAGTCATCTATTCATTGGCAAGAAAAAGTTACACAAGCTCTACTTGAACAACAGCAACATCGCTAACATCGACAATGACACCTTAAATGGGTTGCATTCATTAAACATCCTTCACCTTGAAAATAACCATCTGACCGAGCTGTCTGTTGGAGTATTCTCGCAAACAAAACACTTGAGGGAGTTATACTTGAATGATAACCTCTTGACAAGTGTCGCAAACAAGACTTTTGAGAACCTGTCATCTTTAAGAGTTGCGCACTTACAAGGAAACAAGGTTCTCGACCTTGATAAAAAATTGGCGCAAGTATCTCATTTGGAAAGCGTCAACGTTCAAGGAAACTTGTTCACGTGTACATGTGTCAACATCCAGTCTCTTCAGAACTGGTTCAAGAAGTATTATGAAGACCCCGTCGAAATGTTTTGTGTTAGTGAAAATGGAATTATATCCAACTATACTGTGTTTGACGCGATTGATAGGTGTCGTGATTCAAGTGTTACGGACAATACTATTCCTACGGAAAATCAACCGTATCAATACGACGAAGTGAGCCCTATTAAATTGAACTTTGTGCCACTTTTAGCTGTAGTTCTGATAAGTGTTATTCTTATTCTATTATTCGGTGCCTTAGCGTTCTCGTTTAGGCAAAATGTACGCTTGTGGGCGCATTCTAAATATGGTGTTAGATTATTCAAAAGTGCTTCAATTCAAGAAAGTGAGCTCGACAGAGATAGATTGTATGATGGATACGCTGTATATAGTTTATTGGATGATGATTTTGTTTCTAAAGTTGTAGCTCCAGAAATGGAACACTCCGGTTATACGATGTGCTTTCATTACAGAGATTTACAACATGCGCCTGATAATTACTTGTCTGAGCAAATAACAAACGCTGCTGAATCATCAAAGAGAATTTTAGTATTTGTGTCATTTAATTTTCTTCAAAATGAATGGTCTAAAGTTACTTTTAAGGCAGCTATGAAACATGTTATTACTTCTATTCACCCCTCAATAAGGCGCCACAGAGTAGTTTTCATTTTAACAACAGATGTTAGCGCTCTAAACTTAGATCTAGATTTTCAAAGCTATTTGAAAACTTGCAACGTTTTATTGTGGGGCGAGAAGAAGTTTTGGGAGAAAATTAGGTTTGTAATGCCAGACATTTCTAATTTGCATTGGAACAAAGATACAATTAATTACAATCATGGCGTGTGTCCAAATGGTAGACGGCATCCTTCTAGATATACGGCCTCGCCTACTGCGCCGGAACATTGGTATAAATACGACGCGATACCGCCTCAAACACCCACAGCTACGGCTAATGTGGGTATAACTGTTGAGGATGACACGTCGATGTTGACAAATACAACGTTGACAAGTCAGATTCAGGATGGGGAGAATTTACATCATAGCTACATTTCTATTGATACACAAAATTACGAACTGCCGTATGCTGGTAGGCCTAGGCCTCCTAATACGTTGCGTAAACATCCTGGGCACCACTCCCCATCGATGCTCGACGAGCAAGGTTACTTACAGCCCCGCTCATCTGTGCACGACTGCTTGCCACAAACTCATTCAGCCGTGCACAGATGATAAGATTGTTAAACTCTCCTTATCGGTAAAAGATACTTCGTAACGTAATGGAACTTGACATTCCAAGCGCATGTGTAGGCTAGACCGCTTTTTGAGTTGGCCATGCCTTACTGAAACGTGATAGTTTAAAAATTTTCGTTTAGATAATTTGGCCAAAACGACTTCGTTCCTTATACTCGTAGTTCGAAAATTGTCGTGTTAAAAGACTGTATTGTTAAATGTATTCTAAACGTATCTAAGTAGAGTGAAGCCTTATTGTATTTCATTGTATAAAGCTATATGAATTGTTGTCCATTAAGACTGATACATAATATTGTATAAAATAAAATAATGCCAGTATCAGGAGTGAAGACTAGCATGAGTATTTTGATATAGTATATCTCATTGTTACCAAATATTTTGTAGATAGACATTACTAATCACTGTATGAAAATTATTGTATAGTATTACTAGTCATTAGTTAAAATTATTGCATAGTGTTGAAAATTGTAGATACTTTGTTACATATTCAGTGGTACTTATTACTAAAATGTTTGTCGTTAGAAGGAACTTTTATCAATTTATGTGTATCTTGCTATCGCTAAGTATGTAACTGACTATTTCTGTGTATGTAATTATAATATCCTCGACTGTTACATAATATTAATTTAAAATAAAACAATATCATCAAATATAACATGGTCGTTTTTTTCCACTCAAAACCTAATTCAATGATAGGAATTAGTACAGTCTAAAGTTTGCTCAAGTAAATGTCCATAGTGATTTTCTATCATTAAACCAATAATTTTAAATCTTACCCATTTATTAAAAGTTGTGGTTTGTTTAAAGAACTAGGAACAAAGTTTTTGTCTTGCCGCTACCACAAAAACTAAGAATCTTTAGAAATCAAAATGGCGGCATTACTGTTAACTTTGTTGTTTCCAAATCGAAATAATAAGTAAAAAAAGATGAGAAATAATTTTGGTTTGCCGACAATCATCTTGGGCATAATGATGGTCCCTTTTCAGGTAGAAAACTACACCCAAGTCATATTTCAACCGTCATGGATAGCATGGTAGCTATAAAAGAGATTTACAATACGTTCTGTATTCGTCGCTAGTTATGCGACCTTCTGTCGGACACGGTCCGAAGAGAATATTGATTTTTTTTCTTAATAGTTTTCTGAAGCGTGAGGTTCGATACCCGGCATATGGTGTGACATACTTTGAATGACCGTTGCCCGGCTGTTTTAATTTTTTCTTAATGAGAAACATTTTGTGGCCGCATTGTTGCAACTGCCACTATTTGTCCAGAAGAATGTAGGGTTAACATACTTGCTTGAATAGGTACTTTAAAAGCTGGGAAACAAAACTTTTTACAAAAAAAAAACAACCGACTTTCAAAAAAACACTACAAAGTGAAAAATAACTTTAATTTCGGAAGTCGGCGTCTTTGGTTTTTATTTACTTTCGTTTTTTTGTCACCGACTTCCGAAATTAAAGTTATTTTACACTTTGTAGTATTTTTTTGGAAGTCGGTTGTTTTTTTTTTGTAAAAAGTTTTTATTTTTCTCTTTTTAGTGGTTTGGAACTGCCTACCCCACACAAATCTGAATACCACTCTGCAATATAAATTAAAGGAGCATCATCCACATTGACGTAGACATAGACTAAATGGGAAGAATACGTATTAAATTATTGAAGCTAACTCAAAAGCCACTCATCAGAACTTGAAGATATTTTTATGCGACCATCTCAGGAGTATACCATTTCAAATAAAAACTTTGCAAAAAGGCAAAGACGTCGTGCTAAGTCGTGTCTGAAGTTTGGTAGACGTAGTTTTAGTTGACGGAGATAACATAACGAGGGTGCGAAATCTGCCTTCTGACAATCAAGGCCACACAAAACATACAATTCAAGTAGCGCAATTTGAAGCGGCATATAGTTACCATTAAATCATTTATAGTTACCATTAAATTATTATCATTTATAGAGTGCACCTCATGACAATTCCAATAAGGCCAAACACGGCTAGGATACTTACAGTGTTTTATTACTGAGTTCCGATGCCTACCTTCCGGCTACTTCATCAGATCGGTTCGATGGTACCATTTTCATCAGAACCATTTATTTAAAACTTCGTCATAGTCGCTTAACTATTTTAATCGAGATATCTTATCGCCACCCGTGAAATACTTATCATCGTTGAGGAGTTCCCGTGGCCATCTGTGGTCTTCTTCATCAGTTCCACTTCACCAGATGATACTTTTTGAATGCAAACGCTTGATTTGTTGAGGAAAATACTAGGATTTTGATAAAAATGGGAACAATCTGGAAGTATACCCTTTCAAATCAAAAAAGAATTTTCCGAATCGGTTCATAAATGACGGAGTAACAAACATAAAAAAAAACAATCGAATTGATAACCTCCTCCTTTTTTGAAGTCGGTTAAAAATAAAATGACAGTAGCAGTGGCAGTCATATTTCAATGACACTTGTTTATTTCACTATCAATAATAATAATATTTAAAAAAGGAAAAAAATATGTGTAAAATGAAATAAAAGAATTAATAATTATTATTATATAACATAGAATCAAACAATTACACAATCAAATCTAAAGTGTAACAAAACAGTGCGTAGTCAGAAGCACACATCGGAACTATAGTTTACATAATAAAAGTCGGACAATAACAATATTGAGGCAGTTGTAATTGTAAGTTACAGAACTTATGCTTTTCTAACTATGTATATAAGCTATAATCTACTATATTATGAAAAAATCAAATCAAT
This sequence comes from Cosmia trapezina, assembly GCA_905163495.3. Lineage (NCBI taxonomy): Eukaryota > Metazoa > Arthropoda > Insecta > Lepidoptera > Noctuidae > Cosmia > Cosmia trapezina. The sequence continues at coordinate 17,335,726 of LR991033.1, forward strand.
CAATCAATTTAAATAAATTATCGATCGACTATAAGATTATCAAAATAATAGTTGTCACTTCAATTATGATTATAGTTACCAATCAAATGAAAGTGGGTATTGAACAATATCATGGTATGCAAAATAACGCACAAAAACCGCTTCCTTTGATACTTCTGATCTGAAACTATTCGATACACTATTTCTAGTGAAGACACGAAAGTATTTCATTGTCAAGCGCATCCAGCAGAGCAATCAGCTAGCAATAGCTCTCACGAAGAAACTACTTAACTTGGAAGTATTTGGTAAGTACCTACATATATACGGAAGCCTACATTATAATATGCATCTCTACCTTAAAAAACCCCAGTAGGTTCTTCTCGTAATAATTACATCTGAAATAATAATCGATTCGGTAAACGTATAGGCAACATCAATTTGCAGTCGCTGTTTATATTTAAATGATAAGCTTCGTGTTTACAACTGTGAGATAAATCGAGAGAAAGTAACCATACTGAGAATTGGTTGCATCGTTGAAACGTGTGGTAATTGACTATAAAACATAAGTATTATGTTTCATTACTATCATGTTAATGAAATATTATATGCTTCGTGATCAGAATTAAAATCTTACAAGTACTAGGAAGATAATAATTAATACTGGTTATATTTCAAAAGAATTAAAGTTTTTTTTACAAAACGTAGTCTTTAGGTATAATTATAGATTTATAGTCTAATAAGTACCTCTTCCCTTAATAGGCTACTTAGCAGAATCAACTTACTGCATACTGACACATTTTATCACCTCTCTCGCTCAGACGGGACAAAATTTTAAGAAAGTTAAATGAAAAGATGCTTTTGTGCAAAATCTAATCTATTGTTATTGTTGGTAAATAATATTAATTTAATAGGTATTTATTTGAAAAAACATTTCTATTGTGTTAACTAATAAACTTAGCTCAAAAACAGATCATATTACTTATTGAGCTGAATTTATTAGTTAATACAGTATAAGTGTGTTTTTTATAATTAAGTACTTAATAAATTAATATTATTTACAAACAATATTGATTACATTTTTCAAAAAATTATGTTTTCATTTAACATTCTTAAAAATTGATCCTGTGTGAGCGAGAAAGGTGACAAAATGTGACAGGCCTCTTGATAAATACCGCATTTTTGTTCAATCAGGACTAGCTAAAAACAAAAAAAAATTGGATTCTTCCATAGTCAGTATGAAATAACAATAATAAGCCCAATATTGTATTAATTGAAAAAATATACATCAAAACCAACTTATTTTCCTTAAGCATATTCCTATATCTAAAATCAGCTTCTTACAAAACACATTCGTTATCAATTACACCGCTCCCACAGTGAATATATTTATATCTGTATTCGTTTGCTCTTTCATGTCCAACAAATAGAAAACGTCAGTAGCAGAATCATATTCCATTATTGTCCCCGATAAGTTACCAAAACTATTTCTGGTTCCAAGATACCTGCTATCAATATCCGGGGATATCGGCCCTATCTCAGGATTTCACGGTTAAACGCACCATTGGTTCCCCCTATCTTACCCAATGCGTCCCCAAGACTAGATAAGAAATTGACGAGATATCAAACCGAACTCCTTAGCTTCGCCGCTTATTGTTTTATTGTAACGAAATTCGATTTGTACAATATCAAACACAATATTCGAACAGTGAATCGAATATTAATTTGCCGGCATCAGAGATATTGAATCCGAAGCGAATAATTTAGAACGGATTATGTAATAAATTACAGATATGCAGATAACTACACTGGAAATAGGTTTCGACTAATTTTATCAGTGACTCATTACTAATTCTAAGCAAATTATTATCTACGTCGGCGGCGTCAATCAATCAAAACCATCACGTTTCACCTGTATCATCTTGACCGTCCTTTCAATATCAAAACTCCCAATATGTTTTTCTACAGCCACTCAAAGCATCATTCACAATAAAAGCAATGACTAATCCCAGTTCTCAGGGTCACATCAAATCAGATAGATTCGTATTTTCAGTGTGACTTTGATCGACGTCTGATATCCGGACGCGGGTTGTAAAGATTTTTCTGTTTTGTACTTTACATTAACGAAATTTGTTGTTCGGCTGGTCAACTCACGCCACCCGCTGGTTAGACATGACGTTTCACACTTGAAGTTGCTTCGACTCGGTACAAAGGTCACGTCTTCTCACTCAAATCTCGACCGGGAGCGTTTCGGTCGGAATTGGATCGTGACAACCAAGAGATACTTATCGTGATTTTCTGGCCAATTCCGATGCATAGCTCCGTTGTTGTTAGGATGGGTAATGGGAGCATGGGAACACGGACAGAGTTGGTACTAACTAAATTATTGTAAGTCAAATAAGGCGATGTGTTTGTAGAGCGATGATTGGGGTGCGCCGGAAGCTTTGTTTGTCTATTAAATTTTGTCACATGATTGACGTTCATCCCGACTAACATCTTATGTAAAGAAGGGTTTGACATCCAAATCCAGCTGGTATAGCTTCGAGATTATCCACAACTTCTGATCTGACAGCCATTCTGTAATATACATAGATAAGGAATTTAGTGAATTTAATATTACAACGAGGCATGTTAACCAAGTTTCATTATGTGTATTTTCAAGGAATCATGCATGGAATCAGGAAGTAAGAGGCATTAAACTTTACTGAGAATACACCACATTAACTTTATATACATGATAAGATTGACAATAAAGTACTGTATAACAAACATAAAATACACATTGTTGATAAGGATGACTCAGACATTTTTACAAGACTGAATTCATTTTTTCTTCTTAGAGCAATATTTTAGTACAAAGGTATTCTGTATTTCGTACGAGAGCAAAAACAGACTCTTCTTTGATTTCTAAAACTGTTGAATGTTGTGACGTATCTTACATGACATACTACTTAATAACGATAAGAGGACATTCATAATTCCAGTTGAGTACCTACAAATTTATGGCATGATATGTCTTGTGGCGAAGCATTTGATACAATGAATGAAGAAAGGAGTGGAGCAGGAAATCCCAATTCGTCATGAGCACGTGAAGTTAGTAAAATAAATACAGTCCATAAGAAAGTAGGAAATACTTATATACTTACTTACTTATATTGTCATTGTCAGTAAAAAGCAAAAAGTACGCTGTCACAATATTGCCTTGCTTACACTGCAAGTTGAAGTGTGGTTACTTCGGGAGAAAGTTTCAACATTGCGTTAAAAAACTATAACTTTACACCGAATCCTTAACGCCAATAAACGCATCAATGGAGGAAAAATAAATCCGGTTATGGGAATCTGAGCTCGGATAAATCACATCGAAAATACTGTCACGACAGGAGAAAAAAATGTTGGCACCAGAAAACTATGGAACGATTTCATTACCCCAATGTCCCGGATAGTGAGCATGACTGACTCTTCGGTGAATGAGAGTTACAAATCTTAAAAAACTAAGTTCCGTTCCGGTTTTTCTACAAATTCTTTCCGATCAAAGTTAATTTGGGTAATCAATTCTCGTTCTAGGATGCGTTGGAAAGATATAGATAGGATACGATGATGAAATATTTTTATGAGCATGTTTCTTTTAGGTGATGGTACAGGGAAAGTGAATTATGAAAACGTCTAAAAGTAACACTTACCTTAGAAATCAATAGTTTTTTTTTCACGATAAACCAATGTTCTCCATATAACTTTTTTTCGGTTTCCTTCATTCTTTCCGTTGTAAAGATCTACGAACAAGCGTTCCGCATTGCACTAACAGACGACCAGATCCTGGTAATTCTGTAAACAAAAAAGGTCAGTATCAAAAGATAATAAAAATAAAAATTTAATTCGTAGCTAAGCGAAGTCTAACACTCGTATTTATAGTCAAGTAAAAGTAATTACTTCAGTCAAAGTAATTGCTCAAGCAATGATTTTCTTTCTATACATTCATTCATTTCATTTGATTTTTCATTTGATTTTTTTTTTTTTTTTTTTTGATTTGCTTTAACAGTTCTAACTTCAAGCAATTACTAATAATTGCTTCAAGTTAGAACTGTCAAAGCTTAGAATTCTTAGCCAAGTAATAGTCACCATTTTCATTACTTAAGAATTCTACCCTCAAGTATGAAATTACTTAGTAGCAAGTAATTACTCAAGTAATTACTTTGATTATAAATACGAGCCTGAGACTTAAACGACGATACTTTAATATTCAATCTAAAGCATGCATCTAGGAACGCTGCTTACTTCCAAGAGCTTATTAGCTCTTATGCATAGTTACGTAATAATTCCCTTGGAATCGATCCTAGAATCTTAGTTTGAGTCTCAAACTTCGCGATAATGCCATTACATCGTGTCCTAGTTAAAGTAGGGCAGATGCCTGGATTATCCCGGAACATCGTAAATCACAGTTATTCCATATGGATTACTGTCCGTTTCAATTTATATATCGCTGCAACCGTTGAAATGTTTTAATGCCTGATTCCTAACACCTCGATTTATTTCCTATTTCATGTTTATAGAGTAAAATTCTTAGATGCCAATAAACGGTTTACGGTTTTAGAGAGTTTGCAATAATTTAGAATTTGTTCCTAGTATCAATAAAACTACCTAGCCTTTTCGCAACTACGTTTTGGTCGGCTTCCAGTCTAACCAGATGCAGCTTAATACCAGTATTTTATATGGACCGACTGCCTATCTGACCTCCACAGCCAAGTTACTGGGTAATACGATACCCCTTGGTAAGACTTGTTGTCAAACTTTCGGGCTTCTGACGACCCGTAACGATTGTCAAAGATCCATGTGCTTTCCGAGGCATGGAGCAGTCTTGGTATGTAAGGATGATCACCCACCCCGGAAAGCTTGATGGATCGACCCGTGCGCCTGTTATTACACTTAGCCACGAGCTCCTCATGTTCCTAGTATGTATATCATTTTACGATTTCAATATTTTAATACATGTATTGTGTCCAAAGTTTTCACATTCATTGTTCCGCGATGTGTCACTCTTATCTAGCCCTTGTGAGTATAAAAAACTTCGTTTAATATAGGTACAGTAACGTTATTACACGCGATAAAATTCTGTACAAATGGCATGCAAAGTGATGAGTTCTAACCAACTAGAGCTATGAACGTAAATTTTTAACGAGTTCAAAGTTTGACATCGGTCGTATTGTGTCGACTCATAGCGTATATACGTGATAGCGAGTTCCACTTACGGCGCTTCAGTTGGGACATGTTTATAATAGTTCATAGTTTTGTATTTGAAGCTTTTGTTTTTTCTGTATTTTGTTACTAAATGTCTGCATTTTTCTGGTTCAACTATAACATACTAATGCTCGGTTTCTGAGTTTTTTAAACGGATTTTATCCATTCGATAGTGATTATTGGTTCGATATCGTATTGCTGAACACATCAATATGGCTTAAAAGTCGAGTGAATTACTATTGAGGGCTTATCTGAGGACCTCACTAACCGACCATAAGGGAGGAATTGGAAAATTTAAAAAAAATAGATAATTTTGTCGAATCAATAGCTATTGAGAGAACTCCGTTTAAGAATTCTTTAATAACCAGACATTATTCAATTATTATTTCACTTTAATTACATAACATAACATCTCACCTGTGACCAGAAATCCGAGATGGAAATCCCAATCACATTTTCTCGATTCGGGAATCGACCCACAGTAGCACTTGCGACCACGAGGCAGCACTAACTTTTCGGTTCAAATGCGTCATCTCTCAGTATCATAGACAAAATTCCTCGCACATTAACATCTAACCAACATTTCACTAATTACATACTTCCTTCACAACAAAGTCAAATATGACCACACTCTAACCCACTTAGAAGTAAGATAACTATCTTATCAGGACAGATGTTGCAAGCTCTAAAAGGAACGAATCACCGCCAGTTAACTCTGAACACGTGCGATGTAACTGTTCATCTATTGAATTTAGGAGATGAATGACGAAACGACTTTTTTAACACTTATGTACAGTCAGCCTCAAAAAAATGTAAGTGCCTTATTATTTAGATTTCTGTGGATGTAAGTATAGTATAGATACAATAATTGATTTGACTGTCTTCAATCTGTATTCTTTACCTTATCATGTTTAGCTACAGGTACATACAATGAAGTTCCCAATGTGTAATGTTGTTGTTTTGAGGCTACACATTGATTGCGAAACAAAGATTGTAGGCAATTTAATGAATTCTTGTCGCTATTTGTTACATGTTTTTGATGCTGACTGTCCACACCTACACGTCTTATGATCCTTCATTATGCGTGAATTTAAATGTATGACTCGAAAAAAAAAGCTAAGCTAAGATAGCTAAGCTAAGCCAAGCTAAGCTAAGCTAAGCTAAGCTAAGCTGAGCTAGTGTGTACAAATAAGGGTTCCGTTTTTTCCTTTTGAGGTACGGAACCCTAAAAACGACGGAACGGGGAACCTATGCCCGATGTCCGCCAGGTTATAAGTTGTTTCAAAACACTTGTAAAATTTAGAGCAACTTATTGGAAATTAGAATATACATATTATTTCGGTCTATTTGACTTATGTAGAGTTTTGCTTCATTTTAGAACAGACATTGTTTTTATACATTTGTTAGGTGTTTACATTAGTTTTGTTTATGAACGTTTTTAACGTTTACACTATTTTATTAATTATATTTTCATTAGTGTCACACAGATTTCAGAGGGGTAATTCTCGTATTTTTAACAACGTTCGCAATATCATCTCAGTCTCAATCTGTCAAAAATTGTATAGCGTTTACCTACATTTTTGACATTTGATTGACACTGGCATGAGATTGTGAACGTTTTTAGGTACGAGAATTGGCCATCAGATTAACATAAACACTTTTTAAACTAGTTTTAATTTACTTAGATTGGTTTAATAAGGTTCCATACCAAAATGGTAAAAAAGGCACCCTTAAGGCTCTTACAGACAGAGGCGATATCGCGTCGCGACGCGATATTGTTCTACGGATATAATGTCGCAATATCGCGTCGCGACGCGATATCGCCTCTGTCTGTAAGAGCCTTTATGGTGTGACTCAGTCTGTCTGTCTGTCACAGCTGGATATCTCAAGAACTACTAATGCGATCAACTTGAAATTTGGAAAGTTTTAGATGACGTTTGCCCAACTATTTTGCAAATAAGAAAGATTTTTTTAAAAATTTTATCTGTAACAGGGACTGAAAGGGGTCTTAAAAATTACAAGTGGGGCTACTAGGGCATGTGTAGTATCATAATGTAAGAGCGCTGTTTGCACATTATCAAACATTTTTTTTTATTTTCTTTAGGCCGGGCCGCATAGTTTTCGACTTTTGATGAAAAATGTAAATAAAAATACCGTTCCTTTCTAAACAGCACAGCTTTTCAGAAATCATCAACCAAATTATGGTAGGTACGGAACCCTCGGTGCGCGAGTCTCTCTCTTGACCCGTTTTTTTTCATTTCTAATTGTTTCAAATATGGAGGGATTAATTAACGTATTAAAGGGGTTTCAAAATGTTATTATACATTGCGTTTTATAATATTAAATAATTAATAAAAATAATTAATAGAAATTATTTTTTAAGCACATTGACACCCTAAGTCTATTTGCCAATGCATATAGCTTTCAAAGAATGACAGTACCTTTTTGCGATGTAGCATGGTGCGGGTGACAGGTGACAGAGAGGGTAAATTTTAATTTACTGCAGTCATTACTGGCCTCGTATTTTACCACCATGATTTTTATGGTGCAGCTAAAATATTCAGTCATGAACTCATTATTGTAAATCGCGGTAACGTTCAAGAGTAAAAAAGGAAAGATTCGTCTAATGTCACCCGCACTATGCAACACCGCAAATAGTTTAATGTTATTGTGATTTGAATATGAGTACCAACTGACAATTTAAGTTGTTAGTCAATTTGCTTAACAATTAATTTCCCTGACTTTATATACGAGATACTTTTTACTTTTATTCGAATTCAAACAATGGACGTAAATTATATTGTTTAGATTAGTTCAATACCATTGCCAAACACGAGTGTCCTTAACCATGGACCGCCAGTCTAATACCATTCAAGTTTTACTATAGCGTTCGACCTCGGCCATGTGCGTTTACTGTTTGACAGACATTGACATACTGAATACTATAATATCTATCTTCTATATTATCTACAGGGTGTCTCAAACGTAGAGGTCCTAAGGCAAATTGGCTTAAAGCAGAGGTGGCTACCTATAGTTTTTTAAAATTTTGTCCGTTTCTCTGTTTATCTGGATGTATGAACCGGATTCCCGCAAAAAGAGCTGGACGGATTTGGATGAGATTTAGCACACAGATTGTTTATACACTAGATTAGCGTACTTTTAATCCGGTTACGTTCCCGTAGGATATTTTCCGACATATACGCGGGAAGAGCCTCGGGCAAAAGCTGGTTGAAAATAAACAGAACGATATACAGGCACAGTTGACCTCGTAATTGCTTTACCAATGTTGACAACACTTCCCAGTAAATTGATTCTTCTCTAAAGTTGAAACTATAACTATCACAAACACAAAAAAAAACCGGTCAAGAGCGAGTCGGACTCGCGCACCGAGGGTTCCGTTCCGATTTCTGAAAAAGTGTGCTATTTAGAGGAATCATTTTATTTTTCCTGTAAACTTTACATAAGCTTCTATCACATAAAATAATTTCAGATTTTTCGCTTTGCAAACTTCGGAGGTAAGGGCCCCCCCCCCCCTATCGGTATTTTTCATCAAATGTCAAAAACTATGTGGCCTAAAAAAAAGAAAAAAAATGTTTGAGAATGTGTAAACAGCGCTCTTTCATATGATACCCCACATGCCCTAGTACCCTTACTTTGAATTTTTGAGACCCCCTTTCAGTCCCTGTTGCAAAGAAAATATAAATATTTTTATTTCTTTCTTATTTGCAAAATAGTTGGGTAAACGTTATATAAAACTGTTCCAAATTTCAAGTTGATAGCATTAGTAGTTCTTGAGATATCCAGCTGTGACAAACAGACAGACTGAGTCACACCATAAGGGTTCCTTTTTTACCATTTTGGTACGGAACCCTAATAGACGTTGTCGTTTTATGACGTGCAGTGTCATTCAAAGGTGGTAAAGCAATTAGGTACAATTTTGAATATGTATTCAAAGTGTCGAATATGACCGCAACCTTTTTAAAATTCCATATTCAAACTACAAATTGATTTATATCAACACATCAAAATCAATTTTGCGGTTTAAAAAAAAACAATTTAGGCTCCGATACACTTAGTCATCTTTCCAAACAAAACAAGGTGCCATTAGCAATTCCTTTGAATCAGTGGTACTTTAAAAAGGCCATGATTCCGCTGAGTCACACCTACCCTCGGAATTGTTCCCTAACGGTTGGTGCTCTATCTTCGGCATTTCTTGCTTATAATGACTGTATGATTTTGATATTTTGTTTGTTTAAAGCATCAATCAAAACTAGAATATTTTAATCCTCATGGGTCTTATAAAAACGTATACGGGTATCGTATTACCCAGTAAGTTCTGAGTTGTGGAGGTCAGTCGCTTCATGTAGAATACTAGTATTTAGATGCATCCACTTAGACTGGAACCTCACCCCAACATAGTTGGGAAAGACAACAGGCAGATTGATTAGGACTTATAAAAAACGACGATTTCAATTTAAAAGTCAATGAAGTGTCTCAAAACTTCTATTCCTCGTCAGATAGTTTGGTAACAAATAACATGCTTGTATTTAATTTCAAAACAGAAAGTTGTTTACTTACATGTAATTTCTTGGCTAATCAAACACACTAAGGAAGTTAAAACCTAACTGGCTGGAACTGTTGAGGTCGAGAGGTCAAATCCGACCACTTAACCACAGGCATATTATTAGTAACGCATCACGCATTGCCAATATTCTTTAATGCGCAATACAGAAAGAAACAGTAATTAAAATATAACGTATGTATTTAATTTTAGACACTAGTTTCTAATAATGGCACGTATTTAATCAACCCCAAATATTTCCCAATTCATTTTTACTAAAAATAACTACTAATCGATTTGATCATCTTTTTTGACGTGCTCTGATAACTGTGACCAACTTGTGTGTAGCGTAATTGGTCACAGTTCTAACCTAACCTAACTCATTTTGTGGGAGTGCCCTAACTTAGTTACTGCGACCAACTTTAACGTTACCTACAGATAGTTTAAAAAAAAACCACGATAAAGGAAAGATTGTTCAGTGAAAAAGGCGATTATCATAAGAAGATCAAAAAGTTTTTGGAGGATCAGCAATATATTTCCCTTTCTAAATAAATCAAAAATAAAGGTAGAGTCAAAGTTCAACAGTTTTTAATTGAGATTTATGTACCTACATATTTACAGCACAAACGTCAAATGAAAATATAATTTTCCTGTAAGTATCAAAAATTTTTTCGTCCACCAAAAGCTTATGAAGGCTGACTGAGATGAATGAGGAAGATAATTGAAGTGCCCGTTCAAAAATTAAAAAGTTGCTCGTAAAACAAACGGGTGAAGAGTGCACGTAACTTTTATATCTAGACCTTGCTTCTAGAAAATTCAGTCGGAACATTTTTGCCAGTTTTCTTTTTATGGAAACGAAACTGCAGCTTTATAGCTCTGAAGATACTCTGCTATTCTATTTCAGGTGTTAGGCAGAAATACATAAAGGCGATATTAGAATGCATCGTTGTAAAAGACGATTATGGGATCGTGAATAATTTTATATAACTGTTAAATGAGTCGAAAGATGCATTAAAACTTGTCTTCTTTCTACCCAATGGTGCATTCAATTATTGTATTAGATATGTAATTATTATTGCACGTACAGGTAGGTGTATACCCTTGTATACTTTGGATACCGTTATCTTACTAAAAAGAGGTATCATGTTTGTTTACATATTAATAATTAAACAGAAATTGAATGAATATAAAAAATAGTGTTAAGTATTTTTCCTTCAAAAAAATAATGTCGAAGAGCGCCATCTAATAAAATATACGAGAACTTTTACGGAAGTAGGAACGAGTATAGCGCCCTCACGGCCGAAGGACGGAATAAAAAGTTCACCATGCCATGGGGGTACCGAAGGGGACTTTGTCTTTTTGTAGTTGGACTTGACGAATCTTACAAATAAAGATAGCTTTTCAAAGATCTGTTCGATTTCTTGGTAGCTATCCAAAAAACCGAACGGATCCTTGAAAAGCTAGAAGCTCAATTTGAAAGACAAACCTTGAGTGATGTGGTTAACAGTCACTTCACAATGAGGGTATTGGCATTGATGACGACCAGTTGGCGTCACTTTGACAAGAAAATAAAAAAAATCAAAATCAAAAGTCATTTATTCAAATTCGGCTGAGAATCAGCACTTTTTGAACGTCGAAATTACATAAGACAGTCCCCACAAAACACCCACCTTTCACCACTTCCTAGTGCTTTAGCTGGGAAGAAGAAGTAGCGGAACAAACTCCCCAGCAGCACAGCTGTCTGTTCAGTTAGAAGAACTTGATTCTATACAATAGTATGCAAAATAATTAAAAAAAAATATTTATTGAATTCAATTACCTATGTTATTTGTCAAATAAAATAAACAGTTTTAGGAACTCATAATACCTACAACCTGTCACTATGTAAGCTAATTCTGGAGAAAGAACATAACATAAACATTGTCTTGAGTTAATCACAGTGACCAACTATTCTTGTCGTTTAAGTAATCGTTGATAGAATAGTAGGTATGCCTTTAAACAAAGATTAGATTTTACTTTAATTTGAAACGTAAAAGGCAAATCTAGCAAAGGAGAAGGTAGCTTGTTATTAAAAGTTATAGGGTCGTTGCGCCGGTTGGCGACCACTTAGCTGAGTTGCTAACTTTAGACGAGTTAAAATATTCGACATTTACACGTAAAATAGTTGGCGACCATGTAAATTGGTCCTAAATATAGTCAAGTTGTGAAACAAAATATAAAATATCACACTTCCATTCATAAATTATGAAAAATTATGGGAAAAGTGCAAAAATAGCCTAAATGTTAGATAACGACCACTTATTTCAGTTGACGACCACTAATGAGCTAGTTTACGGCCACTATTTAAAATATTAAAACAAATTATTAAAAAAAACTTTGGTTTTATTGACACCCTAGTTTGCATTTTGAGGTATTGACAAAAACTTTCTCACAACCGCTTGCCATGACGATTTCAGTGGTCCAAAAACACCTACGTCTGCTAGCTAGAGCATGTGGGTGGTGTTCGGAGGAAGAGCATACAAAATTATGCCAAGCTTTTCGCACGTGGCACTCAAAACTAGTGACATGTGCGATCTGTGACAGTCAATCAGCAGCATTAGGTATTGGTTTTTTAAACAGTTGCGGTCCACCCAAACAATAAAATCGTTGGTGATGGATTCTTTGACCCATGGTCTTTGACAATTTTGTGGACAGTATCCGGAAGCTCTGCTTCTTAATTGGGAATCCGCCACTCTTTAACCCACTTTTCACCCTCCACTCCTAGTACAGGATCTGCTGGTCGATTCTGTAAAAATCTCACCGTGAAAACTTGCGTGGAGTGAGCTGTCAGTCTCATCCCACGGATGCTAGGGATTGACCAAAGTACATTTACAATCATAATCGAGATTTTAATTATATTATTTTTATATGCTAATTTTATAACAATAATATTATTTGTAAGCCAGTAGGGTGTCTACACATTACTATTTGGGGGGTTTTAAAATAAAATAGTCACATAGAAATTCAGACAAAACTCAATTTTGTTTTGTAATTTTATTTAAAAACCCACTAAATAGTAATGTTAGACACATAGATACTAGCTTTGAAATAATATAAAATGATCACTAGAATAGCGTAAAAAAATATTATTAAAACCTCGATTATGATTGTAAAAATGTGCTTGGACCATCCCTAGCATCAGGTGGAATGACACTGACAGCTGACTCCACGCTCACTTCACTTAAGTTTTCACGGTGAGATGATTACAGAATAGCATTGCTGGTCCTCTAGCTTCGATAGCGCCACGTCTCTTCCCACTTAATCAATCCTGTATCGTCGTTCGAGGAATCCCATATGTACGACAATTCTCTCTTATTCCCTTTCCTTTCTCCCGAAAGTCATGAAGAGCTTTTTGTAGATCTCCTTCGGAGTATTGGACAGGCTTTTTCATCCTCTTATTTATTTGCAGAACTTTTGAGGGCGTCATCTTGGAAAAAAAATATAGAGAAAGAAAAGAAAGAAAATTTGTTTATATTTATTATCAAGCACTTAATTAAGTAAATAATACGATTACAAGAATCTTACCTCAATTAATATTTATTAACTAAATCAAATAATCGTATATGGTCGAATACTGAACATAGGAACTTATGCAAGTTATTTTAATTTGCGGCCATCCTTCTCTTCGTACTAAATCTTGATGGTCGCAAACTACCACCGTAATTTTCGTGTATCAGTTAGCGACCACCTATTTAGAACCAATGTCTGTGAGTGAATTAAACAAGTTTTATCAAGAAAACATGTGGTCGTTTACTGAAGAATTGCATCTTTACGCTTTTACAACACCAAACCCTAAATTCTGTAACCATAAATAAAACATTGAGAACATTATAAGCAAAACAAAATAAAACTGAGTGAGTCAGAATACGACCACCTGGTCGCTATCTAACGTATTTATAAAATAAGCATTTCAGTAACCGACCACTAGGTTTTACTTTAATATAAGGTAAAAATTTACTTAAATGCAATTAAACAATTGAAATCATTACATAATTGAAGTAATCACGCTTCTAATTTGAATAAAAAACTTATACTAAGTAACAAAACTTACCTTCGAACGCAGCGCGCCCTGCTAATTTTTTGCTCTTGCGCAGCACATTCACACACCACTGAGTCAACACGTAAATTGAACGTCCTTTTCCTTTGCTTTCGGTCAAGCGGTTGGTATAAAATTTAGTAAATTCTTGTTACGTAACTATTCAAGTAATATAAAAGGCATACTCTTTATTTTTATTTCATAGAGAAAAGTTATTATCTTCAATTAAAGAAACATAGTCAGACAAGTGGTCGCTTACCGGAGGTGGTCGAGAAACCGGCGCAACTACCCTACCAAGCCCAACAAATGAGTTATAAACCTTATGAAGCCGGTGAAATGGAGCACGTAATTTGTCCTTATTTCTGGTGTGATAATGTATATTTTGCATAATGTATAAGATGTTGGTGAAGATGAACTGTGATGCCACCGTGAGAAGTTTAAAAAAATCTCTCAGAGAAACTTTAGCACCTAGCTGGTAAATTGCTCAACAAGAGGTCTTCCATATAACAATATGATGACGATCATCATTCGTTTCATTCATCCGTTCATCATTCAGTACGGATTAAAGAAAATATGGGGCTTTGACACTTTTGGCAGGTGTTCGGACCTGGCGTCTCAGTGCTGACACCTGGTAAACGTCATTTCAGAAAACCCTCATTAAACGAGCTTCAACAAAACTCGCTTTTATTACAAAACAAATTACATTTTTCATCTAAATTAAACCCATTCTTTAAAAAATACCTTCCACCAGAACATTCGCAGCCACAATACTAAAATCAACGCACAAAAATTTACTTTCCAACTTTTCAGTGCTAACAAACGCAAACAATTACGGAGCCAAAGGCGGCAAAGTTAAAAGGGCCCGCTAATGACGTAAGGTATTCTACGTTCATTGTTAGCTTTCAATAATAAACTGTAATGCGAGGTGCTAAAAGAAACTGAACCATTTTATAGCCATCGCAGATTTTTAAGAGCGAGTGTGAATGCATTCCGCGGCTTGAGTGTTTTACAAATGCACGTACAGAATTATGCAAATTATTTACAGTGGGCTGGGGTTTTGTAGTGATTGTTGCGTGTTGTTAATTTATTATATTATTCTAGATTTTTTAAGTTTATAAAAAATTACTTACAGATTTTTTGTGACACTTTCAGAGGCCAAGCGCGATTGCCTGAATTGATGAAGTTGATATTGTACGTAATAATTGGTAATGAAATGACAATATGTGTGACCCAGTTTAAGTGCTCAATAAAAAAAATCAAATAAAAATATATGTGCAATACATACCTATATTTTTACTCAGTTCGGTACCTACCTACAATCAATCTTTCATTTAGTGAACTTTATAGCAGAAAAACATAGATTTAAGTAGAAATCAATTCATGTCCTGTTAGACAGTTCACATAATTCTTAATATAACAATGATGAATTTCATTTTAATAAAGCAATATCCTCAAACTAATAACTCCTAACGATTCCATGAAAAACGCCCGCCGTCCTATTTAATATATATTCGTCCTTATAACTCGTTACGTAACGTCGGCTTAACTAACCGACACAAAACCTACACAATAAAGTATCCTTTTAATGGAGACCCCACGATAAATTATCCTAATAACAGAAATATTTAACACAAAACTGTTCGCTTTAACAATTTTTACGGCATATTTCATTAAAAAATTCTTCCCATTGGTGGATGAGATCCGATCTAACATTTGTGTCAGAAAAAGGATAATGTGGCCATCTTCCTAGCGGGTGCCCAACATTTTTTTTTCTTTGTTAAAATCTTGCTATGATCGCCCTATATTTGGGACCAACTTGCTTGTCAAGTGCCGTCTTGTAAGCGTTCAACTAAAGTTGGTTGATAGTTGGCTCCAATGTATGGTGAAGCTATTGGAGGTGCGTCCCAGTTATTTTATTTTAATAATTCTGAAATGACAGATGAAGATGACCGTCGTTTGTAGAGGTGCATCGTTTTTAAGCATAGTTTGATACGTCGCATCGTATAAAAAGTTGATGTTTTGTTTTTAATAAAAAACTCCCATCACAGTATGCTACTTTGTCAAAACTTGACAGTAATTAGGGAGGAATATGGATGGTTTAGTTAAAATACGCCTGAGTTTTTTTGCTTTTGATTCATAGGTATATAAAATATTAGTTATTAGTAGGTATGATTACGAATCAAAGTTTGCCATGCATGATTCATAAGTTTTAAGTATACATATTATGTACAAGTATATACATAATAAAAAATAAAAAGGGGAGAGCTCATAGGGCATCAAAAAATTTGTCCACATCGCTGTCAATGGGAAAAGTGCCCAAAAGGCTGGCAGCATTGCCAAGATGATATTTTTCCTGAACAGCCGCACGGGTTGGTCGATCAGGTTAAGTTCGCTTGACGCGGTTGGCCAGTAGAGGGTGACCATCTTTACATACCAAAACCTCTCCGTGCCTCAGAAAGCACGTAAGCTGTTGGTCCCGGATGTCATTCATGGATCTTTGACAGTCGTTACGTATCGTCAGAAGCCCGAAAGTCAGACCAAGGAGTATCGTATTACCTATTGGGTAATACGATACCCCTTGGTCTGTGGTTGTGGAGGTCAGATGGGCAGTTGCTTCATGTAAAATACTGGTATTCAGCTGCATCCATTTAGACTGGAAGCCAACCATAACATTGTTGGGAAAAGGCTAGGCAGGTGATGAAGACCTATATTTTAGTTATTAACACGTTAGCTGCGGCACCAATTTTTGCAAACTTTCCGTTCCTGCGGCACGAGATATTATCGGCCCGCACCGTCACCAGACGTTAGGGCGACACGCGGTGTATTAGACCCCACCTCCTTTAACAGACTAAAATCCATTTTCAGGCGCGAAATCAAAGATAAATGAAAAATTTTGGTCCTTATCGATATAGACAGTGAATTGATGAACCCTAATCTACCGTCGCCCCGGGATCTGATAGCTGGTTTAGGAATTATTGGCAAAACAAAATATGGGATCTTATACACCTCGTAACGCACTGAAATAGGGTAAATTTTCGCTAAGATTAGTGATGGGAAAAATAATATTGACGCAACAACGTTTATCTATTTTTGTGTGAAAATTCACAGAATAGAAAAAAAAAGAAAACCAGAAGTAGAAAAGAAACTATCCTGTGTATTCTGCCTCGGGCTTTAAAAATACACTTATTAGAACTTGAATTAACATAAAAAAATCAGTAGCAATATACTTTTTTTTTTAAAATCGCAATACATACAGTTTTGGTTCTGTTTCTGTATTTTTTAAAATTAACTTCTTCCGACATCGTTTAGACATGTTCGGCGATGTAAAAGGACGTGCTCTCCAATCGACGTGATGCACAACACTAGTCGCGGGAAACTCGCGTTGGGTGCGGTACGAGGTACGGGGGGATATGGGACGTTTTAGCCTCGTTCCGCACTGCATTAAAATTATATTAATTCAGTGCGGTACGAGGCCTAAGACATCCGGTACCAAGGTAGGTATACCACCGAGTCCGGGACCATTAGCGCGTCTCAAATATACATTTATCTCTTTTCTATACTGGACCAAACCAAAGCTATGCCCTTCGCACGACAGAGATGTTCACGTTTTTCCTTGCCGCACCACAAGGAAGTTGCATGAGGGGTGATTTAGGCCTCGTTTCGCACTTAACGTGTTAACAAAACACAATCACAGTAACTAGGAAATTCTTAATAATAGAATATTGCCGATAACCTTAGCACCCTAGTTGGTACTACATTCAAGAATGTTGTTAATAAAGGATAAACTTTGTTAAAAACTTTGAAGACACCAAACTTTCTACCTTCAAACTTAGCTGTAAGCTTAGCTGCTGTTATTTATGTACTTAGTTTGGCTCTCAATGATGTATTCGAGATCAGGAGACCAGGAGACCTGTAGCACAGGTTTTACTTAGCTCCTGGGCTCCTGTCTCCCATCTTCAAACTTTTTGAATCATACTGTGTACAATTTATATTTGTGGGAGGAAATAAATAATCTTCAAACCCTTCAAACTCATACAAAATAGTTCATACAGCAAATTTTCCCACTTCAAACCTATACAAAATAGTTCATACACCAAACTTTCCCACTTCAAACCTATACAAAGTAGCTGTTAATACACCACCATACGTACACAATAAAGCAAATTACACACAGTTCTCAAGCAAACGTATTGTTTGGAAAGTATTCGCTTAATTCTTATTTCATGACTTAGTGTGACCTCAGCCTAGGACAGAGGTCGTCGCGGGCGCAGCTATCTGATCGCTGCCCGATCATGTCTATCGATGTTACGAATAAATGCACAGCAATTTAGATCTATATTGTTCTGTTTATATTTTGAAATGGTATGATTATGTGTTTCGATGTTATGCTCTTGTTCTTGATGAAATTGGTGTTTTAGAAGCGAGCAAAAAGTTTTATAAACGTTGCAAGATCTTATTTCAAATCCCTTTTTTATTTTTTTGCGTGTGTAGGTCACTATATTATGTACTGTAGAGGTTTTGCTGTGTACAAGCCATAGTATGGATAACTGGCTGACGATCATTCAAACATCGAATACTCTTATAAAAAAGTGATGGTGGCTTTTTTATAAGATTGACAGATAGCGGATAGCTAGGGCTCCGCGTAGGACCTAGGGAGTGAATTATAATTTTATTTCTATTTTAATATAGCGGGCTTCAGCCCCATTTCTTCAGTACACTACTGTCTTTTATTATAAAGTAGTTTCCTCCCGCTGTGAGGTTCGAGCCCTCACATTTGGTGGAGGCGCCGCCGCCGCCGTAGCTGAAGCTGCACATTGACCGCGCGTACGCCCGCGGTACCTCTCGAAGGTTTTTTGGAGTGCGCCGATACGGCCGAGCTTTGCTGAGCGAAATAGTTGAGCTATATGTGTTTGGCGTAGAGGATATTCCGCCGGACGCATCACTATCGCACGCCTAGCGATATGAGGAGCAGTGGATCCCCTTAAACAGACTAAGTGGTTTTAAATATTATTATTATTAGAGAGTGTTCGACATGGTGCTGATGTTGGATTATTATTTCACGGGCATCGACGCCCGATGTCTTGAAAAGTTTATTGCCGATTTTTTGCGAATAGCTAACATCAATGGATGGCGAGAAAGCGATTGGTCGCTAATTTTGGGTGCGTTTCTTGCAAGTGCTGCAAGATCTTTTTACAATTATACATGGTCGGACGGTATGTCCTTTGAGGCACTGTGTGACGCATTATGGGCAGAATTCCCATGTAGATGCCATAAGGGAAAGATTATTAGTTGTGCGCGTCAAGAGGCGGACGCACAAGAGAGGTCTGTTGAAGACAGACAGGAAAATGTTTTATGTGTAGATGATAACATGCAATTAATTTCTAGTGAAAGAGAGCAGGAAGTTGATGTGTTAGAAAAATGCAATGCAGGCAGTGAAGTAGATAAAGATGAAGTTGAGGTCATTGCTGAGCTCAGCTGCGCAGAGAGCAGCCCTGTGGTGACCGAAAACGATGTGCAGACAGACGAGGTGCTTATGAAGGAAGACCAAGAAGCACTGGAATACTCGGGTCTGTCCAATCCTGTTATTATTTTATCTAATTTGTCTGTGTGTCAACACGATCATGTTCACGATGTGAAGAATAATATAAATAACATCGCTTGTGAACAATTTGATCAAGACGATCAAGATAATTTTAATTTAAAATCTTCGATTTCAAAGGAGAATGCCCATTCCGATCTGTCGTCGGAGACAAAGGAGATTGGTGATTTTTGTCTTTTGGAAGTCGATTTAAAGTTAGGTGAACAGAATGTGGAGTCATGCGTAGTCGAGACAGCGGTTGATATCGCGCAAGTAGAAATTAAATATATTGAAAAAAGTGGTGATAGGTTCCCTAATATCCCTTTACGACACCGAAGTGTCATGTATAATCCAAAACGTGTTTTATTGAAGAAGAAAAAGAATTTATCTGTAAAAAGGAAAATTAAATTAAAAAGATTGGTTCCTAAAATAAATTATTTAAAAAAGGATAAGAAAACCAATAATTATTTTGTAAAGAAGTTTTCCATTTCAAAATATATGTTTTGTAAATTGTATAAAAGGAGGTTGAGAGATATTTTTGAAAACTATATTATTAGATGTAAACTTTTTAAACCTCTTACATTTATTGGATGGAAACTTTTTCTTTTAAGAATTATTTAATTGTCATTGTTCTTTTTTTCAGTTTATCATGTCACTGCATTACATTTATGATATCAGCAGGGCATGAAGTAATAATGTATTATATTTTCTAATGTTCTAATATTGTGTTTTTTGTGTAATATTTCATATGCTGAGGCATCGGACGCAACCAACAGCGTGTGTGGTACACCACAACGCTGCCCACTACATTGAAGAGCATGAGGGAGTGAACACCTACGACAACGTCGCTTCGTTACGGGTCGATAGGGCCAGTTAGCATGGACATCCTCCAGTATTTTAGTATGACGTATTAGGAGTAATGGAAGTTTTGAGAAACTGTGAATACCTTCTAGAGAGGGGGTGACTTTGGTATGAGTTGTAACCAGCTTTGCTGACGGGACATAGTCCTTGCAAAGTGTGTTGAGTTGACACAATTGGTGCAGTTTATATCAGAGGATCCACAGTTTGGTCAATATGGACCAGTAATAATACGTAAGGGTTCAGTGTTGACATTACGCGATATTTTTCTTTGAATTTGCTGGAGATTGAACATGAGTTAGGTTCTGCGTTAGAATTTTGACTTCCTGGCGCATTCCTCCCTCTGGCTCGATACTGTCCGATGGATTAATGAATCACGATGTTGAGTTCTTTAGATTTTCAACCCCTTCTGGGCTGATGTGAATTGCCACATCATTTTATTATCGAAAGAGGCACGTCATTCTTTTCCCTCCGGGTTTTGTCTGACGGGGCTCAGACTGGATAAATGCGATATTTTTGGGTGCACAATGGCACACTTTAATATTACTTTGACTGACACTTAGCATAGTGTTAGTTTTTCGCGTTTCGTTTGTCCAGAGCTGAGCCTGTACCTAGAAGTACAATCCCTCATATTGTCGCCATTTTCCCGGAGTTAGGTAGGGTGTCTATTTTTTTAGGTTTAGATAGGTTTTGTCTGTATGATCGAATGTCTTGGTCTGAATAAAAGTTTTATTTTGAAGTTGACTACGTTAATCCTTTTATTCAAGGGTGGGCGTAGCTCATGTAGAGGTTTTGCTGTGTACAAGCCATAGTATGGATAACTGGCTGACGATCATTCAAACATCGAATACTCTTATAAAAAAGTGATGGTGGCTTTTTTATAAGATTGACAGATAGCGGATAGCTAGGGCTCCGCGTAGGACCTAGGGAGTGAATTATAATTTTATTTCTATTTTAATATAGCGGGCTTCAGCCCCATTTCTTCAGTACACTACTGTCTTTTATTATAAAGTAGTTTCCTCCCGCTGTGAGGTTCGAGCCCTCACAGTACCTACTTATGCCAGGTAGTACCAATGACAATACACTAAGTATTGTCTTGACGGTAGGTACCTACCTACAGTATAAAAAAGAAGCTCTAAACATTGCTTATTATTTAATTTCTTAAGTTAAATCTAACTTAAATCTTATTTTCGACAACATTGAACCCCATGATATCACATAGACCATTGGAATCATCAATAACTTTAAAAAACACCATTAATCTACCGACACAATCGCATCCGGAGCAGATGCTGCATCAAAAGATCAGTTTTTATCAATAAAAATACCTCAACATTATAAACAAACAAGGTGTTAATACTCGCGATAAGTATCTAAAATAACTCTCCCCTTCTTATAAAATATTGATATTTAATAGTCACATCACAGAGTGAGTAACCGAAGCAGCCCTGTATTCCTTCGGCATACCAGATTACCGCATCAAATATTCCTTTTGACACTTCTCATCGCCGAATTTTCAACCTTACGCGCCAAGAAATACAGTTGATTGTCTATGTTCAGGTGTTTTCGTTAAATAAGTGCAGGTGCCATCGGATGGCATCGCATCAACTTTATCTAAACTATCACATCTTCAAATATTAAACTTTTACTTTTATGGCAGTTTAAAATGCAAGTCGTGTCAACTAACGGGTAACGGACACCCTATAAACTGCGACTTTTCTTTTTTATCAGATGCCGTTTTAATCTTTATTGCTGTGCTAATAAGGGCACTTATGTCCTGAATTAAATGTTACGCAATTTGCGTACGTATCAGCTTTTTTAATCATAATCTACTTAAAATACATAGATATGCTCGTGGCTAAATAATAACAGCCGCACGGGTTGATCAAAGGTTAAGCCATGCTTGCCGCGATCGGTTCGTGGATGGGTGACCATCTATTACATATTGAGACCCCTCCGTGCCCCGTGAAGCACGTTAAGCCGTTGGTTCTGGCTGTCCTTTAGAGATCTTTGTCAGTCGTTATGTGTAGTAAGAAGCCCAAGTCTGTCAATCAGTTTTACCAAAGGGGTGTTACCCAGTAACTGGGTTGTGGAGATCAGATAGGCAGTTGCTCCATATAAAATACTGGTATTTAGCTGCATCCGGTTAGACTGGAAGCCGACCCTAACACAGTTTGGAAAAGGCTAGGCAGGTTGATTTTGAGATATAAAATTATTAAAAATAATTTTGCTAAAGCGTTAAATTTATAAAACCTTGATCCAATAAAAATGTGAAAGGTTAAAAAAACTTCTACCTACCTAAAACATGTCACAAGACGACTAGACATTGTTAGTTTAAAATAAAATAATTTAGAGAATTAAATTGATTAAATATTGTTTTGATTATAACAGACAGGTTCCTTAAACATGTTTCTAGATCAGTTGTCATAAATTAGCCTTTGTTTGTGTTCAATAAACTAGACTTATAATAATAGGATATAAAATCGTAGGTGTGAAATTAGGTAATTTTATTCAATAAATTATCTAGATTATTTTGACTCTATAAATACTAATTTAATTTTATCGTTCTCGTTTAAATTTTGAACGTGCTGATTTACATTTTTTAAACATATTTGGACAGAAAATTAAATTAAATTAAATATTATAAAAATTGTAGGTAACCGGAATCAAGCCAAATGAGGAACCTTATGTACTCTCTACAGCACAGGATGGCTACGCCTACCACCACCCACCCTACTGTCTACCTAGCCTTTTGTTGTATGTTGGGGAACATAGTTGGGAAGAGGCGAGGCATAAAGCATAGGTAATAGTGCACCATAAAATGTGCGAGTACCAACTAGTCAGCGGGTTGGTTTCCGGTCTCAGATGCAGCTGAATACCAGTATTGCACATGGAGCAGTCGCAATCTATCTGACTATTTGAACCCAGTCACTTGGTTTTACGATACCCCTTGGTAAGACTGGTTGTCAGACTGTCGGGCTTCTGACTACCCGTAACGACTGTCAAAGATCTACAAATGACAGCCGAGACCAACCGAGCTACGGAAGGGTCTCGAGTTCTCGACATGTTTATGCTACACCAGTATATTTTTTTTTATTTTCGCCTTAATTTCCACCATAATAATTTCCTTCAAACTTAAACTCAAAACTCAAACTCAAAGCATTTATTTCAAACAAGCTGCGCCTTGCGGTTTCACCCGCGTAGACCAGGATACAAGTAGCTTACATGTTAATCCAGGGTATAAGCCATCTACATACAAAATTTCATCCAAATCGGTCCAGCCGTTTGAGCGTGAAGAAGTAACAAACATACACACACACACACCCTCAAAAACTTTCGCCTTTATAATATTAGTGTGATACATAGTGCGATTAAGTGAAAACGATGCAGAACGTTAAAAGCGTTCGTAATAAATATATTAAAAAAATATTTAAATTAATTTATTCAAAAATTAAATTAAAATAAGCCGTGGCAGCTAAGAGATGACCAGCTTCTACTGACAGCGCCGTTCACGAACCTGTCACATGGATTATCGCCATTTAGCTCAACCATTTTGAAGGAAGCTAAATGATCCAAAACACTTGCCACCATCAGCGAGACATTAGAGTGAGCATGACATACTCTCAGCCACCAGGGCACATTCAAGTCAAAGAAAGACGTACCCAGTAAACGGTAGGTTTATAGTAGGTTTTCATTAAAATATGTTATTAAACAACCATAAAAACCAAAAACAGTTTTTTTTAAACAGATTTCAAAATAAGCTAGGTATGGCCTAACATTCTAATTTGTCCTTATAAAAGGACAATCTAAATATTCAAGCACAAATGACCCTCTAAGAAATATTTTATCTCGCGTCAGTTGTGAAATAAAAATGCGGCCAACCGGACAGCTAATAAACTTAGATAAACGAATGAGATATGTAATTAGTGGTTGATAATTGCTTGCTCGGTGTCAAATGACTTCATTAATACAGAAAACAAGTGAATAAATCCTGGTGTTTATTAAATTGAAATTCTTGCAAGTTGCAACATTATAACGGTGAATACAGTTAAAATTGTTGGCTTGGCTTGTGGATAAGTAATAACAGCCGCACAGGTCCATCGATCAGGCTAAGCTACTCTTGCGACGGATGGGTGACCATCTTTACATACCAAGACCCCTCCGTGCCTCGGAAGGCACGTTAAGCTGTTGGTCCCGGCTGTCATTTAAGACTGGTTGTCAGACCAAGGGATATCGTATTACCCGGTAATTGGGACGTAGAGATCAGATATGCAGTCGCTTCATGTAAAATACTGGTATTCAGCTGCATCCGATTAGACTGGAAGGCGACCCCAACAACACACCACTCTCGTACCACAGGCGGTGACTAGCACTTACGCGGCCACTATATCTCCTGATGAGTAGTACTCAACATTATTCACACATACCAACCTGAAAAAAAAATAAAAGAATCAAAATGTGTACCTATCATCCCACGCTCTTTATGGCAGTCGATTAATTAGAGGAAATTACTATCGCCTACACTACACAGAAGTCCATAGTAGCCGAGGGCTATGACTTAGCTGCCAACCATTCAGACAACATACATTACGCAACTATCTTGAATGTGATCCCAAGAGTAAGGTAAAAGAGAACAAGAAGAATAATCATAATTCATAATTCAAAATTCTTTATTGACATAATTTTTACATAAACTTGTTTGAAGCCTATGACTCCTGAACTAGGTGTACCTGTATGTCAGGAGTCAGCGCACTCTCCCATTATATTTGAGTTAGGTACTAATGTCAACAGAGGAATAAACAAACATATGTGCCACAAAAAACAATTCCAAAAGAAGTTACAATTAAATTAAATTAAATACAACAACAGAAATGAAAAATATTTAAATCAGAATCACGGAAAATGGAATAACATCAAAAATATAATTAATTCTTAAATTATTATATGTGTATGTGTATGTGTGAGGTGTGTATGTGTGCGTGTGGGTGGGTTCCCGTTCGTGTTTTTGTGTATGAGTAGGTGTACGAAAGAAAGGTATGTTTATGCATGTGTTGCTTTATTGAATGAGATTGATTATTGATTATTTTCTCTACATCCTCATAATCAAGTGTAAAGAGCCAGTTTTTTACTCTAAGTTTACAATCAAGTAGCGTTAGCGGATAAAGATTTATGATTCTATTAATTTTGTTGTATAAGTATACAGAAAGAAAAGCGTATTGTCGTCTTGCAAAAGCCGTGCGACATTTAACAGATTCAATTACGTTTGGAGTTGTTCGCTTATATCGAAGTTTAACTGGATCATAGGGGGTAGATACGTGTTTTTTAGTAATAATCTGGAAAATAAAAAGTTGTCTTACTGTAAATACCCGGCAAAACTCGTATAATGACTTCGTGGGAAATCTGTATGGTTTAAATGACATTGTTTAAACCATACAGATTTCCCACATTTCCAATCATGCAGCTACCTAATTCACCAATGATGATTTTAGTTGACGTAAGGTTGTCGAATAGACTCCAAAAGCCTTCATAACAGACTTGGCTGGAAAGGTATGCAGAGAGAATTTGTGGGAGGCTATATAGGGGAGATCTTGGCACAGGTGTGGGCCAGTACCAACAGGTTGAAAAATATGAGACCACCCTGTGTTAGTTAATCAGCAAAATCTATATATCAATCTGCCTAGCCTTTTCCCAACTATGTTGGGGTCGGCTTCCAGTCTAACCGGATGCAGCTGAATACCAGTATTTTACATGGAGCGACTGCCTGTCTGACCTCCACAACCCAGTAACTGGGTAATACGATACCCCTTGGTAAGACTAGTTGTCAGACTTTCGGGTTTCTGACGACCCGTAACGACTGTCAAAGATCCACGAATGACAGCCGGGACCAACGGCTTAACGTGCTTTCCGAGGCACGGAGGAGTCTCGGTATGTAAAGATGGTCACCCATCCACTGACCAACCCCGGCAAGCGTAGCTTAACCCGATGAATCGACCCGTGCGGCTGTAATTACTTAGCCACGAGCTCCTCATAATTAGCAAAATCTAAATCCTACAAATCACTTACAAAAAATCAATCACAACTTTTCAGTTGGAACCAAATTTTTACGGCTTTTGACCATTAGAGACAGTTCAGAATTACATTCAAAAGTTAATTTAGGACATCTAATATTTTGCAAAAGACGATTTCCTTGAATATTTATGTATGCATATTTAATGTTTATAAACAACTGAATGCATAACGCTGTGAACCAGTTTATTGATTTATTACCGAAGCCCCAGGAAACGGTCGTCAAATGTTACGAGCTGATATATTTAAAATTGTATCGTGTCGTAAAATCAACATAAAAGTAATATTTGTTGTGTGTTGTAAGGGGCATGTCTTGATGATAGCGATTTTGTAGAAGCTCTATCAACTACACTACTTTATTTTGACAAAGATCCAAAAAGATGGGACAGTGCTTGTAGTTTTCATTTTAGAAATGATTCAAATTTCCGATCTGCTGAAGATTTGAGTTTGAGAAGGTACTTCAAATTTCATTGCACGTTCTGTTACTGTATTCATTATTGAGGAAGTTATTGTCTACGAGTCTGATCTACTTAATTTATTGGAAATAGATTTGGTCCTAAAACACTAACATACACTGCGGTTGTTGTTGTACTTCGCTTTACTACATCTCTAAACATGTTAAGATGAACAAAAATACAATGAATTACGAGAAATGTACGAAAAAAATTAGTGCGTGGAAACGCCGGGAGGGGAGGAGGAAATAATTATAGTGACCTTATTCTTCAGAAAGGTTAGGTGCGTAGTACTTGCAACCGGCGTACGTATATGACCAGATGTATGATCGTAGCAGGTGGCGATGGCAGTCTGTAGTTTCTGCCCCATGAGTTTATGTATAAGTACGAAAAAAAAACTATTTTTGACCAAAATCACCAACCTCTTCCTTTGAAACCAAAACCTTATACCAAAACGATTTTAAAATTACTTGTTAATCAGTTACTGTTAACATTGAACCAAAGCCGGCGGCTAAAGTCGATCCACATAATGAACTAGTTTAATAACATTGGAACCATGTTGAAACATGTAACGTGCTTTAACAATGTTAGAAATCAAAATGTTATTATAAAGCTAAAGTTTTGTCTAGACCAATAAATAATCAATGCCACTGAGCTTTGTATTTTTAATTACTTTTGCTTTTTATTTTTATATCACTGTAATAATAGCATTCTGAAACCAGATGCTTCCAAATACATATTAAAATGCAGTCTTGCTTCAAAAACGCACAACAATAATTACAAATTTTTCCAAACAGAATACGTACTTATATCAAAAATACTGTTTGAACATCAAAATTTGCATGTCTAAATAAATTAATTTTAACGTCAGGTCGACGGAGCCCAGCTGTTCGGGGCTCCTATTTCTGACTGCAGGGTTTAAAGGAACCTAAACAAACCGAACCTCGGGGTGCCCCATAATTATAATTTGTACAAGTTTTGATATTCAATTAGCTAACTAGTAGTGCAATAATAAGTTTATTAAATGCGCATTTGTTATTTTTGATGAACAGTTAATATGTTTAAAAATAAAAAGAGAAGTCCTGACTGACTGAATGACTCATCAACGCCCAGCCGAAACCCTTGGACCGACAGAAGTTCCCTTTTTAATGTAGACAAGGAATAAGGAAGGAATTCCCGGTAGTACGTTCCCGTGGGATATTTTCCGACATCCACGCGGGCGAAGCCGCTGGAAAAGCAAGTAGTTATGCAAAAGCAAAATATAAGCAAAAGCAATTAGTATTTTTGTTGTGACTTTGGACAAAAATTGATGTATAAATAGGTAATGATTATTATTTGTACAAGTTTTGATATTCAATCAGTTAATTAGTAGTGCAATTTCTGATTTGGTGTACATGTAGATTATTAGATGTGTGTTTGATGTAAGAATATTTTTCTGGTGTGCGATTAATAATTTTGCCCTTTAAAAATTCATGTTTCTCTTATTTTTTGTAGAGTAATAATATTTGTAGCATTTTGAGGCCGGTCTGTGGTTAGACCGATCTTCAGAAATCTGGTACTTTGCTGATTATGTCTATTGTTGTTAACAAAGTCTATTGTGGAATCAATTTGTTCTTTGAAGGACAAACAAACTAATTTCGGCACAAAGCTTATTGTGAAATATATGAAGTAGATTAAAGATAATATGCAGTTTATAGTATACAAGTCAATAGAGTTGACAAAAATGAACTTTTGTGTTTCATTAATGAAGAACTCGATATAATATTAAACCATAACAAAGCTAACAACTTCGTTTATCACAAATGAACAGAAATAAAGTGTAATAGTGACATTGTACTCATTAGAACGTGCAACAACAGTCTCTCCTACAATATTTGACCATTTTCTGGTACTACTTGTAAATCTACAGAACAAATCAGATAATTTAACAGTCAACAATCGTCTTTCTCACAAATGATTCCATTGATGTTACTGTAGTGACATAATGCATTTCGTAATATGGAATCACATCATCGGTGACCAATTTTTGGGAACGCAACGTGTAATTTATTTCACTAGTCACGGAATGAACGAATCTTTTCTGTTTATGTGTACTTACTTTCTATTTCGTAAGTTGCTTAACGATACTAGAAATATTTGGGAAACTTTGTCTAGTTAGAAGCGACAATTTGATGACTTTTCTTTTTTTGTTGCTTGTGTTTTGTTGTTCCATACTGTGTTGTTGGTTTAATGGATTATGATGGTTTTCTCGTTTATCATCAGCAAAAATGTAATCATGATGAAGTATATAACCGCTCTTCTTTTGATTGAGATTTTTACTGAACCTTCATTTATTATCGATAATATTATCTGTTTACATTCAATTTATAATAAAGTGTAAAATCAGCTCTCATTATTATAAAACGGGATGCAAAAAAATACAAAACTAATGTTTTTCCAGACGGAATCCAATTATGATGAGAATACACATAAAATAAACATTAAAAAGTGAGTATGATAACCGAATATAAAATTGCTCATACCAGAAATTGGATCGCGAATAGATTCGTGAGTTCTAACGGGACGTAAATCGAGTGAAAATGATCTAACAGAAAAAGTATTACCACGTAACTATAACGAGCGAGTTATGTCTATTATTATGGTTCCCCGTTACGGACAAATAATGGGAAGGTCAACTTATTATGAGTACAAAATTACGCAGAAGTTCAATCGATCTCTATCATTGAATGCATAATGATTGGTCGTTTACCGGTAAGTCCGGTACCGCTTAAGAAGTTTACAATCATTTATTATATGAGAAGAGTGAAGAGTGACGGATGATTCAGATTATAATTTTGGAATAAGATAGGTAATAGTTTGTTATTCAAAGCGTCAAACAAGGTCAAATAAAATTGAAGAACATAACAAATACAACTTCTTTGTGAACCATGAACTTCATTAACAATTCACTTAATTATAAACTTTTCACCAAAAAAAGAGAGACTGGTCGCAATCAGTGAGTTTTTAATCGTCTCGAAATGAAGGGTTGTGAAGGTGAATACAACAAAAAGTTGGAAAAAGGTAAAAAGCGCGTCTCGTTCCAACGGCCACCAACACTGTGGGTGGACTATACTTGTCAATCATCGTAGCTTTTGCCTCGTACATTGCAATTTCCATAGAAGACTCGTATGTTCTCTATTTACCGCTTTTTATTGCGTATATTGATTGTTTGCTGTTTTTACTATGTATTTCTTGTCTGTAATTTAATAAATAATCTTGTCTAAAGGTAAAACAGGTAGTCGTAATTGATTTTAAGATGACATGTTTTATGAACTACTTTGTAGCTATGGATATGTCGCAGTAAGATGGATGTAGCCGTGATATAGTTGTATGCCTAGGGATATAGCAAATTTTACCGTAATAATATATAAATAGTTATATGAAAACTGTCGGAGTGCCCTAATACTTATATTCCTAGTAAGATAGTTATGAACCGATTTCATATAACCATGTTACGGTAGATAGCTATACCTATCCCTGGGGATATAACTGTATCAATGTTACAACCATCTTACTGCGACAGATATAAATATTAACAGTTTTATTTTAAAGATGTGAATACTAACGGTTTTATTTTTTCAAATATCCCTAGAGCTGGTTTTGGTAAGTACTTTTAAATGGTTCTATTAGCTCAGTCCTAATTGATAGGAACAGTCATTACCGTAATTTTAGTAAACATCAGACCTCGAAAAGGTGCTCAAACAAACTTCAAAACGGACTTGATTTTATGAAGTCATCGTAACGTAATTATAGTTTTTCTGATTTTATGATTAATGTTGCTCATCTTGAATCAAAACACGTCAAGAACCCCCATGTTTAGCCTCAGAGCATCAGTTTTTATTGTATAACCGAGGGTCGTGGCCCGATAGCCCGACAGTTAAGAGGTTGTGGAACAATCGAGTGGCGTTCGTGAGAACAGTATGCGCCCACTTCAAGCTAATGCACCTAAACTATAGGACGCTTTCAACAAATAGAGTACGAGCGGTGTCACGATGTCGTTTAGAACTCCATGTAGAATCTATTCACTTCGATACAACTCCTGCATGGCTTTACTACCGCCTTATGGCTTCACCTCGTAGAAAAAAAAAAGAAAAAACTAAAGATGATATTCTCTACATAGAAATATTAAATTCATTCATTCATTCACTGACAGACAACGTACGGCCTTAATCACGGGTCTAGAAGCATGAAATTTTGCCCAGGAGTTTATTAATAACAAGAGAGCACTAATGCTAGCTATTGATTCGACAAAATTATCTATTTAAGGCGATCCCCCGACCAAAACCTTGCGATAGTGCGTTATTCAGAGGCTATTAACTCATTAATTAAGAGTAATAAATTACATCTAAAAGCACATTATTAATGTCCGATATTTTATCATACCATTGCACGTTTACTCTTGTGTTTATGTGAAATAAATACATTTAAAATCTCCTTGTAAAAAAGTGTCTAAAATTATTGATTCCATGCATCTTGTGCTAAAAGTGACGTTCTTATCATTTGAAGATTACACTAATGGATAGATAATTTAAAAATCTAAATTATCCACGTTTTATTTTTTTTTTTAAAGTTCCCTATTCTTTTTTTATTTAAATGATTCCAGAAAAAATGTGAATTTTTTGA
This sequence comes from Cosmia trapezina, assembly GCA_905163495.3. NCBI lineage: Eukaryota > Metazoa > Arthropoda > Insecta > Lepidoptera > Noctuidae > Cosmia > Cosmia trapezina. Next base: position 17,367,186 of record LR991033.1, read on the forward strand.
TGAAGGGTCGTGCGCAGGGAGCGGGACAGAGCGAGGCTGAGCGGCGGGCCAGAGAAGGACCGAACGCTCAAGGTCGTTTGGTCGGGGTATGGCCTTAAGCAAATTCCTGACTTATGCTCGGTTTTTGAGGACCTCAGAATAAACTTCGTTATTAATTCAGTCGACTTTTATGCTAAATTTTTCCTTAACAAAGTATTCAAAAACACGATATCGAACCAATAATCACTATCGAATGGATAAACTCCGTTTAAAAACTTCAAAAACTGGGCATGAAAAAAACAAAAGCGAAAGCGTCAGGGTAGCCAGCGAAATTCAAATTTCCTTGAGTTTTTTACAATTTGCAGGGCAGTATCAGGTTGTACTTTGATCTAAATATGATTCGCAGCCGTATCAAATATTAATTTATAGAATTATAATCCTAAAAATTATCAAAACAACTCTCTAAGTTCATATTACTCTATTGAATGAATATTTCATGTAATCATGACATTTAAGGCCAATTGCTGATTCTAATCATTATAATTCTGTAAAGCCATATTTTGTTACGGTGGTGAATCAACTTTTAATCAACATACAACCTGACACTGACCAGCAAATTGCAAAAAACGTACCAAAATTTTAATTTCGCGGGCTACCTTAGTATATCCCCCTTAAATAGGGGATGACAACGTGTATGGAATTTTGTAATTTTTGCCGATAGGATACCATAGAGTCTATGGTATTAAAGAGCAGTCCAAAATAAACTTGAGTTTGAATACACAACTAAAGAGTAAGCGTGCGGACGTAGAAGGAATGAGTATAATGTGTGATCCATTTATAGAACTGGGAAGTGAAGCTTGGACTAAATACATGTACGGAGTTTCAGTGCTAACAAGCTTCTTTTGTACGTTTGTTCATTACGTCAGTAGAATATTGATTTATCAATGAAAGATGATCGAAGTTATAGGCTAACGCTAAAATTGACAAATGAGTTGTGGCCACAACCAAGCAATAATGCTGCTCCTCATTTTATGTTTGTTAGGGGTCCTCAAAAGGAATAAACGGAGCTCTTATGGGGATCACTTCGTTGCTTACTAGAGGAGCTCGTGGCTAAGTAATAACAGCCGCACGGGTCGATCCGTCAGGTTAAGCTACGCTTGCCGGGGTTGGTCAGTGGATGGGTGACCATCTTTACATATCGAGATTCCTCCGTGCCTCGGAAAGCACGTTAAGCCGTTGGTCCCGGCTGTTATTCGTGGATCTTTGACAGTCGTTACGGGTCGTCAGAAGCCCGAAAGTCTGACAACCAGTCTTACCAAGGGGTATCGTATTACCCAGTTACTGGGTTGTGGAGGTCAGATAGGCAGTCGCTCCATGTAAAATACTGGTATTCAGCTGCATCCGGTTAGACTGGAAGCCGACCCCAACATAGTTGGGAAAAGGCTAGGCAGATTGATTGACTTCGTTGCTTACTCTCTGTCTGTCAAGACCCTTTTTCTCAGGAACGCATGGAGGTATCAAGTTGAAATAAATATCAAATACGTAGGTCTACGGTTCCTAAACAATCAAGATTTTAAGTCAACGCAACAAAAAATACGGCCATTTATGCGACATATTAAAAAAAAACCGGTCAAGAGCGAGTCGGACTCGCGCACCGAGGGTTCCGTTCCGATTTCTGAAGAAGTGTGCTATTTAGAGACATCGTTTTATTTTTCCTGTAATCCATACTAATATTATAAATTCGAAAGTAACTCTGTCTGTCTGTCTGTCTGTCTGTCTGTCTGTCTGTCTGTCTGTCTGTCTGTCTGTCTGTCTGTCTGTCTGTCTGTCTGTTACCTTTTCACGCCTAAACCACTGAACGGATTTCGATAAAATTTGGCAAGGCTATAGATGGTATCCTGGGGACGGACATAGGCTACTTTTTTTTTCAAAAATAATCCTACAGGGGGTGATATAGGGGATGAAAGTTTGTATGGGAAACTCAGTATTTCTTAAGTTAGGGATGTGAAAATTAAAATGTATGCTTTTGATAGGAAATAAAGAAATATGCGGTTCAGCGTTTTTGAAAAATCATCCCCTAAGGGGGTAAAATATAGTAAAATAGGGGTTGATTTTAAAATTTACAAAACTGCACGGATTTCGATAAAATTTGGCAAGGCTATAGATGGTATCCTGGGGACGGACATAGGCTACTTTTTTTTTCAAAAATAATCCTACAGGGGGTGATATAGGGGATGAAAGTTTGTATGGGAAACTCAGTATTTCTTAAGTTAGGGATGTGAAAATTAAAATGTATGCTTTTGATAGAAAATAAAGAAATATGCGGTTCAGCGTTCTTGAAAAATCATCCCGTAAGGGGGTAAAATATAGTAAAATAGGGGTTGATTTTAAAATTTACAAAACTGCACGGATTTCGACAAAATTTGGCAAGGCTGTATATAGCATCCTGGGGAATGACATAGCATACTATTTTTTTCAAAAATAATATTACAGGGGGTGATATAGGGGATGAAAGTTTGTATGGGAAACTCAGTATTTCTTCAGTTAGGGATGTGAAAGTTAAAATGTATGCTTTTGGTAGGAAATAAAGAAATATGCGGTTCAGCGTTTTTGAAAAATCATCCCCTAAGGGGTTAAAGTAGGGGTTGATTTTAAAATTTACAAAACTGCACGGATTTCGATAAAATTTGGCAAGGCTTTATATAGCATCTTGGGGAAGGACATGGGCTACTTTTTGTCTTAAAAAATAATGCTACGGGGGGTGATATAGGGGATGAAAGTTTGTATGAGAAAATCAGTATGTCTTAAGTTAGGGATGTGAAAATTAAAATGTATGCTTTTGATAGGAAATAAAAAAAATATGCGGTTCAGCTTTTTTGAAAAATCATCCACTAAGGGGGTAAAATAGGGGTTGATTTTAAAATTTACAAAACTGCACGGATTTCAACAAAATTTGGCAAGGCTTTATATAGCATCCTGGGAAAGGAAATAGGATACTTTCGAAAACAATACTACAGGGGGTGATATAGGGTTCAGCGTTTTTGAAAAATCATCCACTAAGGGGGTAAAATAGGGGTTGATTTTAAAATTTACAAAACTGCACGTATTTCAACAAAATTTGGCAAGGCTTTATATAGCATCCTGGGAAAGGAAATAGGATACTTTCAAAAACAATACTACAGGGGGTGATATAGGGGATGAAAGTTTGTAAGGGAAACCCAGTATTTCTAAAGTTAGGGATAATAAATTCATGCTATTGGTAGGAAATTAAGAAATATGCGGTTCAGCGTTTTTGAAATATTATCCCCTAAGGGGGTAAAATAGGGGTTGATTTTAAAATTTACAAAACTGCACGGACGGCGATAAAATTTGGCAAGGCTTTATATAGCATCCTGGGGAAGGACATGAACTACTTTTTGTCTTAAAAATAATCCTACAGGGGGTGATATAGGGGATGAAAGTTTGTATGGAAACTCAGTATTTCTTAAGTTAGGGATGTGAAAATTAAAATGTATGCTTTTGATAGGAAACAAAGAAATATGCGGTTCAGCGTTTTTGAAAAATCATCCCCTTAGGGGGTAAAATAGGGGTTCATTTTAAAATTTACAAAACTGCACGGACGTCGATAAAATTTGGCAAGGCTTTATATAGCATCCTGGGGAAGGACATGAACTACTTTTTGTCTTAAAAATAATCCTACAGGGGGTGATATAGGGGATGAAAGTTTGTATGGAAACTCAGTATTTCTTAAGTTAGGGATGTGAAAATTAAAATGTATGCTTTTGATAGGAAACAAAGAAATATGCGGTTCAGCGTTTTTGAAAAATCATCCCCTTAGGGGGTAAAATAGGGGTTGATTTTAAAATTTACAAAACTGCACGGATTTCGACAAAATTTGGCAAGGCTTTATATAGCATCTTGGGAAAGGACACAGGAAACTTTCAAAAACAATACTACAAGGGGTGATATAAGGGATAAAAGATGGGAAACCCAGCATTTCTTAAGGTAGGGATATGAAAATTCAAATTTATTTGGTAGGAAATAAAGAAATATGTGGTACAGCGTTTTTGAGGGGGTACAATAGGGGTTGACAAATGTTTGTGTAACTATCTCTTTTTAAGAGATTTAAGGGATTGGAAATGTAGTCATAGTTCGAATCTTGAGGTAACATTTAGTCTTTATTTCATTCGAAGTTTTTACGAGGAAATTATTTGAACGAGTGGACACTCGGACAAAAGTTATTTGTTATTAGAGCGTGACTGGCATAATAAATTTTAAGTAATTAACAAAGTCCCCCCGCCGCGTAAGTGTGTCTGTTTGAATGCGATAATGTCAAAAAGTACCGAACGGATTTTCATACGGTTTTCTCCAATGGACGGAGTGATTCAGTGTAATTCATTATGGTTTTGTGTAAATTGGCTGAAATATGACGACGACTGTTGAAGATGTCGGAAAAAATCATGCCGACTGGTAGCTTTATGCCTACTAAACACGGTAACGATATATCGTAGCGATTTGAGTTTGTACAGTTATATCGGACGGCCCTATCTTTTCCACATGTACGTTCCCATGGGATATTTTCCGACATCCACGCGGGCGAAGCCGCGGGCAAAAGCTAGTCTTTACATAAACTTCTATCACATAGAATAATTTCAGATTATTCTCTTTGCAAACTTCGGATATAAGGGGGGAACGGTATTTTTTTTACATTTTTTATCAGAAGTCGAAAACTATGCGGCCTAAAAAAAAAGAAAAAAAATGTTTGAGAATGTGCAAACAGCGTTCTTTCACATGATACCCCACATGCCATAGTAGCCCCACTTTGATTTTTTAAGACCCCCTTTCAGTCCCTGTTGCAAAAAAAATATAAATATTTTAATGTCTTTCTTATTTGCAAAAGAGTTGGGTCAACGTCATCTAAAACTATTCTAAATTTCAAGTTTATAGCATTAGTAGTTCTTGAGATATCCAGCTGTGACAGACAGACAGACAGACAGACTGAGTGACACCATAAGGGTTCCTTTTTTACCATTTTAGTACGGAACCCTAAAAACCAATATCTAGGTACTTCCCGTTAACCTAGAATCTTGAAACTTGGCAAGAAGCAAGGTTTCACAGCACAAGTAAAGGAAAAGGTCTGAAAATCGTTAATTTGTAGTTTTATCACATAGGTAATATTTTTTTCGATTACAAACTTACATTTGCAGTTGGAGAATTGACCGTGCGTAACGATCGTTGCATGGAAGGACATTTTTTCAACTACAAAGTTAAGTTTGTTCTTGGGATAAATTCATACAAACCCTTTACTGTGCGTGGTACGTCACTCGCTTGGCCAGTATTTTTTTTTCCTAATGCCCGCTTTCACTAACACTAGGCGACACCTAAACGAACGCCTATATAAAAGTGCGCTGTTGGATTTTCGACGCTCAGTTTAGCGCCAAAAGTCGAAAATCCAACACAGCGCTTTCATTTAGGCATTTATGTCACCTATGAAAACGAGCAATGGTTACTTTTTGCGATACCCACTGATGGAATGGAGATAGCGTCTCTACGAATGTAAAATTACTTATAATAATTATTATTATAATTATAAGCAATTACATACATACATAAACTTACACCTTCTTCCCTTGGGGGTTGGCAGAAACTTCAGAACGCCACCTGCTACGATCCTTACATACTCCGTTTGCCTCATTTACGTTCATAAATCCGGGTCATACACGCACGCTGGTTGCGAGTACTATGCACCTGACCTTTTCAGTAATACATGAAATAAATCAAATGGTTGTTAAGCTTTGCCGTCAATTTAAGATCTTGAAAGACCTACATTGACAAGTTTTGAATACCTGCACCAATTTGTGAAAGTATTTATAGAACTCCAAAATCATAATAAAAAAGATTTATTTGCAGTTTATTATTTTGCTTATCCAAGCAAAAAGTTACTCCACTTTCTTAAAACCTCACGACATTTGAAACCTAGGTATTCAGCTAACTTTTTGTCAGTAAGTATTTCAGACAGATTTGAGGTAACTTCAATAGAAAGTATTTTGTTTGAAAAAACATGCTTTTGGCCGCGATTGATCTGCAGTAATTTTATTAAATATTACATCCTTATTTGGACAAGCTTAATTTTTTTTGTGGGAATATTCTTGTTAGGTTGACATTTAAAACTAAGTCGGTAAGAGAAAGCAATGAAGTAACAAATAACTGAAATAATACCAAATCAATTAATATAAACAATCCAATTTGTCATACACTCCAAAGTTATCACGCAAAGGTAATACCTATTAATTGTTTCCACAAACACGTGATGTGATGTGAGAAATAATGAATAATTTGTAACTTGCGAAATATACACACCGGAATTGGTCAACTTTAATTACTTGGCTAAACGGGCATTATCCAAATGGTCACACAAAAACCAAAATGTTTAGCACCCTAATAATAAGTCTAAGTGCAGACACCAAAATACGTTAAATTCACCCAATTCGTGAAGACCAGCAAAAACGTAATCTAATTTTAAAGTTTTCATTACATTACAACAAAACTGTGTATACAACATTTTTTGTCACAATTACTTATTTTTAGAAACTTGACCATCATTATCTGTTGTGATGTTGCAGACTTATGAAGTGGGAATCAATTTTCGAATGTCAGTTACTTCGTTTTACTGGTGGGCGGTCAGTGACGTATATTATTTAATTAAGTTTTGTGTACCAGTACAATTTTCTTTGTTTTATTCGTTAGTATTGAATAAGATCTAGAATGTGTGAAAATTGTACTTGGCAGAATCGTCAAAACATAGCTTCACAGAGAATCTTAAACAAGTTACAGAAATACACTCACGAGATTAAATACTTTACGTTTACGCAAAATTGATTAGCGTTTTTCGCGTGGAATAAAATTGTAACTTGGAGAACTTATTTTCTTAAAATGTAATAATGGTTTTATTAATAATATATATTTTTTTAATATAATAGGTACCTACCTAGTATACTTTAGGAGAAAATCGATATTGAATCTTGCATAAGTATGTATAAGGTATTTAATTTATCCTCGTAACTGTACGTGTTGAGTAGTTTAGCTAAAGTCATTAGGAATCTCTGGCTAAAGTACCTAATTAAAGTTCAACAGCTACTTAGAATTTGTTGGACTACTGTTAGCACCATAGATATAAGATTTTTATATTTCTATGATTAGCACTTACACAATTACCTACTTATCTCCTATAAAACTAGCTGCGGATATTTTCTAAAAATTTCTTGCAGCCTCTTGGACATTGAATGGTGCTTTACCCAACAAAACTTTCGTAATATTTTCATCCATACCAATTACGTAATACTTGACTTCTGTCCATCCGATTTATATGTTCAAAGTAGACACCGTACGTCAAGTACGGCTCTCAAAGCGAGTAACCTTCGAGATCCCATAGTACTAAGGTCATGTATGCAGCGATATCATTTGAACTTGAATGTCAGCGCGATTTGATACGACGCATCACTGTGACGGCTCGCTTCCTTTGTTGCTGTTATTAAATTATCTAATAATACATTCGGTTGAACAATATTAACTTTGTTTCGAACGACTGTCGGGACATTTACAAAAGGATGTCTAGGGATGGAGATATTGAATTAATGCGTGGAACTGATAACTTGTAATGAGAACAATGTATAGTCAAGTTAACACTGATAACTTGTAATGAGAACAATGTATAGTCAAGTTGAACTTATAACTTGTAATGAGAACAATGTATAATCAAGTTAACACAAAATCAATCTGCCTAGACTTTTTCCAAACATGTTGGGGTCGGCTTCCAGTCTAACCGGATGCAGCTGAATACCAGTATTTTAGACGGAGCGACTGCCTACCAGCACCCTAATTGTGTAGCACACTATTAATCGGAATCGGTTTCATTTTGACATTCAGTTTTTCGGTTTTTTTTTTTTGTTTTGGTTTTTTTTTTTGTTTTTTTTTTTCATTTTTTTTTCATTGCGTTATTGAAGGTCTTGAGAAGACAATTTTTTCGAACATAATATTCTTCAAAATGATTCAGATTCCGTTCGGTGTGCTACAATAATTAGGGTGCTGTCCTCCACAGCCCATTTACTGGGTCACACGATACCCTTTGGTAAGACTGGTTGTCAGGCTTCTGACTACCCGTAACAACCTGTCAAATATCTACGAATGACCGCCGAGACCAACGGCTTAACGTGCTTTCCATTGCACAGAGGGGTCTCGATATGTAATGGAATGGTCATCCTTCCACGAACCAACCGCGGCGACGACCCGTGCGGCTATTTATTTTGCCACGAGCCCAAAGTTAACACAATACGTTGAAAATTATAAAATTGTGCACCTGCTCCGGATAGATAGGTATTACAAGGAAGCAAGAACGGATTATTGTTGCATGACATGCCCAAAGGCAGCATCGGATGAGTATTTGTGAAAGCTACTCTAAAGGTCAATACGTGAACTTAAGGGTGCATAATCTAGGAGTTGAGAAAGTTACAATGTTAAGCGTAACATCCTCTATTAAGATCAGGTTTATGTTTGTAGAAAAACAAAAGTTTTGAAGTAAAAAGCACCATGTTGTATCAGAAGCAATTAGAGAAACCGATACGACATTTTAATAAATATTGAAGGAAAAGGTTTAATATCAATAAAATAAACGCCCAAATCATCACTTAAGTCACGAATTCTCATAATTATAATGTTTTGTAAAGAAAAATCCTTTATCGTATTACCCGTATTAACATCCAATAAACAAAAAGCTCCATTAATAAAACCCGTGACTAATTTATGCGAAAACACTTTAATGCAGATGCGATTCGAGATAATTTCAAAGACTGTTCGATATAGTCTTTAAAATAGACATTCAGATGTCCGAATATTATTGATGGACGTCGCGGAAAAAAGGCTTAAAGGCACAATGAGAGAACCTGCATTAAAATTATTAATACCCATTCAGACGAAATGACGAAACGGGGGGTTAAAGTGATGTAAAGTGTGCTTACGCGCAACGGAATACAAGCTAAAGTTGTTGGTTCCATTTTTAAATAAAGACTTCGTAGCGGTGGAATTTAATATTCGTATTCGAGTCCGCGGGCCGAGTGGGTGTGGTCGACTTGTTCGTGCTTCACCGGAAAGATTTATATTACATGCATTTTCGAATGCGAGTGATCTGAAATTGTCGAGCGCGGTCCCCGACATGAGCAGAGAATATCGCGACGGGCCGCATTGTGACCCACGCCCATTGCTCTCTTAACGACTATTCAATACACTCTTGAATGAACGATTGCTTTTTGCTATATAATTCGAGCGGACAACGATCGGGAAGGTTTTGCTTGATACGAAAAAAAGTCTGTAAAGCGATATGGCTCGGTGTTGAGTTCTAAAGAGTTCGCGGTTTGCACACAATATGAAACTTCTGTATGGGAATTATTAGTCGTTGAGAACTAGTACTAATTATTTTTAAATTTTGTACGGTAAAACACCATTTAATTGAAGGTTCATTCAGATGTTATTACCCCTTGAGTTAACAATTTCAAAACACAAAGAGACACTGAATATCAAACAATACATTTTGTTCGTCGTCAAATCATATCATGCTCAGTACTTTTCTAACATCAAAGATTACTTCCACCCGATATGTTTATCTAACAAAAAATCGTATAAGAGAACGAGTTATGTAAATAACACTTCGATGTCATAGATAAGTAAACAAAACAAGAATAGTAAAATCCGATGAAACGATAGTTTTGGTTCGCCTCGAAAAAAGTAAGACCAACCCTTTCGTTGTCGGCCGGTTTGAATCTTAACTCAGTTGACGGCACAAAAAATGGACATGTGGATTCAGGCTATTGTGTAATTTTAAAATAAGGTCAGATGTGAGGAGGTTTCTGCTTGAACAATAACGCATTTTAATATATTTCATTAAGATTGACATGACTGATTAAAGATTTCTAACCCTTCCATTTCCTTGATATTGTGCCGAGCTTACCTAATTACCAAGTGAATAAGACGTTCATGTTCACCTTGCCAGGAAGGGAGTGACATATTAAATGATAATTTGGCTTCCTGTAGAAATTAATAACCTTAACAAAAATTAAGAATTAGTTCACTGATCATAGATTAGATCACACCCAAGTCTGGTAACATTTTCCACACATATTTTTTTTTTTATGAATAAACTCTACTAGTTAGGGTTCCGTACCAAAATGGTAAAAAAGGAACCCTTATGGTGTCACTCAGTCTGTCTGTCTGTCTGTCTGTCTGTCTATCACAGCTGGATATCTCAAGAACTACTAATGCTATGATACAATATATAACTTGAAATTTAGAATAGTTTTAAATGACGTTGACCCAACTATTTTGCAAATAAGAAAGAATTTTTTTTTTTTGCAGCAGGGACTGAAAGGGGGGTCTTAAAAAATCAAAGTGGGGCTACTAGGGCATGTGGGGTATCATATGAAAGAGCGCTGTTTGCACATTCTCAAACATTTTTTTTCTTTTTTTTAGGCTGCATAGTTTTCGACTTCTGATGAAAAATGTAAAAAAATACCGTCCCCCCCCCCCTTATCTCCGAAGTTTGCAAAGAGAAAAATCTGAAATTATTTTATGTGATAGAAGTTTATGTGAAGATTACAGGAAAAATAAAACGATGTCTCTAAATAGCACACTTTTTCAGAAATCGGAACGGAACCCTCGGTGCGCGAGTCCGACTCGCTCTTGACCGGTTTTATTTATTCTATCATATTCGAATAACATGGAATAAGGCCCAGTCCAGCAGCAAACTAATTGCGAACCACTGTTAATATTGAGATAAAAGAAAAAAAAACCGGTCAAGTGCGTGTCAGACCACGCACAATGAAGGGTTCCGTAGTTGAAAAGAATTTATCCCAAAAACAAACTTAACATTGGATTCCAAAAAAAAAAATAATGTCATAAAATTACAAATTCACAATTTTCGGATTTTTCCTTTACTTGTGCTGAGAGACCTTGCTTCATGCCAAATTTCATTATTCTAGGTCAACGGGAAGTACCCCATAGGTTTTGATTTACTTGCGAAAGTTGCGAGTATCAAAATGTGTCGCAAAATGACCGTATTTTTTTATTCCGTTGACTTAGAAGCTTGATTGTTTTTTTGTACTCTAAGGGATCATAGACTTACCTATTTAATATTAATTTCAACTTGATATCTCCACGCGTCCTTTAGAAAAAGAGTCTTGACAGACTGACAGACTTGAACATTTTTTTTATGTGATAGAATTACAAATTAACAATTTTCGGACTTTATCCTTTATTTGTGTTGTATGACCTTGCTTCTTGTCAAATTTCATGATTGTAGAACAACGGGAAGTACCCTATAGGTTTTTATTTACTTGCGAGTATCAAAATATGTCGCTTATATGGCCGTATGTTTTCATTGCATTGACTTAGAAGCTTGAGTTTTTTAGGACTTCAAGAGACCACCGACCTACGTATTTGATATTAATTTCAACTTGATATCTCCACGCGTTCCTGAGAAAAAGGGTCTTGACAGACTGACAGACAGACAGATAGACAGACAGACAGACGGACAAACAAGTGATCCTATAAGGGTTCCGTTTTTTCCTTTTGAGATACGGAGCCCTAAAAAATTTCCATTATCGAGTTAAATACCACTCAAAAAGGATTAAAACCGCGAACAGTGGCCGTTTTCTTTTGTTACAAGCAAATTACTTCTTCAGCAACTTATATCCAAACAAATTTTCTTTGCGGCAATTGTTTATAAAAGTCCAAAGGAGGATTACATCGACTCGGTGAATAACAAAAGAGTGTTGCGGTGCTACAAAAGCGGATTAAACAAGGAGGTAGCCGTATCATCCACGGTAAGAGCTTACTTAAGTTTATGGAAAGTGTGTCGGGTTTAAGACTTATAAAACCATGACTTCCCATTAAAGGGTTGCACTTTTTGTAAGATCACGCTAAGCACTCCATAGTCGATCGCACGCCGAATGATACTTACGTGGGTATAGTTTTTTATGTTGCCTATTCGGACCGACTTAAAACATGGCGTCGTGGGGGTTCTAAAAGGTTTTATGAAGGACTCTGTTTTGTTTCTTTGTTCTACAGTTTAATTAGTGGGTTTCTGCCATATTGTTTTAGTTGAACGCGCGCTATTCCTTGGCGGTGCAGTCGTACTGATGTAGGTGTCTAATTAATACCTGCGCGGCTACGAATTATTGGTATCCGAGGTTGTTTGGTTCAATAATGGGTACAGATGGGATCCTTCCGTTTATTGTGTTCCCTTCTAGGGATTTGTTATGAGATGTTATACTTAATATCATTGTGAAGGTTCATTGTAATAAACGTTTCATTATTATGTTGCATTTATGTTATGAAACTTAACTGAAATGAACTTTCGTAAACAATTAAAAAGAAAAAGTCAGTGTTCGTTCTGATAAAATGTTTTACCCTAAAATCTTTGGGTTGACTCTTCCTTATAAAAAACATATCTTAACTCAAGAATTAATATCTCCTCAAGCGACATGTGCGTATTCAGAATCAACAATATTATCCTCATTCACCGAATTGATTAACGAATATAATATACGCTATCGAACAACTGTTCCACTTAATGGAGTCGAAAAATCTTTTTTTAAGTAGGTATCACAATAAAATATTAACCATCGGCTCCTTCTCCCGATAGACACATTTATCATTTTTGCTATTAAAACGGAACAACAATATCAACCCCGAAGGAGCCAATGAGCTCATCACAATAGCAAATGATACCTCGGGGCCGAACCGTCTGAATGCGCCTTAATTAACCCTCAACTGCTTATTGTAGGAATAATGATCCCTTGTTTATTTTATAACTAATAATGTGGATAAGAAAATCTGACAATTTAAATGCATAGCAATTTCTTAGTTATTAATTTTAAATGTAGTTTAGTATGCATAGTTATTTCATTAAAATGGACGTAAATAAAAGAATTGAGTAAAATTGCAAAAAAAATACCAATACTGAGGTGTAATCTGAAAATAATTATGTATACCTACTCAGTTTTAATAAGAAGTACTAAATCTTTACAGTAACATCTGCTGTTCAGAGTTCAGGCTCTCTTTTAACATCAATGATTAATTTCATAATTAAAATTGAAACAGAATAAGTACTACGTTGTTTAAGTCTATTTTTTTTAAAATCTTGTTCTAAGATGTTCGACATAATTTATCATCTTCCTGCCCTTATCCCATGTTACTTGTGGTCGGCGCAACACATTTTCTTCTTCCATTCTCCCCTGTCAACCGTCACGCTATCATTCACTCCCTTTTCTTTGATTTGTCCGACGTACAAATTATTTTTAGGGTTCCGTACCTCAAAAGGAAAAAACGGAACCCTTATAGGATCACTCGTGTGTCTGTCTGTCTGTCTGTCCGTCTGTCCGTCTGTCACAGCCAATTTGCTCCGAATCTAATGAACCGATTAAGTTCAAACTTGGTACACATATGTATTTTGGTAACCCAAACACGGACATGTAACGTAAATAAATGAATTTTGAATATGGGGTGGGATTTTGGTGGAAAATAAGTACAATTAAAAAAAAAGTTCCGTGTGATATATCAAATGAAAGGTCTTACTGTGAGGATTTCAAATATTTTTTTTTATAATTTTAAAATAAATAGTTTTGAAGTTATTTAAGAAAATAGACGAAAATTGACCATTCCCCCCCCCCTAACCTCCGAAACTAATGAGCCTAAAATTTTGAAAAAAATACAGAAAATTGTTCTTTACCTATAGATTACAGGAAAACCTATCAGAAGTTTGTGGTCTTGTAAATCTATATACATATAAAAAATTCAAAGTCCTGACTGTCTCTTTGAGTGATTATAATCAACGCACAGTCCAAACCACTGGACCTAGAGACACGAAATTTTGCACATAGATACCTTATATAGTGTTAATATCCATTAAGGAATTTTTGAAAATTTCATCCCTAAGGCAATAAAATAGGGGATGAAAGTTTGTAAGTATGAAAAATCTTATTTCTTGAGTTATTAGACTTGAAACTTAGCACGAATATTCATCTAAGTTAATTATAAAAATAATAATTTTTAGTTTTCCTAAACTACCCCCTTTTTTTTTTGAAGGGAAATCATCAAATGACTACTCCCGCTCTGGGTGGAGCGGAAGGGCGTGTCATACTTTTACTGACTAAAACCCACCCGTGTTTCTTCAGTTGCCTATGGCAGGGCCACGGTATCTCTTTCGAACAACCCGCGACCCCAGAAGACGGGATTGGTGGATGTCAAAGTTTGTATGGAGGAATTTTAACACGCGGTCCGATTTACTCCAAACTCAGTTTTTGTACTTGAGACCAAAAATAGAGACTAACTAACGAGTATCAGGGTTTTCCAAAAATCTACCCCTAAGGGGTGAAAAGGGGTAGCAAATTTTACAGCGGAGGATTTTATTGGGGATTGATTAACTCGAAAATTGGTGTAAATAATGTTTGACCCAAGTTATGGAAACATCCCAGACGATTTTTGAAATTCTACCCCTGTGGGGGTAAAAACGGGGATGCAGTTTATATGAAAAATCTTATTGTTTTGGTTAATGAACTTGAAACTTAGCACAAATACTTGCTTATGTAAGTAATAAAGTTAGTCATTATTAGTTTTTCAAAACTACCCCTCAAAGGGGGTTTAGGGATGTTAAAGTTTGTACGGAAGATTTTTAAAACGCAGTCCGATTAACTTGAAACTCAGTATTCAGTATTTTATACTTTTGATGAAAAATAAACAATAATAAGAAAATTAAAACCCATGAAATCAGACATCCACGCCGGGCAAAGCCACGGGCAGTCTAGCTAGTATCTCAATATTATGCGTACAAACTTACTAAGCCTCCGCTGTTCGTCCGTCCGTCCGTCCGTCTGTCACAGGGCTGTATCTCATGAACTTTAATAGGTAGAGAGTTGAAATTTTCACAGATTGTGTATTTCTATTACGACTATAACAACAAATAATAAAAATAAAGTAAAGTTAAAATTAAAGGGGCCGCCCCCTTTAATTTTAACTTTACTTTTTTTTTCCCCATACAGAAATGTTTTCATTTTGAAAAGAAAAAAATACCTGTGTGTGGGGATGTTATTGTGTGGAACTCGTCGAGTAGAGTACAAAGATATTTTTATTTTTTTTATCTTCTAAAATGAAGAAATAGGGGGCCGTAAAAGTTGTTAATTTTATACCATTTTTGTACGAGCTCTATTATATATTGTACCTTATACTGTACTTAATCAAGAAATACTAAAAACGGCGATTCGTAAGGTATTTTGTTTAAATATGGGCGATTTTCTGCAACTGCAAAAAATAACCTTGTAATTCACAGTATCATTACGAAATACAAAGTTATCTTTGCGATTGTTAAACATATAATATGGTACGGAACCCTTTGTGTGCGAGTCCGTCTCGCACTTGGCCGGTTTTTATATATAGTATACAAGATATAAAATTCTGCTTATGAATGATACCTATGATATTTATTAGAAGTTAGAGTCAACATATTAGTTACATTTAAAGTACATAATTATAATACGATGTTACATCATTATTTAGCATAAGCATAAGTTAGTTGCGAATAAGCATAAGTTAGTTGCGAACCCCATAGGTGCACAACTACTGATGTTGATTTGATTTGATGATTGATTTTTAAAGGTCTTTATTTACATAAAGGTAAACACAAGTTAACAAAAAGATCTTATTCTAAATGTAAACTGACATAAGCGAGCGATGTTAAATAGGCTAATCCACCTCTTTTAACTTACAACATATTATGATTGTTAATGTGACAAATAATTTGATAAATACATATAAGACTGTAGGTACTGTATATGTAGGGTTTGCAGACCCACATTTTAAAATTTATACTACCCAGCCCCCCCTTTAATTACTATTTTGAAATTATTAAAATACATTATTACTTATCTATTGTAGAATAATTGTAAACAAACAAAATAAAAGTATATTATACAGTCTGAGAATGGTAGTTTTCCATCTTTCAGTAGTCATGAATCTTATCATTCAGTTATGTTTTCAGATAGTATAGGTAGAGGTTTAGGTAAATTAGTTAGTAACAATCTGGGTTATTCTAATCAAAATTATTGTATGCCAGGGTCAACCTTCAAACAAATAATGGCATCAGTAATGGGTAATGTGTATAATCATAAAACCAACATTACTGTATTTGTAGGTAATAGTTCTCAGGTCAGGAAAAATGAAATCACTGACTGTGTAACTGAATTGTTAAAGTTAAATTGTAGGAAAATAATATTGTGTGCATTCCCATATTTTGAAAAATTGACAAATAAACAAAACAATTATATTCATATGCTTAATAAGCATATGCACTTTCTAGTTAGTCATTACAGTGACAAGCTTGTGTTTTTTGACACCAATAGTTTTTTGGAAATTTTGAAATCGACTAGGGATACTGTGTATCTGCCTGCTAGTTTTAGACACATAATAGCAAGGCTATTAGCTTTTTGTATAACCTCAGACATAAGTAGTATGTCGAAGTCTTGTATTATTAACACCACATTGGTTAGTAATAATACTAATAATAATGTGGTGAGCCTGAATCAATGTAGCTCAAATGCTATAAATATTTATACAAATTGTACGAAGGAGGTTCCAAGTCCCACACTCACTATGAGCTCACTGCCTGGTGATGACATTGAAGTCTTGGGGTTAACTCCGGATAGTAATTTAAACTAGTTTGTAAGACAACAGAGGGTACCAGTAAGAATATTATTATACCTAACAGCAACAAGGTGCCTTCTTGCTCTAAAATAAATAATAATCGAAAAGGAGATCAGCAGAATGCCTTGAAATTATTCCATCAAAATATTCAAGGTATTTCTTCCAAATTATTAGAAATTGAAATGTTTTTAGAAAAAACAAAGTTTGACATTGTTTGTTTTACTGAACATTGGTTAAAGGATTACCAAATGCTAATTAATTATGAGAACTATAGTGTGGGCAGTTGTTTTAACCGTAGTTCTATGCTGCGTGGAGGTTCTCTAATCTTGATAAAAAATTGTTTAAAATCTAAGCAACGTAATGACATAGTTGGTTTATCACTTGAACATTGCGTCGAACTGTCTTGTGTTGAGCTAGATAAGCATGTCATAGTGTGCGTGTACAGACCCCCTAACTGTCAGAACTTTTCTTTATTTGAGTCAATAATGGAAGATGTACTAGCGAAACTTGCATCCGGTAACAAAGCTGCAATTATTTGTGGTGATTTTAATATTAATATTCTGGAAAATAATTCTAATAGCAGTAGATTGCTAAGCCTTTTTAAATCATTCAATTTATCTAATATTTTTACAGAACCGACTAGAGTAACTCTCACTTCGGCTACATGTATCGATAATGTTTTCTGCGATTGTGATTATTTAGATAAAGCCATCGTTAATTATTTACCGTCGGATCATAGTGGACAAACAGTAACTTTTAAGTCTAAAACACCTTTGCAAAAAGTACAAATACAATTTAGACCAATAACAACTGGCAAATTAAATAGATTCAATAGTACCCTATGCAATAAGTTAAGTGTTCTGGGTCATAATATGGACGGAGCAAATAAATTGTATGAGGATTTCTTTTCAGTAGTGCACACTGAATTCAATATAACTTTTGGAAAGAAAACAAAAAATGTTTGTCCAAACTTTTTATTTAGTGACTGGGCAACTAGAGGTATTAGGATAAGTAGGGAAAGACTATTCGAACTGTATGGCCTTAAGCCTTACATTAACACTGAAACGTTCAACAAGTATGTTGCTACTTATTCCAAAATTTTTAGAAATACCTGTAAAATAGCTAAAGCCTTGTACATTAGCAATAAGATCAAATCATCTGAAAATAAAGTAAAAACAGTGTGGAGAGTTATAAATAATGAAACTAATAGGAAAAAAATACGAAACACAGATTATACATTGGAGACTTCTCGTGGTGACATAAGCTCTAACTTAGAAGTAGCTCAAGAATTTGTACACTTCTTTACAAATATACCATCTAAAACGACGGAAGCTTTAAATTCCTCACCCGATGTCTCAATTGATTTATTAAGAGCGAACGTTCCGAGCTGCCCGGTTGAATTTCAATTTAAACATATAAACCCTATGGTAGTTATAAAAGCTTTTCGGCAAATTAAAATCAAATTGACCGAAGATCTATGGGGAATGTCTATCAAAGTTTGTACATCTATTATTGAAACTATAGCACCATACTTGGCATTAATATTTAATCTGTGTGTGGATGAAGGAGTCTTCCCGGATTTAATGAAATTTAGTAAGGTTATACCACTTTTTAAATCTGGGGACAGTAAAGATACCAACAATTATAGACCAGTTTCCGTGTTGCCGGTATTCAGCAAGGTGTTCGAAAAGGTAATGCTCAATCAAATGCTTAATCATTTTAACACCAACCAAATATTGCACGATCAGCAATTTGGTTTCACCAAAGGACGTTGCACAACTGACGCGGGTGTCACTTTATTAAAACACATATTTTCAGCGTGGGAGGAGGCCCAAGATGCCATAGGAATCTTTTGTGACCTCTCCAAGGCATTTGACTGCGTAAATCACGAAACCTTACTCTTGAAACTTGAGCATTACGGACTAGGTAAACTTGCGCTCAGTTTAGTAAAATCTTATTTAAATGATAGACAACAGCAAGTTCAAATAAATGGTGTCAATTCACTCGGTCTAAAAGTACAAATGGGTGTTCCACAGGGCTCGATATTGGGTCCTTTCCTCTTTTTAGTATATATTAATGATCTACCCCATTTATTTAAAAACCAACCACAAATGGTGTTATTTGCTGACGATACATCCTTAATTTTTAAGATAAATAGACGTGCATCAAATCTTGACGACGTAAATAACGCCCTACTGCAGGTTCAAAATTGGTTCACTGCTAATAATTTAGTATTAAATGGGAAAAAGACTAAATGTATAAGATTTGCTTTACCAAATGTTAAAAGTACTGATTGTGACATAGTATTGAATAAAGAGAAACTAGAATTCGTCGATAAAACGGTTTTCCTGGGGATCACGCTCGACTCAAGGCTGCAATGGGGTCCTCATTTAACATCTCTTGCGGGACGGCTAAGTTCAGCAGCATATGCTGTGAGAAAAATACGTCAATTTACTGATGTAGATACCGCGAGGCTAGTTTATTTCAGTTACTTTCATAGTATTATGTCTTACGGTATCTTACTGTGGGGACGGGCTGCAGATATAGAGTCTATTTTTATTCTGCAGAAAAGAGCCATCAGAGCAATATATGGCCTCCGCAGGCGCGATTCTCTGAGGGAACTGTTTAAAGATATTAACATCATGACGGTACCTTGTCAATATATATACGAAAACATCATGTACGTAAGGAAAAATCTAAATTTTTTCGGAAAAAGAGGTGAAAGACACAATTATAGGACTAGAAATAGGGACCATTTAGTTCAACCAGGTTTCAGACTAGCTAAAGTAGACTCATCCTTCATGGGGTACTGTTTAAAATGTTATAATAAAATACCTCCGCACATACTCCAGTTGAATGAAACGAAATTTAAATCATGTATAAAACGCACACTATGCAGCCAGGCATATTATAAGTTAGGAGATTACATCGCTGACAAAAATGCTTGGCTAAATGCTGGTCCTGCTCCACAAGGACGCTTAAACTAATTGATTAGCATTCAAAAATATTGTTGGAGCTGCTGAATATTAAGAAGAAACAAATTTTTCTTTGCATTGTTTAAATTCAATCTCTTAGTATTGTATAAATGCATAGCACATGTGTGAGCACTATGTAGCTAATATAAAGCTACCTTTTACTGGGTTCGTCTTTCACTGACTTGAATGTGCCCTGGCGGTTGAGAGTATGTCATGCTCACTCAAATGTCTCGCTGGTGGTGGCGTGTGTGTTGGATCATTAAGTTCCCTTCAAAATGGTTGAACTAATTGGTGCTGATCCATGCGTCATGTTCGTGAACGGGCGCCGTCAGGTGGGACTGGTCGTCTCTTAGCTGCCACGGCTTATTTTAATTTTTTTTAATTTTTTTTTAATTTAGTTGTTTTTAGTTTTTATCTTTTTTTTTTTTTATTTTTACTACGGACGCTTTTAACGTGCACGTCTTTCTACATTGTTCTCACATGTATATTTTCAATATGAACGATGTAACCAATATTTTGTAAAATATTTGATTTTAAAAGAGTGTCCGTGGAGTTTCTTGCCCGTTCTTCTCCATAGGATCTACGCTTTGGAATGGGCAATCTAGCTTCATTTTTCTGACTGACCGACCCAAGACCGACCCTTTGACAATTCAAAAGTGCCTGTAATTGGTTTATTTGAAATAAATGCTTTGAGTTTGAGTTTGAGAGTTTGATATATTTACGAATTTATACATAATAATGTACATATTAGTGAGTTAGGTGACAGCAATCACGCTGGACAGGTGGTAAGTGAGCTAACATTAATCCACCAGGAAATGGTGATGCGGCAGTTTGTATTTATTATAAGTCCTGGCATAAGGTAATCGGGTTAGTCTACTCTTACCAATGTGTGAGACTAGAGTATTACGGTGACGTGGATTATTAAAGAGGTAAAATTTTCGGGATACCTTCAGAACGAAATCTCTTACAGGTGGAAACTTGATATCATTATGTAGTTGTGTAAGGTTTGTGTAGAGAGGTGTGTTGAATGCTATTTTAAGTGCTTTGTTCTGAATGACCTGGAGTTTTTTGTAGCTAGTGTCACTGATACTACTCCAGACAGGGGATGCGTATGTCATACAAGGACGAACCAGTGTGGAATAAATGCGTAATTTGGTTTGAGGGCTCAAATTAGATTTACGATTAAGGATTGGTTTTAAGCTGTTAAGGGACTTGACTCCTTTTAAACGAAGTTCTTCCATATTTTTTAACCAGCTAACTTTATCGTCCAAAGTTGTTCCCAAATACTTAACTGATTTCTTCCACGGAACGTCATATCCTTCAATTTTAACAAAATGGGTTGGAAGTGATCGCTTTCTTGAGAACATAATAATCTCCGTTTTAGTGGAATTAACTTTAAGCTTCCATTTAGTGAAGTAGTCTAGGAGAAGATCAAGCGAGAGTTGCAGACGTTGAATGATTAGGTCTAGGTCTTCAGAAGAGGTGTATGTTGTAGTGTCATCAGCGTACACGGCGAGATGCGTTAGCCTTTGCTTCGGAATATCATTGAGATACAAAATAAAGAGGTACGGCCCTAATATTGATCCTTGTGGTACTCCGGCGGAGAGTTGTCTCTCTTTGGATGTTTGATTTCCAATAGTTACAGAAAAAGTTCGTTCACACAAATATGACTGGAGGAGCTTAACAAGAGATAAAGGGATGTGATTTTTTATTAATTTGTGGATTAATCCAGCGTGCCAAACGGTGTCGAAAGCCTTTTCTATATCTAGTAGCACCATACCGGTGGATTTGTTATGATTGAGGTTGTCAACAATGTGCTCAGTAACTCTAGCTAGCTGTTGGACTGTGGAATGGGATTTACGGAATCCGAATTGTTCTGGGACAAGAAGATGCTCAGTAAGTTTGGAGAGGCGGCTCAAAATCAGGGACTCAAAAAGTTTAGCCAAGCTTGGGAGGAGGCTTATAGGGCGATAGCTAGAAGGAATTGTTACATCTTTGCCAGGTTTCTTAATAGCAATAACTTTAGCTAGTTTCCAAGAGGAAGGAAAGTAGCCCAGTTGAAAACAGCCATTAAACAGTTTGGTGAGGAAAACAACACATTTTTGTGACAAGTTTTTAAGCAAAGAGTTGTCTATCCCGTCCATACCTGGAGCCTTGCGCGTTTTCAAGGCATTCAACAGTTTATGAATTTCTTTGGGTCTCACTGGAAATCTTAAATCATTTATTTTGTACATGTTTAGTTGTTGATGTTGATTTGTTTTCCATCGGATGATGTTTTTTTACGTTTATAATGTGATATAAGCTTATTATACCTATTATGTAAAGGTTTTATGCACACATGGGGTGCATTTGACACTTGAGGGGTTAATCAGCCTATAATGTTCCCACTGCTGGGACACAAGCCTCCTCTCTGTGAGAAGGAGTGGGCCGTGATTACGGCCCACTCCCTCTCACAGAGGATTGCGTGCCCGCGTGGTGGATTCACCACGCGGGTCCAGTGCGGTTTGGTAGATGTCACTATGTCTTCGAATTTCTGGTTCTAGGACATGCCGTTTTCCTCACGATGTTTTCCTTCACCATTTTAAGAGCAGTGGTGATGAAGAAATTTGCATAAAGTAAAGCGCCTGTCAGGGTTCGAACCTACGACCTACAACTCGTAAGCCGTAAGTCGCGGCCGTTACCACGGGGCTACTAATGCTTGTTACATATTTTATGATACCAAAAAAACATAACTATATTGTTGGCAAGGATGGGATACGAATATGAATTGATGTATTTTTTACTTTTTAATAGTCGGTCAGTAAGGCAGGTGGTGCACAGGTGTAAGAGGCGATTTTTTTAAGACGTTCCTTTCTTAAAATGGGGCAAAGGTATCGTCATTAGTCCAAAAGTTTGTTTTAAAGTCCGTCACGCTATTGTTGTGTAAATAACGTGAAACGTTTTTGGTTTGCGGCAATTTTGCTGACGTCATTTATTGAGGTCGATTTTAGATTATTTTTTTTTTTTCGAAAGGTCGGTTTCTTTGAGAGAGAATTCGTATATTTTGTTTGCCTTCGTTTAACTTCGGGTCGGTCCGGATAAAAGCGATAATTATTTTATTGTGAGGGTGTTCCTTGTTTGTTTCTCTAATAGCTACTTTACTGGAAGTCGGTTTGTAAGAAGGATATAATGTATAAATTAAAAGCGCTATCTGTTTTTGACATCGGTTCTTTTGTTGAGTTAATTGTTTCGTACGTTTGTGAAAATTTGTATTGAAACAAAGTCTTGTGTTTTGCAAGTTATAGACCTGCATTTAGGGCTTGTTAGATGTATACTTTTAAGGTAGGTACTATCGACAAAACGGACGTCTTTACACCGCTTTTTGTATTCAGTGACTAATTGAAAAAACCCTGCCCCTATGGTCCTTTGCTTTACTTTGTCATAAGTGCAATTGCAGCTTGCAAGCAAAATTTTTTCAAAATTGGAAAGGCCGTTTATCGATGGTACACAATGTTACGATTACAACACAATCCAGTAGAGTTCATCTTAGCTGAAATGACGCGCCCGAGCCCTATTACATTAGTGTATAACTCTCTACGGTAAATGCAGTAGTGGGGTGCGTCATTTCAGCTTAGACGAGCTCTATAACACTTGATTCATCATCGAAAAGATACTGGCCGGGAAATCATCGAAGTTCCTCACAGTCACCTGATGCTGACCTTCTAATACTAGGTTAGTATCAGGCGACTGTGAGAGCTAGTCTGAGAACCTCGATAATTTCCTGGCTTTTATTTAGGCATAAAAAAATATATTTGAAAATACTAAACCGTGTAAGCAGAGCGGAGAGTTTGAGTTTACCAGTGTTTTCGATACGTAGCGTTGTGGAAATGACGCGATTTTCTGCCCGCGGCATTATTGTTCCTGTTTTCCGCAGGAGAGTGACTTTCATACGTACAGAAAATGTTATTATAGTAAGTACCTATATCCAGCCCATCTTCATGTTATAGCAAAATATGGCAAAATCAAAAATGTTGTTTACTTTTACATTTCAATAAATAAGGATGAAGTGTGGTGTAATGAGGTCTGTGAGTTTGCCACCTCCAACAAACTGAGACTGACTGACTGTTTGACTAGTGTCAAACTCACAGAAAATATTAGGAACTCTATACTTCGCTATAAAACACAAATAGTGGACGCGGGCCGCGCAGCTGCTGGACTAAAGTGAACAAGCCAGAGCAGCAGTATGCAAAAACCACCACTCAGTGGATCCCAAATAACAGGAAACGACTAGGCGGTAGGCCCAGAAAGAGATGGCTAGATGAGCTCGACTCCTAAAGGATTGGCCCGCAATCTCAGTAGACCGGGAAAAGTGGAAAGATGCCTTTGCCCTGCAGTGGGACAACACAGACTTGTAATAAAAAAAATATAGATCCTTATGGTTATTCACTTAAGGGAGATGTTATTCTTTCAATTGACGTTATCAGTTGAATTGTCGGCGTATCGATGCTCTCGGCCTTTTTACTGTTGTTTGACGTCAATTCGTACAATAACATCTCACTTATAAATTGACGTTATCAATTGACCCGCCAGCTTATCGATGCCCTCGGCCTTTTTACTGTAGTTTGACGTCATCATACAATAACATGTCACATAACACATGAATATTTACTTTGTAAAGTATTACTTATACTATTTTTAATTATTGTGAATGTGAAGACTACGTGGATCATTGTTTTTTATTTATTTTATCCTTTTCTCAGTTTTAGTTATAGTCTGACAGTTTGAGTAATTTATGCGGCCTACCCAAATGTCTTTTCTTTGGTATTGTTCGTCGAATCGTTAAGCTCCTTAAGTTTTGAGTTCAGCTGCACGATTACTGACAAATGCGTGCACTGACTGGACAGGTCCACTCAATCTGTGTGATTCTTTCATCAAAAGACCATTTCAGACTGCAATCTACATGGTCTTCACATGATCTGACCAAGATTATGTCTGGACTTTAAAAGAGACTGTGACCTCTGAGTTTGTTTCGGCGTTTCTTCTCAGAGTAGTCAGATAGGAAACGTCGAACTCATCTAGTTTAAAAAAAAATATGTTTGACGTGTAAAAGTGTTTGTACAAACCTACTTACAGAAAATAAATCATTTATCATTTATAAGTGAGATGTTATTGTATGAATTGACGTTATCAACTGACCCGCTGGCTTATCAATGCCCTCGGAATTTTGGCTGTTGTTTGACGACGTCAATTTATCTTTTTATTTTTTTTATTTTTTTATTGTATGAATTCTCTAAAACAAAGTTGGTTAAGAATTAATATTTCAGTTACACTAGGTGTACAATGTACAAACGTCATTTATGTATAGTCAATTAATGTGAACGTGAATCTTTTTTATTATCACGTGGCCCATAAAAATCATCACAAGGGTCAGTTTACACCAAATGGAAAATCCTCGCGGATGCTCGAGCACTTTTTAAATTTCACTGATTAAGTAACTGTGTCAATATTGAGTTTAAGTATAAAATTCGACGCAGACATGAAGTGTTTACTTGCGCATGCTCGAGATTTTTTTCACTTGGTGGAAACTGATCCTAGTTGGACCAAAACTACAGGCATCGGAACTACGGACTATAGACCAAAAATAATCTATTGCTGTAAGAAGGTCAATCATCATCTGCCTAGCCATTTGCCAGTTTTTGGGGTCGGCTTCCAGTCTAACCGGATGCAGCTGAAATTTACATGGAGCGCTTGCTTCTGACCTCCACATTCCAGTTACTGGGTAATACGATACTCCTTGGTAAGACTGGTTGTCAGACTTTCGGGCAATAAACAAAAAACGAAGAAGAAGAAGAAGGTCAATAAACTCAAATAAATAAATCGTCAGTAGTGAGAAACAATTTGGCAATTCTATTGATGTTTACTAAAGTTTTAATAACTTCTTTAATTGTAAGCAACAGTGCAATTTAGTCATTTCCACAACGCGTATCGAAGACACTGGTATACTCAAACTCTCCGCTCTGCTTACACGGTTTAGTATTTTCAATATTTTTTTAAATTAGTATTTATAAGAAGCCGGGAAATTATCGAGGTTCTTAGACTAGCTCTCACAGTCACCTTATACTAGCCTAGGATCGTCAGCATCAGGTGGCTGTGAGGGGCAGTTTAAGGGTCCGTTCACAAAGACCAGCTCGGAGAGGAGAGTAGATTCTTATGACGTTGAAAACAGAGTTTTTAGTATTTGTAGTAAGGTTTATTTTTGCATGTGCACTGCTTTTGTTACTAAGAATGCTTGATCGCGCTTGGTGTGAAATAATAAGAGGAGCTGACTAGCTCCGATCGCGTACTTTTTCTCGTTCGCGCAGCCGTTCGGATCGCATCCGCTTTCAGATCGCTTCCAGCCGGTCTATGTGAAATAGTTGGCGGCTCCGCTCCGACCAACACCACGCGTATACGATACGGCCTGTGTGAAAAGAAAAATGCGCGCCGATGCTCTCCGAGCCGGTCTGTGTGTACGGACCCTAAGAACCTCGATGATTTCAAGAAAAGTTTATTTTTCGAGATTTTAAAGTGTCTCCGAAAGGAAAAAGAGCGGTATTGAAAAATCCGGTATTTGGAATCCTCTCCACAACTCTTAGTTACTGGGTAATATGACACGCCTTGGTAAGACTCAAATACTATTAAACTCACTTAATAGACTCTTTGGTAAGACTGGTTAACTCTTGATTGGAGTTTACAATTTATTTCTTGTGTCATATCTCAGCCTAATTACCTGGACAGCGATAGGATTTGTAAACAAAAGATAAGTCAGGATAATAGTAAATTTGCATGCAGCACTTCCTATAAAGTATCCATGTTAAAGTGGCATGACATGTAAACTGTTTTGCATTCAAGTACATGTCACTGTTATTGTCCAGCATTGTACACATTTACCAAAATAGTTGTGCAGTCGCAAAAGGTCATTTTTAATTTAGGAATGCCTTCCTACTTTTGCCTGAAGGTTGATTTTAGATTGATACGTATCATTGGTGGTGGTAACGTTAACTTGGTTGTTATAGGCTGGTATTCGCATTGTGCCGCATCGATATTTTGTATGCACATTTAAATGCGGTCATCTATGTCCGTGTCCGCGTTGGTCCCGACATGTTAATATGTAACTAAAATCTCGCGAATCGGAAAATTTTCAATACACTGACCCATTGTTTTGTCCGCGCACCGTGTTAAAATTGAATAGATATGGAGATCTCATAGAATTAGCATGGTGTATAGAAGATATCGAATTCTTGCGGTATTCCAATACTTATATGTTATGGAATAAAAAATAAGAGAGATAGGCTTGCCTGGCTATAATGGTAAATTATCAATACAGGAATACAATCATGAAACCGGCTCTAAGGAATTGATCCATAGTTAACTCAAGCAATAGTTCAAATAATGGTTAAATTTTGGCAAAATGTGAACCAAATTGAACCATTTCTTACTATTTTTAACCATTGGTTGAGTTGAGTTAATTACGTATCAAGAAAAAATGCCATAGTAGGTATTGTTTTAACATGAGTGAGCTAAAATGAATAGGTACACACATTCATGTAAAAAAATAGTAACTAACGGCATTTTGACAAACATATTTTGCCAAAATTTAACCATTAGTAACTATTTTTAACCATTGGTTGAGTTATCTACGGATCAAGAAACCAGCCCTTAGACAGTCATGGGTCAATCTTACCTTTCTCTGAAATGTGTATTTACAAGGGAAGATAGACATCTGCTTTCCTTGTTTTTATTTAATCCCGGGATCACTTTAGTAGAAGTTCAAAAGTAGTTTTGTTTTGATAGTCCACTCCAGTGTCCATTACAGTGTTATTTTTAAAAACAATGCAATGTGTCCCCTAAATCCATTTGATGGGCGCTGTAAACATCTGCCAAATCCCGTACATCCTGCTGTTGTTTGGCTAAATTTCGCTTATTATTATGATTTTATTTAGGAAGTCACGGTTTAAGCTAGTAAACTGTGATTTATTAAGTTTTTGATTGTTTTAAGTTTTGTTCTGAAAATCACTGACAATCCATTCCTCCCATTTCTAAAAAAACTACAACTCATAATTTTTTTTTTTATCCGACACAAACTTGATTTTTTTAGCTTTAGATGGTTATAGGGCAAACTATGCAAAATGCTATGCATAAAGATTGACCCACCCCAAATTTTCCTTTTTTCCTAAAAATTATTTTTAGTAACTTTTAATAAGTACAGAGGCCAGCACATGAAGCTACCCCAATCTGTCAAATTTTCCCAATTTATTATGAACCTTATTCCTTTGTTGTAAAGTTGAGAAACTTTCAAAAAAAATTGACACATTGTAGTAGCTTGATGTGCTGGCGTCTGTACCTAATAGCATTTTTGGTAAAAAATATTTTCATGCATGTTAGAAATGATGTTTCAATGTTACCATAAATTCAGCGATAGCTCTAAACGAACAGCCATGACGGACACATAAATACCCTCAATTTAATGAGGTCATAAACTCTTCAGTACAGTCTATCTATTAAGGTTGCGTGTTTCCTTTATTAGCTTAGTCGCACGCGGTAATTCCGATCGATAAATGAAGCGTAGGTAATTTGTTTTTATGGGCGGTGCAAAAACAAAGTGGATTGACACGCAGTCGCTTCTGCTCGCATCGCGTGTTGACTTCGTGGTGAGGGCTTAGCGACTGACGCTTCGCGGGTGATTGAGCGGGATAGGAGTGAATTGACAAGGGTAAGTAGTTAATTTCGGATCTGTTATTATGATGTTTAACACTCGATTTGGCCATAGATCAGCAATTCAGCAATAAGCTATGATTTCAGATTTCTTTAGATAGTGATGTAGATGACAGATTTCAGAGGAGCTCGTGGCTAAGTAATAACTGCCACACTTGTCTATCCATCAGGTTAAGCTACGCTTGCCGGGATTGTTCCATGGATGGGTGACCATCTTTACATACCGAGACTCCTCCATGCCTCGGAAAGCACGAAGCCGTTGGTTCCGGCTGTCATTCGTGGATCTTTGACAGTCGTTATGGGTCGTCAGAAGCCCGAAAATCTGACAATCAGTCTTACATAAGGGTATCGTATTACCCAGTTACTGGGTTGTGGAGGAGGACGTCGTCGCTCCGTGTAAAATACTGGTATTCAACTGCATCCGGTTAGACAGGAAGCCGACCCCAACATAGTTGGGAAAAGGCTAGGCAGATTGATGTAGATGACAGATTTAACCTGAAAAAGTATCTAATTAAAGTCTAAACAAACCCTGATTACGCTTACGCAATCACAAGAGAAGAACACATTCATTTGTATTGAGGTTTCATCTTTACACACCACTTTTTCCAACAATTGAGGCATATAGAATCAATCAAAGGTAGCTAAGTGCCTCAATGTCACATTTTCAGGAACCGAAAAAAACGTTTTTCTAATTTATGAATCAGGGGTTTTCATACTCTCCTCAGCTGGCTCCATACTTAGTTATTTTTTTGAAAGTGTGGCGCTTAGCTGCCTTTGATTCTATATGCCTCAATTATTATTTAAATAACATTATAAAATTGTAATTATAAAATTGTAATTGAAAAATCATCGACGAAAATTCAGGTTTTAAAATTAATGTAAAACATTTTTCTGGTGATTTAAGATTAGAATTTCAGGTTTAAGTTTTCAAATAATCAAATCAAAGCTGTCTATTTTTTGTGAGTGGCAACGTAGGTACACAATTGGCATAGAGTACCTACGTTTTCTGATCCTTGTTTACATTTTCATATACTTTTGGAACACATCATACTAGTATTCATAATTCAGATTCAGAAGAACGATCTGCTTCTGTAAGTAGATTTAGGGCTTTCGTTCTTGCTGCACGCGTAACATGACCACTTCTATCTCTATGAAGAATAGACACATCTCTTTCTATAAAAAGTGACATTTTGTTTCTCCATTTTTGACATCGCACCGTAGAAATCCTTCCACAATCTGTCATTTTGTCTTTCGTTTCTAAAGATCTTTGTCTAGGTCCTTTTTTATCTATTTTGGAAGAAAGTTTTCTATTAAAACTATCAAAACCACAGTGACAACTGACAATTTGTCTAGCTAGGGTAGTGAACACAATTTGACTTTGTAATCGCCATGCTAAAGACAGAAAACTTTCTACTCGGCGGCCGCAAAGTATACGATTACCTACAAAATCATGATCGTACAGGAGAACGTTTTGAACGCAAAACTGTGTTAAATAATAGAAGAACAAAGCTATCTTCTATTTTACATCATTTAGTTAATAGGGCATTACCAAGGAAATGGTTAAGGCTCGTCACTTTGTGAAAAATTGGTGTATTTTTCTTTAAATACTTGACTTAATGTTAGTAAAAATTGAGAACCAAACAAAAAAAAATCCTATGATACAAGAAAGAATTCTGAGTCGAATTATGTAAAACAGTGAACTTCGTAATAAGTGCAGTTGACTCTTTTTACTTTTTTACCGTCTTACTGTCGACGACGGTAACGTCATTTTTGTCTATTCTTCCGTCGACAAAATCCCGTTCTATGGTGGTCATTTCACGCGTGCTGGTTCCTTAATGATGAAAGCCTTTATGAACTGTCAAAGTCTCTACTTCTTCTTTCTGTCGATGATTTTTAAGCCTTCAAATGCGGTAAGAACAAAACTTTACCACGTAACAACACATCTATGGCATTGTCATTAGCATCGCATGGATCTTAGAGTCCAAGTATAAATGCCCAGCGGGAAGGACAGCGAAACATCGTCAGCACTGTGACTCCAAAGCCTCAAGAATTAATTAAAATCAGCCACCACATTTCCCACTAAGCGAGATCCCTTAGCCGCCCAGTCATGTGCACTGATGCACGCAGTCACATGGACAAGTGAAGATCTACCCACCTACATAGCGTCCCACCTTCCTCACTATAATGATTATTACTTTAAAACTACGTCATATAAACTAGCGGTGCCTTTTGATGTAACTGATAGTCCAAACTGGATTTAGAAATTGTCATGTGAATGTATTTGAATAGGAGTTGGTGTAGATTTTCTTGCTTGTGTTTTGTTGTTCTTCTTTTTTTCATTTTGAGAGTCTGCTGCTTTGCATGTCCCTGAAAAGTAAACATAATTTTAAATAACTAGTTGCTGAAAAATCGTCGTTCTTTGAAACTTCAATAATCACTAAATCGGTTTTATAATTATTTCAAATGCGGCGTAGAGTTAGATTGATAAACAACTTTCGCTACTACTTAATATATTTTGACTCGTTCTTATAATTTAATTACATGAATACAGTTTTCTACAAGTGATTATCTGAACTTTTGAGCGACGAAATAAATCCATCAGAGCTGATGAAAATATAACGACGTCATTTATTTATTACACACACAAAAGTAAATAATAATATGAAAAGCGAGAAATATTATCTATCATATGTAGGTATTCATTTCTTTGACGAAGTGACATAAATTCATTGAATTCCAATCACGACGCTACGCTATCGCACCCAACAGAGCCCGCGCTTACTAGTTTTTTGAATCCATGGGAAACATCCAAAACAGTGTTATAAAATTCTGAAAAATAAGATATAGGTATTTTATTTAAGGATTTGGTGGATAGCCAATCGCTTTTAATAACACGATTAGATTTACTTTGCTTGATAGAAAAAAATCCCAAAGTTACCCCTTTTCGTAACGTTGAATCAATCTCATAGCTACAAAACAGACGTTTTTTTCTTATTTTTTATATAAATGAAAAGGTAGTAAGATTGTTCACCACAATGAGTTTGTCGTGCTAAAATGATTAAAATAATCAATTATGTTTAAATACCTACCAAATGCGCGAGGCAACCACTCGCAAGCCTACTTCAGTTCTGCAGTGCGATTCTGTAATCATCTCACCGTGAAAACTTAGGTGAAGTGAGCGTGGAGTGAGCTGTCAATAGTGTCAATTTCTAGCAAAAACAAACTCACTTCACCTAAGTTTTCACGGTGAGATTTTTACAGAATCGACGGGCAGTACGCGGCTCGAGCGCCGCGCCGCGCCCGTATCACAGGGCCTTAATAGAGCTTGCTCTATAAACTGTACAAGTTGCTTTATTACAGAACATACGACCAATGACACGATCTGAAAATCAATTCATCACTGAACATAACATCACGCCTGTATTCCCCAATGGGGCAGACAGAGATGTATATAATATGTATAGTATCTCCTGTATCTACATTTTACCAATAATAATATTTAAATCCCATGTAATTTTGGACGAGCCTATTGCTATCAACTATAGGCACACACAAATACTCCAGATTGCTCCTCAAGTCAAGCAAAGTGTATTTGGATGACAAAGTGGATTTGAATCTAAGTAAGTACCCTACAGTCCGGCCGTCGAGAGAATACGTTATTGACAACTGTCAGTTTCATGTAAACGAATATGTGTTTTGCGAATTTGATCCTTATTACTATTAGAAATGGCCCAACTGACAGGTGTCAGGAACGCATTCTCTCGACGGCCGAACTGTAATTCCTAATTGAAACATACAAGTACAGTAGTACCCAACTGATATGGCTTACCGAGGTATCTGCGCAGAAGAAAAATTCTCAAAGCGCGGGAAATACTATTGACCAATCGGCACGCTCCACGCACCGTGCTTCTTTTTCCTGTACCACTATTGGTCGGCAGCTGCCGCCATAGTGATACGGAGCTGCAGCGTATTATGAACCTTATAGAAGTGATCTAAGGTTGATTATAAGTTTTAAGCACTCTCGTTAATCTTTGGGGCTATAGTACTTTCTTTTCTGTGCGAAAGAAGATTCACGACGCGCCTTATTAGTTGGGTACTACTGTACCTACACTTTGAGGTCCGAAACTAGGATTTGATACTCAGCAGTGGCACCATGTTACCAACAAAGCAGACATCATAATAATAATATCATGATCAGTACAAAATACTTTGTAACCGTCACACATGTACAGTCGTGCCCAAAAATTTTATTCACACACTTTATTAATTTCACACGATGTTCGCGTCAGGAATGTACATCTAGGTACGTGACGGGACATTTTAAAAGGAATATTACTCGAGTAGGCGCAAAATGTATTTATATCCGTGTTGAATACGAAATGTGGCTTCAATTAATGGCTTAGGTGTGATTAAACCGGTGTGGTTGTCCTTTCCAGTTTGTTTAAGAGTACTTAATAAATAAATGTTCAGTGTTTCATAAATGCTGAATGTAGACACCTAATTATTGTCGCTGTTTAGTCATATAAATATATTAATAACTGCAACGAGAGAAGTGCTATTAAACGTAGGAATATTTAATACAAAGTCTGTAATAATGATGGAGTGTCTATTGAATAATTTCCTGGTAAAGTTTATTGGCATACTGAATTGAGTAGGCGTCAATAATACTTGTAACGTTCAAAAGGACTGGTATAACTAATTGCTAAGTAAATTTGAAGTAGGTAGTACTACATTGATACAACATTTAGTAGGAGTCTTTGATATTTCATATTACGAAGAAAATTATATCATAGGTACTAGCTGCACCACGCGGTTTCACACGCATAAGTTTCGATCCCGGGGAAATATCGGGATAAAAAGTATTCTATGTTCTAACCCAGGTCATGGTGTACTCATGTACCAAATTTCATTCAAAACCGTTTAGCCGTTTTAGCGGGAAAGTGTTACAAACAAATAAACAAACCAACTCACTTTCCCATTTATATTAGTTAGGAACAATGATATTACTATAACTAAAAAGATTACTGATAATATCATTTGTTACGAAGGATAGGATGGCACTTTATCTCCTCCCATATAGAGAATATCGTAATAATCTAAATCTATTTCTAAGAAAACTATGAAGTCCCATATTTAGCTTACTTCTTCATCTCTATGTAAACCAATTAGTTGACACAGAGATTCCTCAGTAGCAAGACTCCTTTGATCGTTATAAAATCAAAGCACACATCTAACAAGGCCTATGACAGATTTATTGCGTTTTACTAAGAATTCCATTCTCGTACAATATTTTTTAAAGGAAATGATTAAAAATAATTAGGGCGAAACCATGTTTTAGATGCTTTGTTATGGGCATTGTTTAAAAAAGGAAATGTAGAGGAAGTTGTTGTATAAAATGTCTGTGGTTTTGAATCGATATAGGTACTTTTATTTGACAAATTTTATTTGACACGTGCAAATCTTTTGCTTTACAGACACAATCTGTTTTGAATTGAATTTAGTTTCGGAATTTCATAGCAATGATAATATTGCATATTTGTTGCAACATCAAAATATGCCAACGGTCCCGATACTAAAATAAAGATGACTAGTTTGTATGCTCGGGAGTAAGTCCAGAGACAATTTTCCAAATCAATACTGAATAAATTATTCTCAGCTTCAAACAATGTCAATTCTCCACGCGACGCATACCAATAAGACTCATCGCAGCACAGTTCCCCATCATTTAGCAAGTGCGGTCATTGTACCCGATGCTCATTGCCGTTTGATTGAGACAATGCATCGGTCCGTTACGGTCTATGATGGAAACCATGATTTTATTTCCCCAGTACCATCAACCATAACAAGAATAGCCTCCAATTCAAACCATGAAAGCTCCAATGATTACCCGCAGTTCATTAACACTTTCGCAATTGTTTTTACGCTTCTTTAATTGTGACCAATGGTTAAACCTGTTTCCAGTAATGTTGCTTCACAATGTCGGAGACGCTCAAATATAAAGACAGGAAACACCGAAACTAAACTCGATGAATTTAAAATCGATTAAAAAAAGATGACAAATATAGAAGTGTCAAGATCCTTGCAATTTAACACAATACCATGGGTGGACTTTTAAAATACCGCATGAATACTTTTTTATGCGCCAACGATACGACCAACGTATATTGTGTAGAACGTTTGACAATAGACGAATATTTTTTTTGTGAAACCTAGCTCTTGAGAGGTTCATTCTTTTTTGTACATTTCACATAAACTACATTTATATGAAGTCGTATCTGTGCGAGGACAAAAGCTAGCTGTCGCGGTCCGAAGTATAGTTGACAGCTGCAAAATTTTCGAGCAAGCGTTCGTAACCTACCGTGAAACTTGCTTGCTATACAACAGAGTCCGTTTGAAATTTGAACAATTCGACTTTCATCTAAATCGTAGTATCTTGACGCTGCATGTTGACGCCACACCTACCGTTAAAATGAATGGGAAGCGCCGTCGATCAAAGTGCATTTTGACGTTTTATTTCAATGGCAATGTTTTCTGCAGCCTCAAGAGGTTTTTAATAGTCTGCTGCGATTTATGCGGTCACGCTTGATCGATCACACCTTCAAGTTCAATACGTTTTGCGGACATGGTATCATTTATAATTATCTCAATAGTCGGAGTCTTTGAAATTGATTTTTGAACTTTTTCGAACGATACTTGTCTGCGGCCTTGCAGATTTCACGATGCGCTAGCCTTTTCCGATTGATTATTTTTTATTATGTTTGACCATTCTTGACCCACAGCAGGCACGAGCTGTAAAATTTATAAATCACGCCTAAAATATATCCTATCGAGTAAGTGTTCTAAACAAATTCTTCTCACAGATTTTTCTGTGAAGTTTATCCGAATATAATTTTATTATCTTTAATTTTCTATTCAGATGAGTTTAGCCCAAAAATACATACGATACGGTCGGAACTTTATTTTATAAAAGAAGTTATAAAATATCAATCTACTATGGAATCTCGTGAATATTTTCTTAGGATCACGTCTTTATTATTATGATACTATTGTGCAACCATCTGTGATCTATCTGTCAATGTCGGGGACCTTACGAGACATTCCAATTTATTTAACAAAAAATATCCTTGATAAGTCGGTATAGTAAGGCAACTTCAATGTTTATTTCTACCATTGAATAAAACACTATAAATTATGAGTCAGTTTTATTCAATGGTAGAAATAATTATTATGAGATGAATAAACCACGTGGTATAATTTTGATGGGGCCAAAAAAATTGATCCCGATATTAGTCTGTTAAGAGTTATCTAATCAATACATACTTCTCTATGTTTGAAATCCAATATCCACTTCCCATCACTAAAACAGATTCATTACACTGCTATCATTCATTTTATCGCTAATGCCCGAGGGCCGTTTTTAAAGCTAGGACAGCAAGATTGTGCTATTAAGCTAGCAAGCTAGTTACTATGCCCTCGTGTAGGATACAGAACTATCCTCATATTCATCTAATTATCATTCTCACTAGCTTACTAGACCGTAAGCAGATGCTGGTGAGAATGATAATAAGATTGTGTGATAGTTTAATTAGGATGGGGTTCTATTTTTATGCTAGTGGCGCCCCTACCACCGATTTTACTATCCTGGCTTCTGTACTAGCCTCATGTGGCCTACGAAGCTAGTATCCAATCGGATCATTTTACTCTACGGACTAATACACTGCAATGCTAAAATTTACCTAACATCGTGTAAACAGCTACAGCATGTGCCAAATCATCCTGGCTCAGGAGTTAGCCAGGATATTACTTGCTTGCTATCCTAGCTTCAAAAACTAGCCTCGTTCTCGCCTCGTCTCACCTCGTCGTACCCGGGCATAAGTCGGAAAATCGCATTGATCAAGACAGAGGTGTTCGATAGCGATACCTATTGTCTTCTAATACTCCGAATGCCACCATGAATACTAACTCCATAACTACTTATTCACTATCTCTGTGTGTTGAAATCTAACCAGTTATTGAACTGTACGTGCTTCCAAGCAATGCCAAGGTTTCCGTGGCAATTTAACCTTTGTAATTTATGATTCCTGTTTAGGATTCTGCTCATCTGTTTGCAAACGTACAGGATCTTAGAAGTTAGGTTTCCTTGACGAAACTTGACGACAGACAGAATTGACATATGAACAACATTGAGTGTAGGTGATCTCCTAGCTCACTCATAATGATAGT
The DNA here is from genome assembly GCA_905163495.3 of Cosmia trapezina. Classification (NCBI taxonomy): domain Eukaryota; kingdom Metazoa; phylum Arthropoda; class Insecta; order Lepidoptera; family Noctuidae; genus Cosmia; species Cosmia trapezina. Next base: position 17,403,839 of record LR991033.1, read on the forward strand.
TAGCAGTTTAACGTATGTGCGCCACACATAGAGCAATCTTTGATTGCTTCATAATTGTATTTGCATTTAATGAATAAAACACACGCACTTTCTTCGTCAATAAAACGTTTACTCTGTTCAGTAACATAGAAATAATCTAAGCGGGCCCTTTATACCGTATTGAATATTCAATTTTACTCACAGTCTACTGTGTAATTGAGGGGAAACTTATTAGGTAGTTGTATAATCACAGATTAGTATGCGATCGGCTCCTCTGCGACACAGATAAGCTGTTCAAACTCCGATAACGATCAGTATTCGAGTTACAAAGGCAATTGTCCGGGATTTTTTTTTCCAAGGACTATTGTATACAAAATATTCGATTGCGTTTTGAATGCAATTTCTATGTTGTCCTGACAGTAATAGATACTATGTCGCATTTCGTCCCCACAAAAGATAAATTGCGCATTGATACTCGATATAGGTACCTGATGTTTTTCTTCCGTGTTATTCCTTTGTGTTGAGTTGTGAATACAATGGAGATTTGTGATTAGCTGTTGAATTCAGAAAAATATATCGAGTCTATAATTAGGTGCTGGAATCACTGAGTCGTTTGTGGAATATTTTCGTTTTCCATGAAAGAAACGTCTCAGCTTCATTGGAATCTATAAACAAAATTATGTAACCAGCCACATACGCACGGTAGGATACTTAATGTAGAGCTCAATATTATTAAGATCGTGAGATCGTTTTAGAGAACTGATTATACCAAGAGTGTTGTTCAATCTGAACAATAAACTGTTTAATAAATAATCCAGTATTGATACAAAACAACGTAAACGGACTGAAAGGAACTCAGCACGCATACCTACATCACATTCTGAACTATCTATGGTTTGTAACATAGATCATAAAATTTAAACACAGTTTGTATCGTGAGAGAGGATATAACTGTGACACATTGAAAACTGATAATAGAAGATGGTAAAGATGAAATGAATGAATTTCAGGAAAAATGTGAACCTCGATCAACACTAGAAATAGCAACATTGGACAGCTAAAGATGTTACAGGACAGTATGTGAGCTAAAAGGCAAAGGTGAACCCAGCGGGGCAATTTCGTAACAGACTATCAATCGGAATCGGTTTCATTTTGACAGTTTAACAACATTAATTGCGTTATTTACGTTGTCAAACGGAAATTTTTTTGGAACATATGAAGTAACGCTAATCCATCAATTCCGCAATTAGGGTACTGGTCAACGCTAGAAATAACAAAATTGGACAGATGAAGACGTCAGAGGACAATAAGTGAGCTAAAAATAAAACGTCTGCCATGCAATGACACAATTTCATCCAATTTTGTACATATCAACAAAAATAAACATTGAAGTAAGATTTTCACGCTTCTCTATACAACCAAAATAGAACAGGCCCAATATAAGGAAGAAACAAAAGCAAAACAGAATGCGAACGCAGCATTCTTGGAATCTACATCGCAGTGGGCAATCACTTCAAGTAAAGCTCAACGGGTCTCAAAACGACAACAATACATAAACAGTAGCCCCACCCTTATTATTTTATTCTACGTAAACCGGACAACAGTGCTAACAAAACTCATTGTTATTCTCATGTTTTTACTCCACCATTTGTTTTCTCTCAAAAACATAATAGGGTTACAAAACCTAAGAATCTATTGTTCCCATCTGTTACTTACCTTCAATTATAAAAGACGGTAGCAAAATATTGTTTATTTTACAGTTGAAATGGCTTTTAACAGTGACATATGGACTCTTTCTGTTTGAGTGCATTCAAATTTATGGGCCCATGACCACTGAAGAATTGGGTTATTGTTTAAATTTAGAAAGCTTGTTCTGAAGAATTGTTGCTGTTGTAGCCACACACCGTCGCTAATTTATGTAAAGTTGCTTTTATTTAAAAGCTTTGTAGTTCAGAATTAGGATGATGACATTTCAATGCTTCTTGTGAAGTCGTTTGTAGCTTGAGCATGAGATGGTATCGGTATATTTTATTGAAGTGAAAACTTCTCGCGTTGAGCGATTTTTGCTAGAAGAAAATCTTATGAGTTCGCGTCACCGACATGTGACATGTATAATGTTAACAGTATATCTGTAGCCAATGATATTATAAGTAAAATAAAAAGAGGTAGATAGGTTATACACGCTCCGCAAGTGTTACGTCAAAATCTGGCTAATTAGCCTCATTTTCATCGTCTTGTCTTTTTTTCGCTCTCGATAATTACGACTTTACTTTTTAATTATAATATCATTGTCTGTAGCTATGAGTATGAAGTGATGCGCTGTCAAGTTTTCACTTCTGTGGCAGTGTCCCCATGACTGACATTTTTTTTGCACGGTTTCACCATCAGGATTTTTTAAAAATTCTATTTTTATTTTATTTATTTATTTTATTTTATTTAAATCGGAAAACAAACAGTATTAACAACTATCAAATTTAACATCAAATTAATTAACAAGTAACCAATTACATGTTTTCGCATATAATTTACTATGAAGAGCAAACTTGTTACAAAGAAAAAAAAAAAGAAAGATAAGTACTTTAAACAATGACAAGCAATCATAATAATACCTCGTCATGAAGTGAAATAAAACAGTTATTGAACCAATTGTTACCAAATGTTTAGTAAGTAATTTCTATCCACTAAAATTCTGTACACCAGCCTTGTAAGGACTATCAACGTGTTTCGATTGAGAAATCATGATTAGGTTTCCTTGCATGTTGAGTAGAGTAGAGAGTTAGTAGGGAAACGACAGAGAAAGTAGACAAAATAATTACTTCTCAGTATTTTTCTTTGATTCCCAGATACTATCAACAATTTTAAGATTCTTGCAGGGTTAACGATTAAACTTGATTTATATGGATTTATGTGCAAACCAATACAAGTCTTGGAGACTTGGTTTGCACATAAATCAAGTTCATGCTTTACGTAGGAAAGCACCGACTGGTGATTTTCTGATGAATAATTGTTATTGCATTTTACTCGTCTTGGCAATGCACATAGCTTTCAAAGCTTTTACATGCCTGGTGAGTTAATTAGATTCGTATTTACCTACTTGATTGCTGACAATTTCTCCATCAAAGAAGATTTAGACTTTACACATAATTCGAGAGACAAAAATAAATCTCAATTCAAACTTTTTAAACTTTCGCGATTTGTACACATTATAAAACAACATCGATAACGGGTTTTATCGCGATATTCCTTTTTACGAGGTAAACAGGTACTTTACCTACTTGTGAAAATATAATAAATTCCCGAATTGATTTAATTAATTTAATGGATTGTATAATTAATTGCTTGGAATATCGCGATAAGTCCCGTTCTCGATGTTGTTTTAAAAATCACAAATCATCAGAATTCACCAAATGTTTCGATTTTGACGATAAATGTAAGTACCTATCATAGACTTACCTGTCTATTTAATAAATTCTACTCCCTAGAAACTAAAGCCCTTACGTAGTACATAACTACGTTGATATTGTAGATCACTTAGTCACTATGATGCAACTAGTACTTATTCTAGGTAGCAACACGTGTCGCATTCAGTTCAGAAGAACTGTTGCTTCGCTAGTTCCTATGAAGTAAGCGCAATCGAAACTGGATACATAATAATGTCTCCAATTTCTAACTGCAGGTGTTAGTTGTTACTGAGAAGTAAATATGAAGGTGCCTAATGAGCAAAAGTTAGTAGGTAGGTATTAGAGCTAGAGGAGGTGTCATAGGTGACCTAAATTGTGTGAGTAATAACAGTATCTATCTATGTACTACATACAACTTTACTAAGCGATTATGATGATTACAAAATCGTGACGAAAGAATGATTTGAATAATGCTTAGAGGATTAAACGATTTAAATAATGCATAATTAACTAGTAAAAAGTTCCCACTGCATTGTTTATGAATAATTATCATTATTAAATACAGCTTACATTATATTTTACATAACAAAAATTATTCACAAACCAACTACAACAACACGAATAAATATTTACATTCGCTTAATGACCAAAGGGTTGGTTTTACAACAGGAGCAACAGATACAACTCATCAACAATAGAACATTGTAAACAATACATTATTATCACTAATAAAAAGAAACAGCATAATTACACCAACTTTTTGTTAAAGAACCAATAAACCGATCAAAATAACGGTATTACATTTACATATCAGTGAAAACCCGTATTAAAAAGGGCCATAAAATGGCTTGTTATTTAATTGCCGAATTAGATATAAAAAAATTAAACTCATTAGACTTTGGAAGCTAGTTATATAATTGTTTAGTGAAATTAGAAGGTACACATAATCTTTATTGGACACATTAGAATCGACAGGCTTTCAATGTGAAAGTTTAAAACCGAATGAAGCAATTATAAAGATGTGTTCAATTAAATTGAATGAAGTACCACATGGAATGTGACTGTACATTGGACGGTTTTTAGGGTTGCGTACCAAAATGGTAAAAAAGGAACCCTTATGGTGTCACTCAGTCTGTCTGTCTGTCTGTCTGTCGGTCTGTCTGTCTGTCACAGCTGAATATCTCAAGAACTACTAATGCTATCAACTTGAAATTTAGAACAGTTTTAGATGACGTTGACCCAACTATTTTGCAAATAAGAAAAAAATTAAAATATCTATATTTTTTACAACAGGGACTGAAAGGGGGTCTTATATCATGTGACAGAGCGCTGTTTGCACATTCTCAAACATTTTTTTTCAATTTTTTAGGCCACATAGTTATCGACTTCTGATGAAAAATGTAAAAAAAATACCGTTCCCCAATAACAATGTCTCTAAATAGCACACTTTTTCAGAAATCGAAACGGAACCCTCGGTGCGCGAGTGCGACTCGCTCTTGACCGGTTTTTTCTGACTGTGAGAAACAATAATTTTGATAATAAAATTGACGATTAATATAGCATTGATGATAATAGCACTTAGTTAATTAATTCAGTGCAGACATGTTCTGACAAGCGATGTGCATGTATGTATGTGGTTTAATTAATGTTAATTAATAAATAATACGGAGGTTTGGTTGTTTGTTTTAATATTTTAAGTGGGTGTTAAAGTTATGGTTCTATGGTAATTTATTAATTGATTGAAAATAGCTAAGGTGTATTTTGATGGTAGATATTATAGTGTTGTTTGTTAGAGCTGATTACAAAATGTTAAAATGTAGAGATTTCTAGCTCTATTCTAGTCTAGCTTATTCTAATCAGCCTGTAATGTTCCCACTGCTGGGACACAGGCCTCCTCTTTGTGAGATTGAATAGGCCGTAGTCCACCACATGGGGCCAGTGAGGCTCAGGCGCTACTCAAGAATAAATAGAGCCACTAATAACCATTTACTACAAAAAAATAACTGGAACAAAAAAAGCTTCAGGTGATGCGTGGTAGCTTGCGAAATTCAATTTTTCTTGAGTTTTTTTGCAATTTGCAGGTCAGTGTCAGGTTGTATTTTGATCAAAGTATGATACGCGGAGATAAAACATATGTATTTATATAATTTTAAATAATTTTAACCATAAAAACTATCATCATATCATCTTCTATCATCATTCTAAATTAGATTTCCTTTGGATTCGTCTGATTTCAGAAATCAGATCAATCCGGAGAAAATCTAACTTAGATAAATGTATTGACAATTTTTACGATTAAAATTATGTAAAAAACATAGTTTTTACTGTCGTCTAATTTACGAAATCAGATCAATCCTGAAGAAATCTAACTTAGAGAGATGTATTGATGATTTTTATGATTAAAATTATGTAAGCACATAGTTTTTACGGTCGCGAATCATATTTTAATCAAGATAAATTTGATTCGTCTGATTTACGAAATCAGATTAATCCGGAGGAAATCTAACTTAGAGAGATTTATTGATGATTTTTATGATTAAAATTATGTAAGCACATAGTTTTTACGGTCGCGAATCATATTTTAATCAAGATAAATTTAATTCGTCTGATTTACGAAATCAGATCAATCCGTAGGAAATCTAACTTAAAGAGATTTATTGATGATTTTCATGGTTAAAATTATCTAAACGCATAGTTTTTATAGTCGCGAATCATATTTTAATCAAGATACAACCTGACACTGACCTGAGGGTCAATTCTCGTATTTTTAACAACGTTCGCAATATCATCTCAAGACTCAATCTGTCAAAAATTTTATAGCGTTTACCTAAATTTTTGACATTTGATTGACGCTGGCATGAGATTGTGAACGTTTTTTGGTACGAGAATTGCCCCTCAGAAATTGCAAAAAAACAAAAGAAAATTTTAATTTCGCTGGTTACGTTATCGCATCCCTTTAACTGATCAAAACATGTAAGCACTAATTTAAACCTTTTTAAATCCATGTAGGTACAGAAAAAAAACCCTCAAACTTTTTACCATCCCTCCAAAAGAAACAAGCGGCGATTTCTCAACATCATTATATTCATTAAGTTACTTCTAATACAACTTGTTTGTTTTTATTCGCCAAAATTACATGCTTGGACAACGTTTAGACCATGATTGTGCAATTCCACTTATGATTATGACTCATAATAGTACACTTTGTATCGATAAACATACAAATAAGGCATCGTTCAGGCTTACATCTGCAATTAGGTACTAAAGCAATGATGTGAAGATTGTATGGATTAAAAAAGTTACAGGTACCTACTTGTTTATGGAGGTATAAGTATGTTTGCATAAAAAGTAACGGCAGTTTTTTGTTGCGGATGTTATTGGTTTTCATTTTAAATGTTATGTTACAGTTTTTGCTGGTAAGTAGGGTCAGAAAGTTCAGGCATACCTAAAAAATTTGCATCTAAAATAAAAACCGCCCAAGTGCGAGTCGGAGTTGCACACGAAGGGTTCCGTACCACAGTACAATATTTAACACTACATATTATTTTTAAATACTTCAGTTTAAAAAAACCGGCCAAGTGCGAGTCGGACTCGCGCACGAAGGGTTAAAAGGTTTAGAAGAGTACCTATATCTATAAAACCGGCCAAGTGCGAGTCGGACTACGCACAATGAAAGGTTCCGTAGTTGGAATGAAATTATACCAAGAATAAACTTAACATTACAGTTGAAAAACTTGTTCTCCCATACATTCTAACAGTAAATGTAAGTTTGTACTCGCAATATTGAGAGATTTACCAAGTTATTTTAGGACCACAAACTTCTTATAGGTTTTCCTGTAATCTACAGGTACTTATATAATTATTTTCTGTATTTTTTTTTTAATTTTACGCTCAGTAGTTTCGGAGATAGGGGGAATGGGCAGTTTTCGTCTATTTTTTTAAATTACTTTAAAACTATTTATTTTAAAATAAAAAAATATATATATTTGAGACCCCCATAGTAAGCCCTTTCATTTAATATAACACGGTACAGTTTGCAAAACTTAAAAAAAAAAAATCTTATTTGCATCCTAAAAGTGAGGTTTATATTCAAAATTCATTTATTTACTTTAGCCATACGTGTTTGAGTCACAGAAATCCATATGTGTACCAAATTTCAACTTAATCGGTTCATTAGATTCGGAGCAAATTGTCTGTGACAGACGAATAGACGGACAGACAGACAGACACATGAGTGATCCTATAAGGTTTAGGTATTTCCTTTTGAGGTACGGAACCTTAAAAACGCAAAAAAATCACGTTTGTTGTATGGGAGTCCCTTAAATATTTATTTTACTCTGTTTTTTAGTATTTTTTGTTATAACGGCAACAGAAATACAACATCTGTGAAAATTTCAACTGTCTAAATATCACGGTTCATGAGATACAGCCTGGTGACAGACGGACGGACGGACAGTGGAGTCTTAGTAATAGGGTCCCGTTTTACCATTTGGGTAGGGAACCCTAAAAACACGTTTCTTTTATGGGGACCTCATTTAATTTTTAATTTAATTTTTATCATTTAGTTATAGCTGCAATACAAAAACACAATCTGTGAAAATTTCAACTGTGTACGTATTACGGTTCACGAGATACAGACCGCTGACAGACTGACGGATGGATGGACAGCAGAGGCTTAGAAATAGGGTTCCGTTTGGCACCCTTCGGGTACGGAACTATAGAAAAATCGTGTAGTGCTACATAATACATCTACGTAGCTCTTTTTGTGAATCTACAGTGATCTAAGTACAGTAAGCCGCATGCCAGTGGTAACACTGACTTTGAGCTGGCCCTGCGTAGTACGGAGTTTCAGTAGAATGAGAGGCCAGCTTATACTGTTTTTTTACTACTGATGTGCGACTTTCCGTACATCTGGTGGTCATAGTAAATTCTAATTAAAAAAAAAATATACATGTTTTCATTTCCATCAAGGAGCGATACATATACCTACAGCAATTCTAATAACAATTTAAATCGCTGTAACATAGAATTATGGAATTCTCTAACTCCTAAAGTAAGTCCAGCTTGTAATTATAGGAGTTAGTGTGAGCTGTTGACTTAGACACAACCTTGAACTTATTTTTTTAAAATCTTTATTTATTTATGGAGGTTTGTTCATATTTGAACACATGTCACCCCCGTAAGAATATACATGTATCCATTACAAAACTAAAATGAACTCGGTAGGTACTTGTACAAATCATACATTGGATGAAGGTGATCTATTCTTAATACCTATATGTGTAAGTCTATAAAGCAATATGGCCTACTCCGAAAGAGGAAAAGACAAGTTGCTATTACACCATCCAACATTGAAAGGTAGGCAACCTTGAACTTAGGCAACTGTAAAACATAACAAAGCTAAACTTAACCATTTTCTGGACTGAGTTACTATTAATCATTTCTAGACTTCCTTATTAGTTAGCTTGTGAGATCAACTCAATCTTTGGAATCGAGGGAATTTATATCATAAAAAACGTAGGCTATTTTTTATCGTCCTGGCAAGCAGTCCCTAGGTAGGGTCCTGTGATGAAATATTATTTCTTTTTGTTACTCAATCATGTCGTTTCAGATCAATCATGTTAAAATTGGGAATCCACATGAGACATCCCTTGGGTAGCTGCTTTTGTATTAGGTAACTAGTAACGTTTTGAAAAAATACTTTGTCGGATGGCGTTATGACGGCTGATGAATAGTCTTATCAACTGTTTGATAGTTTGTTATTTATTAGGAGTTTGTGGTGCAGGACTACCTACTGCTTATAATGGGTAAGTCCCTACTTTTACAAAACTTGCGATTAGCCTTATTTAGGGTTCATTTTTACAAACTAGATAGGTAAAACATCATCATATACATAATCTTTAATTTTTTAAATATTGGTATAAATAGTGTATTCAGAATGGCTACTTTTTAGAGTTACGTGCCTCAAATGGAAAAAATCGGAACCCGTATAAGATCACTTCGTTGTGCGTCTCTCTCTCTGTCAGTCTGTCAAGGCCCTTTTTCTCAGGAACGCGTGGAAGAATCAAGTTGATATTAATATCAAATACGTATGTCTATCAATGGTCCCTTAGAGTTCTTAAAAAAAAAATACGGCCATTTTATTCGAAATATTTTGATACTCGCAAGTAAATCAAAACCTATCGGGTACTTCCCGTCGACCTAGAATAATGAAATTTGGCAAGAAGCAAGGTCTCACAGCATAATTAAAGGAAAAAGTCCGAAAATTGTTAATTGTAATTTTATTTCCTAAAAATTTTTGTTTTTGTGATTACAATGTTAAGTTCGTTTTTGAGATAAATTCTTTTCAATGACACGCACTTAGCTGGTTTTTCGTAGATTTTATGTAGGTAGGTATTTATTCCAATATTATAAACATTAAAGCTCATAGAATAAGAGTCACACAGAACTCCCAATCTAACATCAAAGTTTAAAGGCAGCTCCTCAAAATCCTTTCGTGAAACTATGCGTAAGTGAATTCTTGAATTTGAATCATGTCCACGGATGACTAACTCAAGTATGAGAGGGTAACAGCTCACCATTGATTTTTCAAGCCTCACATGGCAAAGGGTGAGATGAGGAAATCCAATAACGTATAGTCACCCCTGAATTTGGACAAATCGAATCCCAATTAACGTGGAAACAGTTTTGGTAAATTGGTTTACGCAGAAAAGTTAGGTTTAGGATGTGTTTGGCGTTTATAAGTAAACCACCAGAAAAGGTATTAGTAGTAGGTACATTACGTTACGACAACGGTTCCATCGTTTATCTTCGGAAAAACCGAACTTTGCCGAATCGAATGTGACTGTGCCAATAAGGGAGCGACGGAAATAGTGCGTCAATTTATAATAATTTAGGTGGGAATATAAATGAATCTCTATTGGTACATATAGTCACATTTTATTCGCTATAATTCGGTTTTTCCGAAGATAAACCTTTGAAAGTTATTGTACTGTACCTAATCGTTTTAACTGCAACTCTCAAAAGATTCGTGAAACTATCAAAAAATATCCTAAATAGGATTTGTGATTGTAATTCAATCGCCTAATATAGGTTTTTGGTGGTCAGTAAAATTCTATAAAAATCTGTCCAGAAACCAGTTCATAGTTTTTTTTATTTCTACATTTAACTCAATTACATATTGAGCTTTGATCCTTTGATGCACCGCTTTGTAGCGATGCAAAAAGTTAATAAACACAAAACTGCTATAAATAAATAATTGATTAATTTTCATAAACTCTGTCATAAGATATCATTGGAATCCATTGATTCGTGCTCAATCCTTTTCATTGTTTTGGGTCAACACAAATTACATACTGACAGACATTCGGACACATAATTGATACCTCTACTAATGTACCTATGCATTTATTCCTCGAATTCTTTGAAACAAAAAGTTTAACTGACTCATACATAACATAAGTCATAATCATAACTTAGGACCTATGAAGAACAACGGACCCCTTTTAGTTCTTGACATCAGTATATTAATTGATTCTTAGTATGCAAGTCTGAAGTCTATAATTTATTTTAAAATACCATTTAAAAGTAAGACAGCAACCTATTAAAATTTCGTTTAGCGTTGTTTGCTTAGCTACTCAAAGGCTATAATTATCGACTCTGGGGTTCCATCTCTGAATTAGTGATGGGAATTGGGAATGTATTTTTGAATCGATTCTACTATAAAATAAAATCGATATTCGAATTTAGATAGTTATTGAACTTGACGCAAAAATAAAACATTAATCGATTGTATACACGCGAATATCGTTATCATGCTATTGCAATTGGAATATGAAAAACATTAGAATTGCTGACTTAAACTAAGGATTGATGGTTGTATTTATGTAAAACTATGAATTTTTATTGCAATTTTAACTTCAAAATCTATTGAAGTGAACTTGAAGTTAACATGAACTTTGAAAGCTTTTGAATTTATGACAACCTTTTCAAATGAACGAGTTAATTCGTTCATGGTACCATTATACCATAAAAAATCGTATGATAAAGGTAAAAATATTGACGATTTTTAAAAATCGACAATATTTTCGATTCTGATTAAATAGTGATTAAGTAAATACTTTAGCCGCTTAGACTGAGACACCGATTGTATGCGATGGTATTTAGACTAAGTAATCAATTTATTATTATCAGTTTGGTATTTACCCGAAACTAGTAATTAAATAAATAGTGCAAGGCAGTGACACTTTAGCTTTTAGATAAAATACCTTTGTTTTTTAGGGTTCCGTACCTCAAAAGGAACAATGGAACCCTTCGTTGAAGGATCACTTCGTTGTCCGTCTCTCTGTCAGTCTGTCAAGACCCGTTTTCTCAGAAACGCGTGGAGCAGCAGACCTAAGTAGATCTACAGTACCTTGGAGCTTTAAAAAAATGCTTCTAAGTCATCGCAATAAAAAATACGGCCATGTATATTCGACATATTTTGATACTCGCAAGTAAGTCAAAACCTATTAGGGTACTTCCCGTTGACTTAGAATCATGAAATTTCGCAAGAAACAAGTTCTCACAGCACAAGTAAAAGAAAAGGTTTCAACATCGTTAATTTGTAAATTTATCGCACAAAAAAAAATTTGACAATACAAATTTAAATTTGCAGTTGAACAGTAGACATGACGCATGTCAATGTATGGGGGAACATGTTTTTCAACTACAATATTAAGTTTGTTTTTGGTATAAATTCTTTTCAACTATGGAACTCTTCATTGTGCGTGGTCTGACACGCGCTTGACCGGTTTTTTTGTAAAATGTTTGGACACAGTGATAATCATTTGGACGAGTCATCATCAATTCATCATACAGCTAATCATGAATGTTTACAAAGCGTGCAAGAATAGTGTTTTAAAGGAACTTCGAAAATAAATTTCTTTAAAAATAAAACCGGTCAAGAGCGAGTCGGACTGGCGCACCGAATCTGAAATTAGAATAATTTCAGATTCGGTGCGCGAGTCCGGTGATAGACAATTATGTAAAGATTACAGGAAAAATAAAACAATGTCTCTAAATAGCACAGTTTTTCAGAAATCGGAACGGAAGGGTTCCGTTCCGAAAATGTCTATCACATAGAATAATTTCAGATTTTTCGCTTTGCAAACTTCGGAAGTGGGGGGGAACGGTATTTTTTTTTTACATTTTTCATCAAAAGTGGAAAACTATGCGGCCTAAAAAAAAGAAAAAAAATGTCTGGGAATGTGCAAATAGCGTCCTTTCATATGATATTCCATATGCCCTAGTAGCCCCACTTTGAATTTTTAAGACCCCCTTTCAGTCCCCGTTGCAAAAAAAATATAAATATTTTTATTTCTTTCTTTCTTATTTGCAAAATAGTTGGGTAAACGTCATCTAAAACTGTTCCAAATTTCAAGTTGATAGCATTAGTAGTTCTTGAGATATCCAGCTGTGACAGACAGACAGACAGATAGACAGACAGACAGACAGACAGACTGAGTCACACCATAAGGGTTCCTTTTTTACCACTTTGGTACGGAACCCTAATAATAGTTGTTTGGCTTCATCCAAAGTTAACAAAATTAACACTTCAAAACTGTCCTAACTTAGAACTCTTAATAAGTGCGCAATTTATCTCAATGTGTAGCCCTATGCTTGTGGGTGTTTTAATTAAATAAATTGCTTTATCTGCTCAGAGACAATAGCGTCAGTTATGGGGGGAACACCGTCCTATCTACGTCATTCGTACGGTTATACGGGTGACCACTCATTTACTTAACAAATAGAATTGATTTGCTTGATCCTAATCGTATTTCGCTCTATATTAGATTAGTATTTGAGGGCGTGTTTGTTTATTAGTGGGCTTATGGAGAAACAAACTGAAAAGTAAAATAGTGGGGTTTTCAGAACTTAGCCTACTGTGAAAGGAAGTTATTAATCTAAAAGTTCTTTTTTCATGGAACCACACCATTACTGAATGTTCACATAGCTGTAGCTCAGTTGTTCAGGATTATTGAAAACATCCTTAAGCGGTCATTATGATCAACTTTTACCATGACATGTGACACAAACCTGAAAATTGTTCATATTGATGAGTACAAAATCAGTTATTTAAATTTACACCTAGTATAACTTAAGTAAAATGCGTGCCACGAAAGATGAGACCTTCACGAGCGCAGTATCGCGCTCTTGACGCCCGGTCCCTTCCCGTCTCAGACCTTATACCGCTAAAGAGACCTATAAATCAGAATAATCAGAATAATCAGAATCAGAGAATTATAATCTACTGCGCAAATCAAACTACGTGGTTTGTCAAGTCTCATCTTTCGTGGCACGTATTGTACAAGTAAGTGGACCTTTTAGAGCGAGCGCACACTGCGGTGCGTTTCCGGTAGTTCTGCCGCACTGAGCGGGGCCTACGGTAACAAAACGCATAACCACAGTGCGTGCACTTCAAAGACATTCCATACTTCACAGATTATGCGGTAGAAAAACGCACCGCAATGCGCGCTCGCCCTTAATGTTCTTTTTCCTTAAGCAATCAATGTTTTGGTACCAAAACCTCTACTTGTTCCTATTTTCGTATATAAATGAGGCTACAAACACTGTTTTGATAATAAGAGTGTGCAACACGTGGTTTCAAACAGACCGCCACACTGACATTGTTATCACAGCGTACTGCTTACTTCTTAACTATAGTACCGTGAGAAATGTACGTTGTAACCTTTTCTTATGTTTGTTAACACTATTTGCATACGGTACTGTTTTACTGTTTAAATGTGTTACAACAAGGTACTGTAACTGTTTAAAAATAGGCATGACTTTTTCTGCTCTTAGTCTCTTATGGTGAAAAAAATTTTTTACAAAAACAAAAACCGACTTCCAAAAAAAACACTACAAAGTGAAAAATAACTTTAATTTCGGAAGTCGGCGTCTTTGGATCTGTATTTTAGTTTTTTGCCACCGACTTCCGAAATTAATAGTAGATTATGCACCGAGGGGCTAAAGTTGTGTCTTATGTCACGGGCGTCATATTGAATCTCGAGCGCAATGAAGGATTCGGGATTTAACTCCCAAGCGCAGCGAGGTAGTTAAGAGTTTAACTCACGAGCGAAGCGAGGGAGTTAATACAAGAATCCTGAATGCAGCGAGGGATTCAAGCTAGCCTAAGGCAAAGACACCTTTAGCCCAGAGGAGGATACTCTACTTTTTACACCTACTGTGAGAAAATAATAGCCATAGTACGAAAAACAAAGTATTTATTAAATAAACAAACAGTAAGAATAACATATTTAGAACTAGTTAGTTATATGCACTTATATATTAATTGAAGTTAATGGTAACATTTGAGACATTAGTCCAGTTGTGCAAAGATAAAGTTAAGTTTTTATTTGGTACGTTTATAGATGTTGATGTGGAATTTAAAAAAAAAAAATTAAAAAAAAAAAAAAAAAAAATGAAAAATGGTTCGTAGTTATCTAATTATTCTTACAATATTATGTCTTCGAAAACATGGCAACGATATGAAGAAGCAGTCGTTATGATTTTGTAGGAAATCGAGAATATCATCCACGCGTAGTAAGGGTTTCGAGAATAGCTTTCCTCTTTCTGGCACCAAAAGGTGTTTGTTTATACTGCCAATTTAGCTGAGCATGTGAGATTCCAAATTCAAATCACCAGCGGGTCATAATGAAATCCAGTACAACATTATTGACCGGCTGTGCCCCCGGCCACTAATGACTCACTTTAGGTTAAGGTTGCTTGACATATAATTTGACATTTTCGAGCAGGTGGTGTGAAAAGTTATTTTTCACTTTGTAGTGTTTTTTTTGGAAGTCGGTTTTTGTTTTTGTAAAAAAGTTTTTAGTGGTTCAGTTTGTAATTTATCTAAGTTACAATAACCCAATGTCAACTGCTCATCACGTTTTACAAAATGTTGCTTTTTCCGATGCAGGGACGTTAATCGTTGAGGAGTTCTCCTAGTAAGAACCAGGAGAAATGGAGCTCATGGTGAAGTCACCATTACCATTATTTTGTCGAGCATAAACCATATTAAAGTAATCGAATCGCAACCTAACCTGTTATATACATAGATATAATCATAGACTTATAAAAAAAGATGGACTCCGCGAAAGTGAAGCACAGTAAGTATGCCGGACCGAATGTACAAACACGCCTCGCGCACACATTTACATCATAGTATGCCGACCGGCCGCCATTACGTGACACGAGCGACGGCGTCTTTGCAGGTATTCAAATCATGCACACATAGATCGGTACGGTGCTTCACTTTCGATATGCGTGGCGCGGAGTCCATCTTTTTTTATAAGTCTATGGATATAATTGAGTATTTCCGATGGCCCTCTGTGGTCTTCATCATCAGTTCCAGTTCACCGAATGGTACTTTCCGAGAGCAAATGCACGAGTTACTATAAAAAATACCGAAATCGATATAGGTGTGCCCATAAAATTTGAGGGTTTCCCTCGATTTCCATGGGATCCCATCATCAGATCCTGACTTGATGATCATGGGACCACTTGGGACGTATACCCTTTCGAACAAAAAAAGAAAAATCCAAATCAGTCTAGCCATTTTCGAGTAAGGTTCCGACGAATTGAGAACCTCCTCCTTTTGGAAGTCGGTTAAAAATAGGCATGACTTTTTCTGCTCTTAGTCTCTTATGGTGAAAAAGAAAGCCTATGTTTGATAGCAGATCTGAATCTGGGCTAAGGTGTTCCGGACATTGCTTATCTCATTATAGAAACTTGTTCAACTTAACACTATGCTCACATATTCTTATGTTGAACGAGTTAATGTAAGTATTTATTATATTAGGAGAAGTGAGAAACTAGTTACCTAAGTCATCCACAGTGAGATTTTCTCACTCCAAAGTGAGCTGTCAATAGTGTCAATCCCTAGAATCAGGTGGAATGACAGCTTACTTCAAAGTCACTTCACCTTAGTTTTCACGTTGACATTTTCTCACTCCAAAAGTGAGCTGTATGACAGCTTACTTAAAACTTTCAAAGTCACTTCACCTAAGTTTTCAGGGTGAGATTTTCTCACTCCCAAAGTGAGCTGGCAATAGTTTCAATTCCTAGAATCAGGTGGATAGACAGCTTACTTCAAAGTCACCTCACCTAAGTTTTCAGGATGAGACTTTCTCAATCCCAAAATTGAGCTGGCAATAGTTTCAATTCCTAGAATCAGGTGGATAGACAGCTTACTTCAAAGTCACCTCACCTAAGTTTTCAGGATGAGACTTTCTCAATCCCAAAAGTGAGCTGGCAATAGTGTCAATCCCTAGAATCAGGTGGATAGACAGCTTACTTCAAAGTCACCTCACCTAAGTTTTCAGGGTGAGATTTTCTCACTCCCAAAGTGAGCTGTCAATAGTGTCAATCCCTAGAATCAGGTGGAGTGACAGCTTACTTCAAAGTCACTTCACCTAAGTTTTCACGTTGACATTTTCTCACTCCCAAAGTGAGCTGTCAATAGTGTAAATCCTTAGAATCAGGTGGATGGAAGCTTACTTAAAACTTTCAAAGTCACTTCACCTAAGTTTTCAGGGTGAGATTTTCTCACTCCCAAAGTGAGCTGGCAATAGTTTCAATTCCTAGAATCAGGTAGATAGACAGCTTACTTCAAAGTCACCTCACCTAAGTTTTCAGGATGAGACTTTTTCATTCCCAAAAGTGAGCTGGCAATAGTGTCAATCCCTAGAATCAGGTGGATAGACAGCTTACTTCAAAGTCACCTCACCTAAGTTTTCAGGATGAGACTTTTTCATTCCCAAAAGTGAGCTGGCAATAGTGTCAATCCCTAGAATCAGGTGGATAGACAGCTTACTTCAAAGTCACCTCACCTAAGTTTTCAGAATGAGACTTTCTCATTCCCAAAAGTGAGCTGGCAATAGTGTCAATCCCTAGAATTAGGTGGATAGACAGCTTACTTCAAAGTCACCTCACCTGAGTTTTCACAGTGAGATTTTTACAGAATAGACCGGCGGGTTTCGAGTTTGTTTATTTTTCTTATAATAGTTGTTTTAAAGTCATACAAAAGCTAAAGAGCCAATTGAGTGGGAGGCTATGTAACGGAGGCATTTTAATTCAATATGTAAATAAAATAAACGACGATAGTTTTCCAAATTATAAATTCGAACACGAATTATCCAATTATGTAGAAGCAATTTTGGTACCTACATCAGAAGTTTACCAACAATTTTAAATAGAACTATGCGGATGCTAAGGCAGAAGAGAAAACCAGGGCTCGACTTTCTAGTTAGTTACGGTACGGTGTTTGCTATTTGAAAATGATCAATAGCAGCCGAATATTAAAATTTATTTCACCTACTATATTGTGGAACAAAAGAATAACGAAATAAGAACAATGAAAACCTTCTTTCAAAACAAGAGTTCACATAAGTTCATTTGTTTTGGTCATTGTTATCTCACTCACGGTTTTTCCGCGAATTGATATCAATGTAGCAACACAATATGGTTACTTTGTCTGGTAATACACTCGCGATGATTTAATTTAGTTAGTAAAGTACATTTTGTTAATCAGAAAATAAGTAAAATAATTGATAGTTACCAAAATGAACCACCCAGAAACGATCATTGTAACCATTGTGCGCTTTTATATTTTTGATGTCCACGTCCACGTCACGGCATCCAATAGGTAATACAGAGAAATAAAATGAATGGAAAACTATGAAAATGCTATTAAGTTTCCATCCATTATAACGTTAAAACGTGCACGTTATTCTATACATTTTATGGACGTGGGCGTCGCCCATGATATCGTCATATTAGAAATTTATAAAAGCACACATTTTGTTTCCAATAACTCATTCTGTCTCTCTCCATAATTTCGTTTCCCAAAAGTTCGTAGAGCTTAGCAAAACACTCGCAAAACTTATTACCCATTTATTAACTCCTATCAAACTTCGTAAAAACGTAACCCTGAAACGTAACCTTTATCAAAACATCATCAATCAAATCTGTTTGTCTACATTATGTCGGATATTTCTCTCCGAAGAGATTGTTTGTGTCAGCTAATACTGGATTTTTTTTTTAGGAAAATAATGTTTCATCAATATTTTTTTGGGAATTCGGTAACGAATCTTCAAATTAATAGTATTATTGTTGATCGAAGTTAATAAATGAATGTGAACCCCCGTAAAGAGGGGCTAACTTGACGGAATAGCAACAGGGTTTGAGTAGATGTGATGTGGAGCTGTGTCGCAAACTATGCTCTACCTCCTCTGATAATTTTTATGGAGTCCTTTTTCTTGAGAATATTGCCCACATACGTCATTTTTCATATTTCATTACATTTTCAATTCCTTTTTTTTATTCTTTTACATTTACAATGAGTGACAAGAGTGACATTATCAATGTCAATTACAAATAAGTGTATTAAATAGGTATTATCAATAGATTAGTCGCGAGTGCCTCAAGAGCAGTTGAGCAATAGGTTATATGTTCAATTTCATAGCAGGATGGCCTACTGATCAACTAAGTTGAGCAAAAAATAGTTGAGCTATAGATAATAAAATGTTCGGTAATACAAACTATGTCCTACAGCTCAACTGGGAAGAAGTGGCTCCATCCTGCCCTCTATGCCTTAAAACAATGCTGACAAAATGACCTCTACGCTCATTGCCACCGATAACGCCTTGGATGTGGCGAAGTTTTAGGCCAACAAAATTTGAATTACTGTCACGCCAGAGACACGAAGAAGAAGAAGAATAATAAAAAGAAGACGACACGGTTAGCGCAGAGGTTGAGCGATTGACTGCTGCGCAGCATGTCGCGGGTTCGATTCCCGCACGGAACAAATATTTGTACGACCTACAAGTATTTGTTTCGAGTCTGGGTGTTTTTCTATCTATAATATGCATGTATTTACAAAAAAAAAAATGTATATAAGTAGTTTATCAGCCATCTCGTTACCATAACACAAGCATTAGGTTGCTTAGCTTGGGACTAGATGGCGTTGTGTGAAATGTCCAAGGATATTTATTATTATTATCTTTATTTCATTTATGTACAACATATCATTTACATTTTTAAATATTTTTATAAAAACAAAAATAAAAAAAAACATTTAAAAATATAAAAAATAGTAGCCCACCGGTATCGGGAACAGGGTCCAAACTACCGGCGGTCAGGGCTGCTGAGAGAGGAACCTCCTAACTATACTACTCCTTATTATTATTATTATCTTTATTCCATTTATGTACAACATATCATTTACATTTTTAAATATTTTTATAAAAACAAAAATAAAAAAAACATTTAAAAATATAAAAAATAGTAGCCCACCGGTATCGGGAACAGGGTCCAAGCTACCGGCGGTCAGGGCTGCTGAGAGAGGAACCTCCTAACGATACGCGCCGTGTCCAGAAGTACCGCTCTCTGGATCAAGCCCTTGATCCAGCCGCCTAACGAGAGCCTCCTCAGGTGTTGATCGAGGCTCTTGGCTATTATGCCATTGGCCGTCACGACTATCGGCACAATGACTGCTGTATCCACATCCCACATGTCGACAACCTCGCGAGCCAGGTCAAGATACTTAATTTGCTTATCTTTTTCGGCTTTCACGAGGTTCTCGTCATGCGGTACCGCTATATCAACAATCATCGTGCGACGCTCTAATCGATCTATCACCACTATGTCAGGTTTATTGGCAACAATAGTCCTGTCAGTGATGATAGACCGATCCCAATACAACGTGATATTGCCATTTTCGAGAACTGGGTCGGGCACATACCTATAGTATGGCACTTCTGATTCAACAAGACTGTATTTCAGAGCAAGTTGCTGATGGATAATCCTGGCTACAAGGTTGTGCCTATGCAAGTAGTCTCCGTTAGCCAGACGAGAACAGCCAGAAATAATGTGACGGATTGATTCCCCCGGACGGTGGCATGCCCGACAGATGTCAACCGTGCCGTCCTTCACAATATATTTCCGGTAGTTGTTCGTCATCATAACTTCGTCCATAATCGCAAAGACAAAACCTTCGGTTTCCCCAAACAGATCACCGAATCGCAACCAGGATACGGACGCTAAGAAGTCTACATCGGGCCCATGTAGGACCCGGTAAAAGCGCCCGTGAAGCTCTTTGCTCTGCCATACCTCCCTGCGGTCATTAGTATCTAATACTACAGGTTTGCGCCAGTTCTCGTTAGCTAAGGAGAGCGGGGTGAGGCCCTTATCTACTGAGACCACATCTCGGTGCATCCCCACGTCGGCTTCTAGGAAGTATTCCCTGAGACTGCATACCTCACGGTTGTGCAGGGTCTTAGCATTTAAGAAGCCACGACCTCCGCATTTCCGCGGGATATACAGTCTCATCACCGATGACCGTGGGTGATGCATCCGATTTGCGGTCAGCAGTCAAGTTCCGTCTGAGTCCATTTGAGTATGCCGAAAGAGTACATCAAAACCGGCATGACCCAACCGTTGAAGGCACGCACCTTGTTTCCGCCTGATAAAAGACTATTTAAAACTTTATTCAGGCGGCCAAAGAAACGTTCCCTCAACGATTGTTTCATGTCAGCAGCGTTGATGCCTAACGCTTCCGACATACCCAAATACTTGTAGGTTTCGAGTGAGGAGAGAGATCTTAGGTGTATGGAATCCGAGAGTTGGGTTCTCACGGATTCCACAATCTCCCCTCGCTTTACATGCATGACCGCACATTTGTCCACACCAAATTCCATCCTGATGGCGCTACTGAAAGTTTCCGTTACCTTCAGTAGCTCCATCAGTTGCAAATTGTTGGGGGCAAAAAGTTTTAAGTCATCCATGTAAAGGAGGTGAGATATAACCTGACCACCTCTCCTCAATCGGTAGCCTAGACCTGAATCCTCCAGCAGTGTGCTTAGAGGATTCAAGGCTAAGCAGAACCAAAGTGGACTCAAACTGTCGCCCTGAAATATACCTCGCTCGATCCTTATCGGTTCGCTATTCCTCTGGATATTTCGACATCCTGGATAGCGAAGGACCGTCCTCCACTGCCCCATACACGACATCAGGAAGGTGCGTAAAGTTGCATCTATTTTATACAACTCCAGCACCCTCATGAGCCATGTATGTGGCACCGAGTCATAGGCCTTCTTATAATCTATCCAACATGTCGACAGATCCTTTCGGGAACGACGAACCTGCTGGTTAATGGTCATATCGATGAGGAGCAGCTCCTTAGTACCGCGGGACCCGTTCCCACTTCCATTTTGAGAGGCAGACATGATGGAGTTGGTGTCTATGTGTTTGTTAATTTTAGCTCTCAAAATGGATGTAAGAACCTTATAGACCGTCGGTAGACAAGTGATCGGTCTATAATTTCTGGGTTCCGCAGTACTACCTGATTTATAGAGCAGGTGGGTTATTCCTGTCGTTAGGAACTGGGGTAGCGATCCTGACTGTAAGGCCGACTGGAACTGGGATGCCAAGCGGGCGTGCGACCTTTGAAACCACTTTATCCAAAAGTTGTGTAGCCCGTCCGGCCCTGGAGATTTCCAGTTAGGTAACGGGCGGACCGCACGAGCTACATCTTGGGGGCTGATGGTAAGTGCCCCCATTTGTGGTATATGATCGCACGCTCGCTCGACCTCCCTAGTCCAATCACCCTCAGTGTGACTGACAGGCACCGACCAGATGCTTCGCCAGAACGAACACATGGCGTCATCATCCGGTAGTTGCGTGTCAGCCACACCTTGGTCAGGTCGCTCCCAAGCCCTATAGACCCACCTTTCATCGCTCTGGAATGTGCGATTCTGAGTGTACCGCTCCACTCTCCGCCTGTACCGACGAATACGGTTTGCCCATGCACAGATCTTCTGTTTCAGGAAGTCGATACGCTCTGTGACGCAGGCGAAATAATCTCGAGGACTAATATCCGTCCCCGAGAACGCCCGCCTCACAAAGCGCATCACTCTAGGGCGAGTATTGCCCTCCCTGAAACAGATTAGTTTGCCGATGAGTGCTCTAGCCTCACCTATACGACGCTCAATCCTGCACTGCCAAGCTGGTACGGCTGGTTTTGGTCGTGGTACTCTGTCACTGTTAGGAAATTTAACATGAGCCACACGACATGCCGCAACAGCTGCGCAGTACAAGATTGAGTGGGTATCGGCGAGGTCTTTGCTGCCATCAAAACAATTTGACAGCTGCGAGTCTAGAGCACCCACCAGCGCCTTGTTTTTCTTGTGCATGGGCAAACGAGGTAAACGTGGTCTAAGTCCAGGCGGAGCGGAACGGTACTCCCGGAAAGCATCTTCCAAAGCGCTCCTCAACTGTACATTGCATTGGGAACTCACGGATATAGCCCCGCTATCATCCTCTTCACCAACGCAGTCGGGTCGCGGTGAAGCACTTGGTAAATTTTGCAGTTGCACCGCGACCATAGGCGAAACAGATGTAACACGGCTATTCCGTGATTCGAGACGTAGTCGATCAAGTACGACGTCATCCAGCATATGGTTACGCTGGATGACCCGCACCTGATCCGACAGTCGTTGCGCCGACACGTTAACAGCTGGCTCAAGCACCTGAAACAGAGAGAGCATCCGACCACGGTACGCAGTCAAGTTACTTCCCCCCTCTGTAGCCCCAAAGTATGCGCGCATGACATTTTCGTTGACAGTTTGTGTCCACCTCATGCGCTGCACACTTCCACCGGGAGCGGGGACCCTATCAGAGGCCGATGGGCCTCGGGGTCCTAAACTGGCCGGTGGTCGGCCTCTTCCACGTCGACGTACTGGTGGTGGTGTCGTCGGCGGTGAGAAGTATTCGTCGCTCGAGCTCGACGCAACTGCAGCGGCCGGTATCACTTGACTCACGTCTGGAGCAGGTTCCGGCAACTGCGAGGCGGAGCTGAGCGACGAACCCGAAGATGTTGGTTGTGTGTTTCGTAGCTGTTGCGCCCGACTTCTCGTCAGCATTGAATTGGTATTATAATCTCCATATTTATTATTCTCTTCTAGTTTTATTGTAAGTAAGTTCTTCTTGTAATCTGGTACAGTATTTTTTTGTTTTTATGCTAATTTTGGGTTGGAAGGAATTATGTAGGAACACATATTGCACATAATTTAACATTGTTGCATTTAAAGTTTAAAAATCCAGTAAAAAATACACGGAGAAAATATTTTTCAACCGTCAGCTTGACAGTCGGGCCACAGATTTATTTATTATTATTATTATTATTTATATTATTATATAATGAATCACACTAATATTATAAAGGCGAGTTTGTGAGTGTGTGAGTGTGTTTGTATGTTTGTTACTGGTTCACGCTCAAGCGGCTGGATCGATTTGGATGAAATTTGGTGAGTAGATATCTTATACCCTGTATTAACACATACCTACTTTTTATCCCGGTCTACGCGGGTGAAAACCGCGGGGCGCAGCGAGTGTATAATAATTGTTAAGGCATTGAAGCTTCTTTTCTGCTCATAATAATCATAGTAGGCAGGAGATCCCGTAATTACATTCAAAATGTCCAAAAATATGACCACGTTTCAGCGATTTGATGTCTCAAGAAGATTTTAATATCCTACCTAAATTATTATTACGCATTAGATTCATTATTTACATCGTACTTGAGGAAAATAAATATGTACGCTTACGATTTCTCCATAATTACAACGAATTATCTAAAGGCAAATATTTTGTTACACTTGTACATAATCAATGTTTACATTGATACAAAGTTCATTAGAACGTCT
The DNA here is from genome assembly GCA_905163495.3 of Cosmia trapezina. Lineage (NCBI taxonomy): Eukaryota > Metazoa > Arthropoda > Insecta > Lepidoptera > Noctuidae > Cosmia > Cosmia trapezina. The sequence goes on from LR991033.1 coordinate 17,427,963, forward strand.
TAATAATATTGTATATCATGTTTAGAGTCGGCGCTATTTGCTTTTGTTCAATATGCTCTATTAATTTGATAGATAACCACGCTGTCTCCTGACCTTTGAATATTTCTACTAGATTCCACTAATCATTGTTATTTATTTATTTTATTTATTTATTTATTTTATTTTATTTATTTTATTTTATTTATTTTATTGAAACCAAATGCTTTTGAGCAGAGTAACGCTCCCAGCATATTTCTTTACTAGCACTTCCCGCGCGGCTTCGCCCGCGTGGATGCCGGAAAATATCCCACGAGAACGAAAATCCTTCCTTATTCCATGTGGGAACCTCTGTGCAAAATTGCAGCTTTCTAGGTCCAATGGTTTGGGCTGGGCGTTGATGAGTCAGTCAGTTAGTTAGTCGGTCGAAATTTTTCCTTTTATATATTAAGACTAGCTGCGCCCCGCCGTTTCACCCATGTAACCGGTATAAAAAGTAGCATATGTGTTAATCCGGGGTAGGTATAAGCTATCAACATATATCAAATTTCATCCAAATCAGTCCAGCCGTTTGAGCGTGAAGAAGTAACAAACATACAATCACACACACACACACCCCCACATTCACACACACTCACAAACTTTCGCCTTTATAACATTAGTGTGATTTGTCCTAAAGTGGACTGTAAACATAAATGTTTATATAGGTATTAGTTATCAATACCACTATTGGATCATGGTGATATAGTCTATACATTGCTTGGACAGGGGGGCCCATAAGTCCTTTAAAATGTAAATTCAGAGCCAGTTTTCCAGGCTACAATACGCGGACCTGGTTTCAACAGGATGGAGCGACGGCCCATACCTCTAACACCGCTATGCCCGTCGTCCGTCAACTTTTCCCCAACAAAGTGATCTCTCGAAGAGGAGACATTTCCTGGCCACCACGTAGTCCGGATTTAACCCCGATGGACTTTTTCTTATGGGTTTATCTGAAATCTAAAGTGTATGACAGAAACCCGCGGTCAATTGAAGCCCTAAAAGAAAATATTCAAAGAGAAATGGCTAACATCACAGAACTGACTTGCCGCGCAGTCGTCGATAGTTTTAGACGTCGCTTACAGGAGTGCCGTGACCGTAACGGTTTACATTTGGATGATGTCATTTTCAAAAAATAATTCCCATTTTATAAAGGTTAATACGAAATAAAAAGGTATTTCTCATTGTTATTAGTTTTTTTAAATTAATTATTTACATGTCTAAGGACTTATGGGCCACCCTGTATTATGCTAGTTTACATTTAGAATATGATATTTTTGTTAATAAAGACCTTATAAAATCATTGGATCATTGACACTCCGTCTGGTAAAGAAACCGTTTAGTAACAACTCGTTCGATTCTTACATGCTGGAAATATTTTTAAGAACTAATCTGTCTACTTGATGACATCATAAACTCTCCTTTGACGAGCAATAGGTATATCAAAATCATAGCACGTACGGAACCTACATAATTCAGCTTCTACTTTTCAACACATGCACAGATCCTATTGTATGAGATAAACTGGCAACTGGGACTACAACTAGCCACTATTAACAATATCTTCACCTTTCGTAAGCATCTACTGCAACCTGTTTGCCTGACCAAACTGAAGGGTCGATTTGCATCATAAGCAAACCAACCAGTAAATATATCTTATATCAGTTATATCCCATACAAAGTACGCTACAGAGACAAATTTATAAACTCCGGTTGCAATAAAACATTACAAAAGAAACAAATTACCTATGATAAACGACATTGGGATAAAAATCATTTATACCTTACACGAGACTTTCTACAATTCGACAATGTTACAAAAGAGTTTACTTCATATTAGACGCGTAAATATCCACTCGGTATGCGGCATTCATATTTATACAGTCAGTAAATTGCTATCGGGCGTAATGTAATAATATGAATTTACATAAATTTTCTATAACATTTACATTAGGAATAAATGAATTGCTGGTTGAATGGTGCCTTTGGCCGGAAAGGCGCTTGGTTCACGCCCGGACTCGACCTTATAAAGAGTCCCGCAGACAGACGCAACACGACAGCGCGACGCGACTCAACCATTTATTTTTCTTCTGACATAAGCACGTCTATGAAGTTCCCTATTTATTTACAGGCAACCATAGATAAAAAATGCAATACTTCAGGTCGCTAAAGTACGTAAAATAAATGGTTGCAAAGAGTAGGTATAGTAAAATAAAAAACGTTAATCTAGTGAACGCAAGCGCTAAGTACTGCTGAGCATGATGTCCCCTGTTCGATTCCCAGGTCGGGCAAAGTGTTATTGGGTTTTTATCTGGTATTTCTCAGTAGCAGTCCGGAGGCTGGGCGCACGAAACCAGCGATGGCCGAGGGGGGTGATGGCGACAGACATAACTGACACAATTTTGAACTGTCACCATCGCCCCGCTCGACCATCGCTGGCTTCGTGCCCGCAGCCTGAGTCTGTATTTGTACCCGGTTGATGGCAGAGACTCGCCCCTTATTATATGGGACTGAAACATAACTGGCAAAATGTGGTGCATATAGGTACACCTCTGCCTACACTTCGGGAAACAAGGCGTAATGTTATTTGTGTTCATGAAAATATTTTTACTAGAATTGTGTCACTCGCTCGGTCGCGTCGTGCCTGTCTACGGAAGCCTTAACAAAAATGCGTAAACCTACTAAGTAAAATGGCTCTTTATATTTATTCTGTTGACCATATATTTCCCGGTGCAGGAGTAGAGGTAATAAAGTAGTGGCGGAGTGGTAATCAAAATGTTTTCTCTTAGTAGCTGTTAATTATGTTTTTAGCTTTATGGCTGGTTTAAATTAATCGACACGAACGTCTGCGGTTGAAGATACACGAGATAAAGGAAGGCATATGTCAACAGCAAATAGAGCATGCTTAGATGGTTCTTAATTATTATTATTCATTTATTAATTCAAGTTACAATGACTTATAGACAATGTTCAATACATTAAGTCGTGTCTCTTGCGCGTGTCTTTTCGAAACTTTACACAAAAACATCGAAACAAAGAGGCGTTGGCTTACATTTTTTTGAATATGCAGAAGAAAGCTTGCCTAAGAAAACAAATGAATACTACCATAAGGGCGGGTTACTTTGACTCTAGGGCATAACTTTGGCCCAAATTGAGAAAACTGTTTAAACTGTCCGAAGTGTCGCGACCACACAGCCGAACGTCGTATGTTCTTAGGTAACTAATAGATGGCGATATAGACGAGTACTTGCGGAACTTTGTGTGGATTTAATGATACTAACATCTGTCTCGATTTGGGCTAAAGTTATGCCCTAGAGTCAAAATAACCCACCCTTAAGGTATGTGTAATTTTTTTGTGTAAAATTTGAAAAGACATGCTCAGGAGACCCGGTTTTACACATACAACAAACAATACATAGGTACGAAACTAAAACCACTTTATTTTTAACACTTACACTTACTTAGACTGTAGGTGACCTGCAAGTCACTGCAGCGTCATATCATTATGTATGGACAGTCGAGCCTGAAATAACCAAATAGCCAACGTTTCGAAGAATGAAATAGTTAAGATCACACCTAATCAAAAAGAAAGAGATGAAATAGAAACACTAGTAGGTACCTAATGTGCAACCCAACTTACATAGCAGCAAATTCAACTTCAAACAACCCATTAAGCTTCACGACATTCTTGTATCTAAAACCACAGGTCCGCCCACAATCTTACAAGCTCACAGAAAAGTTAAATATTATAAAATTTAAATATTATAATGGCCAGTCCACGACTTACAAGACACAATAGTCAGACAGAACTGTGATTTGCATCGCAGCACAAACTACTGAATGTGAATTTTACTTAATCTAACTTTACATTTTCGCGATGGTTTGCCGTGACTTTTTATATGAATATTTTACAAGCAAAATGGTTGGTTCTGTAGTTCTACATCTAGAGATATGAGCAGAACCGAAAGTTTCTTTATGAGTAGCCTGTGGGTCTCATACACGCGCGGACAGTACAACGCCTTGCGTGTGTAATATACGTGGGGCATACTGAAAGTTTCTGGAACTGGCCACTTACAATAAAAAAAATACTTTTTAATTTGCAACACTGTCATTTATTTTTTTCATTGTGGCGTCCTTTAGATAATTGTGTCACTATAATTATTAGCTCAATGATTATTTACGATTTTTGCTGTGGCTTAGGTCAACAAGAGAGTTGTCAAAGACTTCAATTGGCATTTGGTGAAGAAGGCCCATGTCTCATTCTCATTCGTGCGTGCAAATTCGTACTATATTAGGCATTGGAATGAACCAAGTGTAAAACATTTTACATGTGCATCCGAAGGTTTGCAAGATTTGCATTCGATGGATACCGCATGATTTAATGGAAGACCAGAAACCACTGTGTTTCGAGTGGTGCAAAAAATTTAATGTAGGACAGTCATTGGCTGTCTATAATATCGTGACAGTCTAATATCTGGTCTTATTTATTAGAATCCAGAAACTTTCGGTATGACCTAAGTAATATTTAATGCATTCAGAGTGCTGATGTGGCTGCCCCGATTCTGCAGCGTATCAGTGATGTTTGCGAGTCGCAAGTCGACTGTTTCTATTCTACTATACGAAAACGATGCACATCCCTGGTGCGCAGGGTTCGGGCTAGCTCCAGCGGCATCCTGAGGTCATTCGCGCAGAGGTTCTATTGTCAGTAGCTGAACCATTGCTCACATGGTTCACATACTGAGTAATCGAAGTCTGTAATACGCTATGTATGTTTGTGGTTTTTTTTTAATTTTACCTATGTCATTATAATTTTATTTTTTTAAATTTTGTAATGTTTGTATCTATGATCCTTTACTGGTCGAAATCATAGACGTATAAAAAAAGGAGGACTCTGCGCCACGCATATCGAAAGTGAAGCACCGTACCGATCTATGTGTGCGTGATAAAGACGCCGTCGCTCGCGTCACGTAATGGCGGCCGGTCGGCATACTATGATGTAAATGTGTGCTTGAGGCGTGTTTGTACAAACGGTCCCAGCATACATACTGTGTTTCACTTTCGATATGCGTGGCGCGGAGCCTTTTTTATAAGTCTGTGGTCAAAATAAACGTTTTATTACCTGGTGACTGTCAAACCAACCAGCGCTATTCGTCCAGGGAATCCAGCGTAATCCCTAGACGAATATCCAACCTGAATGGTTTTTGTAATTACTGTCACTAGTCTTTTATCGATTAGGTATCCAATTAGTTTATGTTGACATTTAGAAATAATAGATACGATTGCCATTTTTATCCCATTAGCTACGGTCACTGGAATTTAAACATCAACCATAGCGTTCACTTACAATAACAACATACTTACCTATAGGTACTAGAAAGGTTTAGGTAGTTAAATAAAGGTAAACAATCTTGATGTCACTTTTTACGCAAATATACATATAAAACAAATAAACTACTGCTTAAACTAATGGTTCAATTGATTAAGTAATGATTCAGTATTGTTGTATTTCCATTGGTTTTTAGTTGCATTTTATTTTTAAACGGAGGTATTAAAATAAAAAAGATAAAACACACCTTTACTTTCCAGTAAGTATAGGTAGATATAAAACTTTTCAAACAAACTTCTCAACTTTTTTAAACCTATAGGTACTCCATTGGTTTGCGTAATTAATTATAGGTAAACGAAAAAACCACGTGTCTGGTTAACCGACTAAACGTAATACCTGTCACTTTAGCAATTAGCAACTTTATGATATTCGTTGTATAACGTTCCTAAATTGAAGAGTACAACCTGTGGTACAACTGTGTCTAATATGACGACTGAAGTGAAACGTATAGTCGGTTAACCACACAAGTGCTTTTTTTGTTTACCTTTATTTAATTACCTAAACCGATGGAGTATAATCAACGTGAATTCCTTCATTGTTCCCTTTGCAACTTTTAATTTCCGGATCAACAGAACTAATTAACTACATGAGCGCAGTAAAACGTTGTACCTTGTTGATTAAAAGCTAGTTGAACTAGGCACGGTAACAAATATTACTAGGCTATAAAACCTAGGTCTCATGGTTTCAATAGTGATTCAGGTACTTAGGTTATGATTTATGAGTAGGCAAAACTTTAGCACTAATTTCCGTTGAACTTGGCAACTTACCATGCTTTTCTTTAGGAGATTAAAAGATAATAATTTGAGCCTGCCTTACCCTTCGAGGAATACAGGCGTGATGCTATGTTATGTTATGTCACAGATTAATACAGATGGGATACTCCGAAAAATCATTTAAATAAAAAGCGACTCTTGCTACGACACAATAATATACAATTCAGGTCGCACAACGCTTATTACCAACAGTTATATTAACTACAATTTGCCTCTCTTTCTATAGCTTAACTCTTATACATTCTGACCTACTGAATTAGCCCCGCCGACGACGGGGCCCTCTGCGTACTTGTAGCTTCATAACTAAACTGCGGAGTGTCCCATCTGTATTAATCTGTGGTTATGTGTAGCGTTGATCGCGCGCGGGCTGGCAACGTCGCATTTCTAGAGATTTTTAGTGATTATTTCATTAAATTTAAATCAAAGGACAATTTCCTCTGACAAATTCTAAGATGGTTGGTTGATTTATAAGTATAATGTGCTACTTTTTTTAGGTATTTTGGTAATTAATCTTAGAAAATAGAAAATTAATTACAATATGTCATTTTATGAACTCTGTCTATTTCACATAATTTGAACCATGTTTATGTTTACTTCAAATACTACCAAAACATCAGCTATTACTGTAAATAGACATTCCTACGTAATTGTAGTCTAACGAATCGATGTAATTGATAATGGTTTGAAGTAACTATCCCAAAAATTGTAACAGTATTTTTGAATATAGGTGGAATCGGAGTTATCCATCATCGTAGAAAGTTATACTCTTGTTAAAACTGTCTAAAATTCCGCTTTAAGACAAGTAGTAATGCCAACTAGCGAAACCATTGAGAAAAAAGAAATCATAAGTCTAGAGATATGGAACACTTTGTTCCTATGCTCACATTTTTATTCAGATGAGGCAGAATGTTTTATATCAAAAAAATCAACGCGTTAACTGCTTAGACTTGGAACCTAGGAAGTTTATTGTTGATTTTTTTGACCTCATCTGACCTACCTCATCTGACTAAAAATCTGAGCATAGGAAATTTAAAAATGTTTCATATCTCTAGACTTACTTATGATTTTTTTCTCAATGGTGGCGCTAGTTAGCATTACTACTCGTCTAAAAATAAAGTGAATACGTACTGAGTTACTTTATAATCTGATAGAGATGAGTGGAAGAAAAATACTATCGAGGTTATTATTAGCTCAGTTCAAAAAATAATCTCGAAAAAAAAATGTAATTGAGACCAGAGATTGATTGAGTAAGCAAAAAATCAAGATTTAACAGGAATAAGACTGTGAGCACCACTAACATTTAAACCTTCGGCTAAACATCAATAAAATCTGACATTTTACAGCAATCATTACTAGCAATCATTGACAGGATATAACCATGAATGCTTACATTGTCCTACTACAATCCAGTCATAAAACCTACATCGGAAACTCCAATATCAATGCGTACATCTGTTGCGCAAACGCAGTCCGTTTAGACGTAAAAACGCATTAAAATTCGTGTTAAATGAGCGGAAATAAGAGTTGTGTCGGAGAATAAAGCCGTCATTGACATAGCTTGTAACTATCATCGACACGAGTACTTACCAACTGCACACTGAAAGTTATTGGTTTGAGTTCCACTGTTGCACGGTACGGCGAAAGGGACTTTGCTTTTGGCTTTTTGCCGTATCGTACGACATTGGAACCCAAACCGACATTTTCGCATCATGCGACATTCGATTGCATTGATGACGGAGTGACATGTTAGTACAATTCAAGGTACATATTAACTTTGCTGTTTTCAAGCCATCTTCCTTTCTACCTAAGTATACGTTATTAGTTATATAAGTTATTTTGTTTTTTAAATTATTTATCGGCTCGCTTTTTACCTTTATCCCTAAATCCACTATTTAATCAAAGAAATATAGATTTAGGGCATTGTGTGCCATTTCACATTTTCTATTCAGTAGTAACTTCTGAAGTCAAAAACATTATTCCGATGGTGCCCTGTAGCATACTCCAATCATCAATGAACTTTAAGATCAATAACGATTTATTTTATTCTTCATTCCAGTGATCTACAAAAATTCTACAGTTAATGACGAAGAAAATAATGAATAAATAAATAAATAAATAAATATCCTTGGACATTTCACACAACGCCATCTAGTCCCAAGCTAAGCAACCTAATGATTGTGTTATGGTAACGAGATGGCTGATAAACTACTTATATATATATTTTTTTTTTTTTTGTAAACACATACTTATTATAGATAGAAGAACACCCAGACTCGGAACAAATACTTGTAGGTCGTACAAATATTTTTTCCGTGCGGGAATCGAACTGGCGACATGCTGCGCAGCAGTCAATCGCTCAACGACTGCGCCAACCGTGTCGTCAAATGATACTTAACACATTATTTTATTCTTCATGATCCAAAAATGATCTTCAAAAATTGTCTAGGTAATACAAGCATTTATTACTTAACACTTTGGCTGCCATACGAGTATACTCGTAGTAACAGTATACGCGTAGGTTGGCAGTCAATCGAGAAAAATATCGTCTCGTGTAACAAAATCCAATGGAAACGTGCCATCGTAAACCTGTATACGCGACAAGCTCCAGCGACAACAGCTCCAATACTCGCATAAAGTACTTATACGTGTGTAATTCACCGATTAATTAAAAGTTATACAGGCGTGACCGGTGTAATTACCAAGAGACTTGTGTTACGTTTAGTGCATTCACTTTTATTGGCCCGCCTTTATGCCTAGCTAAGAAAGTGGGTGAATTACCCAGTACGATCGTTAAGTTTCTTTATTTCAAATTGCAGTTCAGAAATTAATCGCGGTTTATGTTGAATGTGAGGTCATCTTTGGTACTTCTAAATGCGTAATGTTAGAAATTAATTTCGATACATCTCATTTTGCAATAAATTATAAACTTATAGACTTTTATATATATATATGACCACAAGTTTTATTAACACGATCTCCTAAAATCAGGAATATCAGAAATTGTTCAATGAGTATTTGGTAACACATGTATTGCTCCAATTACGGAGATATCCATCGATATCACCAGATTAACTGTGTTCGCACTACTGATGCGTTAACTAACATACCCTGAATGGTCAATACGCCGGAATGTTCAGAAGTTATCAGCAAGTACTTAACACAGTAGGCATACCGCATTTGTACTTGTAAAGTCAAAATGAATAAAAGAAGGACACAGAAAATTTAACAAAAACTTATATTGATAATATTTGAAGGATTTGACAGACGAAAACATTGCAAGAATGATTCTATATTATGAGGTGTAGAAATAGTTCTAATAATTTCCACAAGTAAGTAATGCAATGCAAGTAAGTAAGTAAGTAATGTAAGTAATGTAAAGTAAAGCTACTGACAGACGTGCTCATAGCATCGTGCTCGTGTTCGTTGCATGAAAGCATGCTTTTATTGAGCAAGTGCTCATTAGTAGCATGTGTGACTAGTAATGAGCATGCTCATTTCTAGTACATTTTCGAGTAAGCATACTTTTTATGAGCATGTGTACCTTTAAGCTACTGACACACATTAGTACCACGAAATCATGCTTTTATTGAGCAATTGCTACTTAATAGCACAACATTGCTAGTAAAGGTACTGACACACGTGCTCATAAAAAGCATGCCTATAAGCACGCTTACTCGAAAACATACTAGAAATAAGCATGCTCATTACTAGTCACACATGCTACTAATGAGCACTTGCTCAATAAAAGCATGCTTTCGTGCTAGCAATGAGTACGTCTGCAGTAGCTTAAAGGTACTGACACACATGCTCATAAAAAGCATGGATATAAGCATGCTTACTCGAAAACATACTAGAAATAAGCATGCTCATTACTAGTCACACATGCTACATGTTGGAGGAGGCTTTTACCGCAATAGGCGGCCCTTACACCTAACAATACTAACCTTAATTAAGTACAAAACTAACGTTACTAACACATAAATAAACAAGTACACAACACGAAATAGTTGATAAGAACTACATGCATACCTAAGGGATATATAAATAAAGCTAATTATGTATTATGCACTCGAAAACATAGGTACTAGAAATAAGCATGCTAATTACTAGTCACACATGCTACTAATGAGCACTTGCTCAATAAAAGCATGCTTTCGTGCTAGTAATGAGCACGTCTCTGTAGCTTAATGAGCAATTGAGCATGCTTATTTAGAGTATGTTTTCGGGTATGTTTTCGATGCTTTATATAAGCATGTGTCAGTAACTTTAAGAATTACAATGCTGGATATATCTGGTCGTTCTGGAATTCTCCTTGACAGATTCATACCTATTTTCCGTCTACTCAGAACCATATTCAGCCCAGAAAATTACCAAGCTTAACATTATAGGTCACTAAAGAATCATAAAAGCGACAGAAAGTTATTATGGTTCTAATTTTAGGTGAAGTTAAACTAATTTGACCAACAGAGAAACATTCCGAAATAGAATGCCATAACACTTAACTGAGGAGGAAACTAAAGCAAATCAACATGTTCACGCTTGTGAACTTGTTGGTAATAACGTTTCAATAAAGAAAATTAATATTAGCCCTAAAATTCCTGCTGCTACTAAACATGGACCATATCAAATAGAATCTGGTCATTTGAATGATCGTGAAGAGTTTGCCCCATTTATTATCGGGAAATAATAAAGCTTCCGAAAAACAAATTAACTTGCAACGATCTATGGTTGACTTTACTAATAAGCTGTGTTAAAATGAATTACCGAAGAAATAATACAAAAATAACCGAAGAAAATTATGTGCCTTTAACAATCAAACATGATTACAATTCTACGAAAAATAATCTTTATTTTAAAATAATAAACTTCATTTTTAAGTATGCTCATATTTTTTTTATGCTTTTATTACTACACTATAATAACACTCTTGACTCGCCAATGATTTTTGATCACTGAATATGCACTGAATGGCGTAATTTGATCACAGAAAGATACTTGTGATACCTATTTTTCTTTTACTGTTTTTCGCTGATTTCAACATAATATGAGAAAAGAAAGACAGTCTGTTCTTTAGTAGGAGCAACACGGAAGAACTCAACGAAGTTAGCGTAGGCGCAATGTATGAGTTTGTTCAATCCAAGTAAACACTACAACGTCCTACACCTCACAAGACCACAGAAACGAGACAATTCGAGTATCACAGCAATGAGTCACGTCCGGCTAATTGTTAATAAACAGTAGCAATGGCAGAGGCAAGCAGCCGAGGTGGTCTTTGTTCAACAAGTTAACACCTACTCCCGCCGAATGAGCTTGATAAATGTTTTTATTACTGTGCACCACAAGTGCAACAATTCAACCAGAGAAAATTACTTTGTGCATAACGAAGCTCAAACAATGAATGTTACGGTGTGTGACGAATCCAGGAGACCAGTATTGTGCTGTACCACACAATATCTACAAAATGGCACCCGCTGCGAACAAGGACACAAGTCTAGAATGCGTAGTTTCTAGGAATTCGACAGTTGCAACGTGGTTGGTTAAAATTTTGGTGACGTTTTGTAGGGGCGTGCTTTCATTCGTCATTCACTTTATCATGCAATCGAAAGTTCGGAGGAGTAGTACTATTATTGTTAAAGGTATTTTTAATCATAATATTCATAGATTTTTATATAGGTACCTATGCAAAGTTTACCTACTTAGCTAATCAAAATGAGTTCTTAATAATACCAGTTTTTTGGCTAAAATTGTATGCTAATTATTTAATATTCCATTAACATTCACAAAACTAAAAATGAATTTGAAATAAGGCTTTGAGTACTAATTAATGAAATAACAAAAGTAGCCAGACCGTAGCATATTTTTTTTTGCTTTATGAATAAGTCAAACGCAGATCACTTGTAAAGCAAAGGCGAAAAGTTTTTTTAATTTATATTTTATGTTTCAAAATGAAATGAGTTAAACTTAAAACCTTTTTTGGTTTCATGCTCTAAACAGCTACCTACGCATAACAATGCAACTGCGTGAGCTGCTGACTTCAACACAAATATGTCCACAATTCGCGACGCTACCCCATAAATTAAAGAGATAAATGGTTCACCAACAATGGCTAAATAAACCGTCCTGTTTCTTATAACACTCGAAAATAAGCTTTGTTTGGTAGCACCGTAAAAAGTTGAAATGTCCATACGCGAGGACTTACAATGGATCAGAATATTTAAGGGGAGTTTAATAAACGCGTGGGCACGCCGATTGTTGCAAAAAATTTGAGCGCAGCATTCGATACACTATTTTATGGACACTTTTGGTCTATTAAATATCTTTAGCATGACATAATACCATTGTGTTCTGGTTTCTATATTGCAAGTTATTGGAATAGAGTTTTACGAGTCTATATTTGGGATAACACAACTTTATCGGTAGGTTTTCATTCCCACATGCATATATTATATTATTTTAATAAGATATTTATGTGACTTTTATATTATTTGTTCATTTATACACACTCAATAACATTGTGGTTATTTGATGGTACTTTCCTTTCATAAACCTATTTTATAACACTTTTGCTCGTAAAGGGTCTCTTATTTCACCAATTTCAATATCGTAACGTATGTCATTACGTACTTGTGCGTTATTGTAATGTAAAACTCACGAGTTTCTTTAAAACGTAGGGTTTATCAAGATGCTCCGTCTAAAATGAACGGTACTTTTTAAATCTTACCAAAGAGTTTTTATGTCAGAAAAGTGGCCAACATTTTATGAATAAAATTAACTTTAGGAGATAAAATATAAAAAATAAACATTTAATTTAATTAATTTTATCTGTAAATTTATCTGTATCAAAAACAAAAAAAAAATTACTTAATTAGTAATACTGGCTGTTTTGTGCCTTTGCCTTAGAAAAAAGCGCTGATGCGCGCGCATCGCTAATTTGTGAACAAGTAAAAATTATTCCGCGCGCTTTTTCTTTTCGCTGTATTGTTTTTATTTGAAAATGTCGTCAAGAAATGATGAATTTATTCATTCGAAACCGCCAGAAGTCTCAGAGGCAGCGAAAAAGGCTACTCTAAGCCTCTTGCCCGAAAAATCGACCGACAGATACAAGCGTATCAAAATTTCATCATATGGAAAACAAGCAAAGATGCAAACTCATTTTCAGAAAGTGTGTTTTTAGCCTATTTCATGGAACTTTCTCAAAAATATAAGTCCAGCATTGTGGTGCTACTATTCAATACTAAAAAGCACTGTGAAAACAAAACATGTTATTGATATCAAGTAATACTCCAACTTGCTGGCATTTCTAAAAAGACGCTCAAGTGGCCATGTGAGTAAAAATTCGAAAGTATTTTCGGATTCTTCTCGCAAATATGTTATAAAACGTCGTATGACATTCGTGCGCTTTGGTAATTACAGCCTCTGCTTTCTTGTAGCAATAGCGCCTGGGCTGTAATTTTCAACTTACCGCACTTATATCATAATGTACTATTATAACACATTTGCTCGTAAAGGGTCTCTTATTTCACGAATTTCAATATCGTAATGTATGTCATTACGTACTTGTGCGTAATTGTAATGTAAAACGCACGGGTTTCTTTTTAATAAGGTAAAACGTAAGGTTTATCAAGATGCTCCGTCTAAAACGAACGGTACTTTTTAAATCTTAGCAAAGAGTTTTTATGTCAGAAAAGTGGTCAACATTTTATGAATAAAATTAACTTTGGGAGATAAAATATAAAAATTCTTTAATTTAATAAGAATAAAAAAATAAAATAAAATTCTTTAATTTTTTTTTTTTTATTTAATTAATTTTGACAACAATAAATTGCAACAACAACAAACAAAAACAAAAAAATAATAATTTACTTTATTAGTAATACTGGCTGTTGTTGTGCCATTGCTTTTAAAAAAAAAGCGCTGATGCGCGCGCATCGCTAATTTGTGAAGAAGTAAAAATTATTCCCCGCGCTTTTTCTTTTCGCTGTATTGTTTTTATTTGAAAATGTCGTCAAGTAATGATGAATTTATTAATTCGACACCGCCAGAAGTCTCAGAGGCAGCGAAAAAGGTTACTCTAAGCCTCTTGCCTGAACAATCGACCGATAGATACATACAAGCGTATCAAAATTCCACCTAAGGAAAACAAGCAAAGATCCAAATTCATTTTCAGAAAGTGTGTTTTTAAAGATTTATTCGTTTAAGAAAGTCCGAGTTTTATTTATTTCCTCGCAAATATGTTATAAAACGTCGTATGACATACGTGCGCTTTGATAATTACAGGCTCTGCTTTCTTGTAGCCCTCGCCTACGGCTCGGGCTAGCAATATCGCCTCGGTTGTAATTTTCAACTTACCGCACTTATATCATAATGTACTATTTACGACACACTTTTCATAAACACGATTTAAGAACTTTATTCCATACACACGATTAAAGACGACAAATGAAATATTAAAACATAGGTACATAACTGTTCAGTTTATTTCTATATTTAAACGTGAAGCTGTACCTAAATGGACTTGAGAAAACAAAACCACGGAAATCCTGATTTCACAGGTAACCCGAAGTACTAGGAACCCATAGTTTCAAGGAGTCACTCTTAAAATAAAATTAACCCAAATATCTACATCGGTATTGAATGATTCCACCTTAACATTGGTTTCATAAACTCTTATAGAGATCACAAAGCCGAGTTCTCATAAAAACGGCCATGTATAAAATAAGTGTTTACTTTGTCGGTGGGAGTGCTTTGAAGTGGCTTCCATTTCTGTTCATAGCAACCCTTCTAACATGTGCGGAGATAAAGATGAAATGTTACTACTTGTACAAGTATACTCTTTCCCTTTCAAGATTATAATCGAATATTTTATTTGGTTACGTCTTGGAAAGTTATGTACTTGTTGCTGAAAATCGAGACGCTGATAATTTACTCGGTAAATGTTCATAAAAGTCTACAAAAGCCTAAGGATAGACCTGCGCGTAGGGTTGCCAGGCCCAAAAATAGAAAAGCCGGACACAGATTCATATTTAGCAGGAAAATTTGGCCTGAAAGCCTGACACACTGGTTTTTAAATTAACAAAAAAAATGTTTACTTATAAATTTATAATTGTGTATTTATTACTGTTATCATTTGAGACTTACTCTACTGAATGAATCATATTTTGTTCTTACTAAAATAATTTGTAAATTTTTTACATTGAAAGTAACTAAAACAATCAGCCTTATCATTTGTACATAAATTATAGGTAGGTGTAACTTTCCAGTTTACAAATCTTTGCTTCACACTACTTAATTAGATAAACAAAATGTATATCATTAGATAGTTACTAAATCAACGGCATCTTTTGGCGGGGTGAGGTTGTACCAAAAGCTTAACAAAAGCCGGACACCTGGCAACCCGCGCGTAACATTGTTGAGAATTGAAAAGTGTGTTGACACTCAGTCAGTGCTACTCAACTTAACAAATGTCAAAACTGCAAGTTCTCATGTGAAGACACCGTTGGTTTCTTAGTTTCTTACAAAAACAAGGAAACGAAAAGTGTGACAGTTGTAAAATTTTTGACGGAAATGACTTTAAGTTTTCTTTGGAAGGTCAACGGTCTGTCACACAGTGTATACATCATAACGCATGATCATATTTACAGTCATTATGATTTCTAAGTTTAAAAAAAGATTTATCTAGAAATGTATAATTGAGTAACGTGTTAATAATAAAAAAGTCTATGCCCAAAATACAATGATGTGAAAAGAACGGTATTCCTTTACTAAAAATCGATTTAAACCTTGAGGTCAAATCTAAAACAAAAGGCAAAACTTTCACCAAATTCCTTCGATCGCTAAATGCCAATGGTTTTCCAGCCAATTACCTCAAATCTCTAGAAGCTAACTTATTAACGAAAGCTCGATCCCCTGCACCTTGCACTCTGACATCACAAGATGGATCTGCCGAGTCCCCGTCCACAAATTACATGAAGCAATTTTACCCACAATCTTAGCAATGACATTACTGCAGCCAGCGGAATCTCATCCCAACCCACGATGTTTGGTTGTAAACTATTGTGGAGGTACGAAAGTATATTGACAGTTGACAATTTACGGGCAAAATATAATTATGTAGGTACCTACGCATGGATAAGGCACTAGCAACTACTATTATTGTGTTCAATTTATTAACTCTAGAGAGTTCATAAATTAAACACAATAATAGAGTAGTAAAGTTTTAGATGTTAGTCAACTAACATCTAAAACTTTAACCTGAGCCGAAGAATGGAGCTATTTGATTCACATGTAAAGTTTATGTTCATTTTAACGTAGTAATATCGCAACATCAACGTCCTAACTTTAGCAGTTTTATTAACGCTATATTTTATAGACTTCTAATACTTTAGAAGTTCAGCCAAAACGAATCTCCGTGCGAAAACTTGCAAAATTCTTGACGAAACTTGCAATAAAGAATAAGATGCATGTCCTACATGATGTATAAATGTTGCATCAGTGTTTCTTTTCATTGATACACATAAAACGTTTCCAAGGTTAGATGTAATTGCTGTAAACATTTCGAAATACACTTTAGATTTTGCGTTAATAGTCGCAATTCTTTTAATTGCTGCTTTAGCTATTTTATCTACTAATGTAACCTAAGTCGGGATGAAATTTATTTTGTACTACTTCAGGCTATTATACTTTTCGCGACTTTCATAACTCCATGGTATCTCTCCCTATAAAAGAATTCGTCCACGCATCGCATCCTACCCTCTGCTATACATCCCTTTGAAATTTTAGGGGAACGCAATCATTCCCTTTGATTCCTGTTCCGTCCTATTCAATTAGAAGGCGTCTCTAACTGACTTTTATAAAAAATAGTTTCCTAGTTAGATTTAGACTCTGCAATAAGGAAAAATCACGGTCATTATTATTGCTTACCACAGAATATTAAAGCTACAGTAGTTTATCTGGGCAGTGACCTTGAATTAATTACCTACGGCCGCTCGGTAGATAAATAAAATACCTACGCGTCGTCCGTGCGTAACTGCCGCGCACTCGAACTGTTGCGTACTCGAATATACTGAGATTTCACCAGTTTTCTATGAAGATAAACTACTGTGACATAATTATACTGTGCTATTACTAACGGTCCCATGATTATTTACTATTTGGTTTGCCAAATTTATGTTTCAGGAAGCTTTTCAGGAAATATAAAATGCAAGTCATTATTTAAATTCATGTTTTGTTATCAATTACTATATCTTTGAATGAAAATAAGGTATAATGAGGACTATAGGAAAAATCTTGTAGCATAAAAAACAGACACTATTTATTATTTTGAAATGTACACACGGCTACTCATCAAGCTATACATTTCCAGTTTACACTGACCTCTCATTGTAAGGAAATCCTATACAATGCGAGATCAGCTTATACCTACTGGAAAAATATAGCTTGATCTGTAGCCGTGCGTACTTACAATGTCGCAATTAGAAACCATCTTGAAGAAGGCAACAATTACGGATAAGACATATCGATCGTTTAACGATGTCAAACCCTTTCAAATAAAAGGGTTAGTAATTGCGATAAAAAGCCCTTTCAAATCTTGAGAGCATTCGATGCTCATGAAAAGCTTAACGTTCCCAAATCATGCACGCTTTTAGACTAAAACAAATTGATGTGCATTATTACTCAAGATTCGCTTCCTTCCTGGAGTCTGTCAAATGTGCCAACGAAAAGCGAACAATAGAATCTCTATTGTAGCATTTTCACAAATCCCGTACTGACATAGTCACTTCCTGTATCTCTGAGCCGTATTATCTGGGGATACCGAATCGGGTCAGTGCAGTGAGAATGGTGTGACTACGAAAACTACGAATTTATTTATTCACAACAGCAAGGAACAATATTCCTTGCTGTTGTGAAACAAATAGTTTCAATAATAATATTTATGAAGGTACAATACAATATAATACAAAATCATTTATTGTCACAATTAGCATTATTATTTGGAGCCCCTTTAAGCAAACAATGCCTGAATTAGGCGACTCCGCTCTTCCTTAATATTGGAGTAATACTTATATACCAACTGTGAGCTACTATAAAATAATGAACTATGAAGTGACACTTGGAATTATTTAGTTTAAATTTTGTTGTTGATGAATTAAATATTGAAAAAGTTAATTAAATTTGTTAAATGAAGTTAATAACAATAGATAGGTAACACAATTTCTTGTCGTTGTACGTGGAGTAATGTATGGTGAAAATACATTATAGATAGTATCATTTTGCTTCTTATATCATTCATTATTAACTTCTCCATTTTATTCACTCAGTTTGTACCTACTGTTTTATTATGGAACTAAGACCACCCAATTCAGTGTCGTTAAACACCATTTTGTCCCATCATCTCTTACGACAACAGACGCATAGATTATGGCCATTCATTTAACGGTTACAAGCACGTTTCATTATGGAAGTTTACTAAGAAACACCGGTGATAAAATTCACACTTCGTACACCTAAAAACAGGCAAAGTTCACACTTATGGGCAAACGGTCGCATGAGTTTGTTCCGGCCTAATGAGGCGGCATCATTCATTGCGCAAGCGCAGAGACAGCGCCGGCGCATTCGCCATGCTCCGGAACAAATCGCACCCGAATACGGGCGTTGTTGTGGATGATGGTGTGATTTTAAGTCATAATTGAAATAAATTGGTCGCTTTCGACTAGGTTTTGTGTGAAAGTTGGTATTGATTTGAATGAGTAAAGAATGCTTACTTTAACAAAAAGTTAGGGGACATCTATCTATCTTCTTTATTTTAAAAATAAAAAGAGAAGTCCTGACTGACTGACTGATTGACTGACTAATCAACGCCCAGCCCAAACCCTTGGACAGAGGACTTAGATGAAATTTTGCACAGAGGTTTCCTTTTATAATGTAGACAAGGAATATGGAAGGAATTCCCGGTAATACGTTCCCATGGGATATTTTCCGACATCCACGCGGGCGAAGCCACGCGTGAAGTGCTAGTCTTCTATATAAATAAAAAGAGAAGTCCTGACTGACTGACAGACTCACTGTCTCATCAACGCCCAGCCCAATCCCTTGAACCTAGAAAAGTGAAATTTTGCACAGAGGCTCGCTTTATAATGTAGACAAGGAACAAGGAAGAATTTGTCGGTAGTATGTTCCCATGGGATATTTTCCGACATCCACACGGGCGAAGCCACGCGGGTAGTGCTAGTAACAAATAAAGGCTTATGGCACTGCAGTGGGTGAAGTCGAGCTGTGGATGATGATACCTATGACATAAATGAATATTACATCGCCTTAAATTATGCATGACCAGTGATAATTCTTAAAGATTCAGTTTATGGAACCGGGTCAGTTTTCTTTAGTCCAGAAAATTCTTTTTATTATATAGAAAGTTGCATCAAACCAGTTGCTGTTCTTGTTTCATACTGTTTTTCTTATTTATCTGTACCAGTTGAAGTGATTAAAACACTCCACTGATTTTTGGATAGGAAGCATTTTTATGTATCTTTGAATAACTGTCTCATCCGGGCCTACTTAAATCACTGAATCAATAGTCTTTAATACACACATTTGAATTAATTACCTATGAATCTTACCGTTAATATTTACACAATACTCAGCTAGAAGTATTTTCCAATACGTCGTCATGCATAATAAGTAATTAAGTACTTACTATTACCCATTGAAAGATTCTAATCGTGCATTTATAATGCCTCATTATCGGTTAATGGCTCTCAAATTAGTTAATATTTATACAGTGTTATTTATTTTATTACGGGACATGACACTTTCGTACATAGGCATTATTGATTTCCGTTGAAATACAATTTGTCAGAGATGTCTAAAGGTTGTGTACGGCACTGAAACGTGGTCGCTCACAATGGGCCTTATTAGAAGCCTAAAGTCACCCAAAGGGCAATGGAGAGGGCTATGTTTGGAGTTCTATCCGCGTATCGGTAAGCGTAGTGCGGGACGTCCCCCAGCTAGATGGACCGACGACCTGAAGAAAGTGGCTGGGACAGGCTGGGTGTGGAAGGGTATTGCGGCGCGTCCAGCAGTGGATAGGCTGAGTTGATTGATTGATGCTTGAAGTTCCCCTACGTGATCGAATCAGAAATGAAGAGATCCGCAGGAGAACCGACATAGCCCGAAGATTTGCAAACTTTAGTGTCAGTGGGCAGGGCACATTGCTCTCAGAAAAGATGGCTGATGGAGCCGAAAGATTCTAGAGTGGTGGTCGCGTACCGGAAGACGTAACGTTGCGTTGGAAGGCCTCCCACAAGGTAGACTGATGACCTTGTAAAGGTTGCAGAAATCCGCTAGATGCGGGAAGCACAGAACCGGTCGAAGTGGCGGTGCTTGGGGAAGACCTATGTGCAGCAGTGGACATCTTTCGGCTGAAATGATGATAATGATGATGAAAAGGTGCGATGGAATAGAATAGACAACATGTGTTCTTCCTAATGGAACATTAAAGAGAATTAGCGAAGTCAAGAAGTGTAACAGAATCATCCATGGCTTGTCAAACACATTATGATTAGGACACCATTTCCCCACGACAGTTCATCACAGAATTCTTACAAGTATAGCACATTTCGATAAGCTGATATATTTATGGACAGGCTAAAGACTTACTGATAAAGCCAAGCCTTAATTGAGAAACGGAATAACCAAACCATCGATAAAATCACCAAGATTTATGGTAACAACTCTTTTACGACAGATAAAAATAGTGGACGTCAAGTCAATCAAGGTAAGTCTTAACACGTAAACGGCAGTAGTATATCGATTTTAAATGCAAATCCGAACAGCTGTTTATCGTCTGAATGATTGCATTAAGCTTGTTTCGAGCTTAATTACGTCGTGTGGGCGAACGTTCGGTTTCGTCTTGAGACAAACGCCAATCTAGGAATGACAGACTTACGACTGGTACGGATTGTAGGACAAAAACCGGTGTTAATTAATTAGATGATGTGATAGTGGAAAAAAGGGTTAGTCGCTAATGGTTGGAAGGCTAGTGATGTGAATAGGATTAGAGTGAATACTTAATTGTATTGAGGTTTGACATGGAAACCCGACAGTGTTTGCTCGCTGTGGCTGAGATTTAAGGGTTAACCGTATAGGGATAGAAGTTAATGGAAATGTGGAATTAGAGCGTGAGATCTTCGTCTCTATTTATGTTATTGAATTGTTTGCCACGATGATGTTAATACAACAGTAAAGAAGGAATTACCTAAGTACTTTTGTTTTTGCTAACTTTGAAACTTTTTTTTTTTTTGAGGAGAACATGGTTTCATTAATGATAATTAATTTCTGCGGAAAATTCTACGAGAAAACATGAAACACTATAAGATATTTAGCTTTACGTTCACAAAATAGCTTTTTATAGTATCATTGAATGCGATTCCCAGTCCTATTTAAATATAAAATTAAATTCAATAACACCCATAAAAACTGCGATTTACCTTCAATTGAAGACACTCGTATATATTTTACTGCATGAGGGTACTTTATTCCACTAACAGTAGTTTATGATGCATTTTAAAAGTATATTTTTTATCAATAAGTCGCATCATCATTTTCAAGGGGCCGCTGTCAGTTAATAAATAACGCTCAAGTCAATTCGTCACACTTTTTACATCTATTATTGTCAATTATTATAAATTTAAAATATAGGCAGCGTGATTTTTTAACAACAAAAGATGGGTTAAATTCAATGAACTTTCTGTTTTGTAATGGCTTTTATTTAGTTTAGTAACAACAATAGTTTGATTTGTTGAACGTTATGGCATGTTGTTCATAGCAATTTTTTCGCCTGATGCACTTTTGTTGGCACATCAGCTACATTCGAGCTTTTACCTACTAACGCAGATCATAATATCTTGTAAATACAAGATATTTTGATTTTAGTATAAAAAGGTAAAACCTAAAGCCGTTTATTGTATGCGTGTGCAATGTGCTGGTTAATAGCTGCAATGGTAATGCTTAAACTAGATCATTATCCAATTTTGTACCTATTGTCATTCAACCTTTCCACCAATAATGGTGACATCTTTCTCCATTAATTATACTTTGACCATAACCAACATTGGCTGCAATATTTGCCACCACAATCAAATAGTGTTTGACCTATCACGCTAAGAAAATAAAAACGCCTCTATACTTCAAATGCCAAACGTTTGTTTCTTTGCTTCCTCGTGAAGATTGAACGGTATCTTATGTGAGTATTGGAATCTAAAACAATAAAGATAAGAACTCTTTGATCAGTTTTTGCTTTTAGTTTTATGAAAGTATGCCAAACAAAACCACATGATTGTATTGACTTAGATCATCATAATAATGGTTGAACGTGAACCGCACTTTACTAAGAGGCTCTTGGGCTTCTTATGCAAATCATAGAAAAAAAATAGGTGAGTACCTATAAAGCGTATCAACATCTTGATTTGCTCTTGTTTTCTTAGACCTGCTTAACTTTCTGTGAAAACTTCCAAAATGCTTGTATTTTTAGAACAAATTTCTCACTCAATTTAGCCAACAAGAACATTATATGTAGGTATTTCTTACTAGATCCAAAATATTTCCAAGAATTATTGTCATCTATAGAGTTTTTTTGCAAGAAACGATTTATAACATTCTTGTAAGTTATACATTTGTATCAGGCCATTATTTAATTTTCTTCTTGGTACTTTGTCACCACTGGCACTGAAAGCGTGCAAGCTGCAAGATTTAAAAAGTGAAAAAAAAAGTGAAAAAGTATTCTGTCGTTTGAGCTTAAAAAACATCTTCAATTGAGTCGCGTTTTGTCAAGATAATATCTAATCATAGTATTGGTCCAGTCAGACAAGTCCTGGCAAGCCCAGTCTTATTTTCATTTTGCATAGATAACATAAATTTTCACTCCCACGGAAATCCTCCAACTATAGTGCCACATCGCGAATTACGCACATTCTACCCAAAACATAGGGCCAAATGTTTGTTCTAACTTTACGTCGAAGGGCGCTAAAAGGTTTGCAAATAGCCGTTAAGTAACGCGTCAACTGAGACAATGACGTCTGTTTTACCGACGCGTCTGACCCCTGTTTGTTGACGTGTGATTCCCAGGAAAACTGGGTTATAATGTAATTTGAGGTGTTATGAACGGTTTGGTTTTGATCTAGTTTGTTAGTTGGGAATTATGTCAGAGAATTGAGAAAAGTGATATACGGTTGCAGCGGCTACTTTTATGCAACTTCGTCACCGGATTGGTATAATTTAATAGAACTAGCTGTGACAAAGTGAATTCTCAAATGCCTGTTTCAGAAAATAGTTCTGTGGGATAGACCATAATGAAACCTAAAAGCCATCATTGCAGGCTTTCAAGGAAAATTAAGGTTGCCCGAGGTTTAGCCATCGTAAAATTGTATCTGTTCTCATACAAAAAAAGTGTCTTATTGGAAAGCGGAGACCCTTATCTTATATGAACGCAAACGACTAATAGTTATTTATGCAACTGACGTATAATAAGGGGTAAAATAGTAAAACACTCATGTGATACTATTACAACACTCGGCTTCGCCTCGTGTGATAAACCCACATTCGTGTTTTAATACCTAATTATGTACAGTTGCATACAAGACTTTATCTACATCCTTGTTATCAATCCTCTATAAAAGGTTCTGAAACAGTTTTTTGCAATACTAATACTCGTACCGAACATGGCGGCCGGCGTCATAGTATACGACGTGAATTCGAATAAGTTCTTTTTAGGGTTCCGTACCAAAATGGTAAAAAAGGAACCCTTATGGTGTGACTCAGTCTATCTGTCTGTCTATCTGTCTGTCTGTCTGTCTGTATGTCTGTCTGTCTGTCTATCACAGCTGGATATCTCAAGAACTACTAATGCTATCAACTTGAAATTTGGAACAGTTTTAGATGACGTATACCCTTAGCGTATACCCAACTATTTTGGAAATAAGAAAGTAATAAAAATATTTATATTTTTTTGCAACAGCGACTGAAAGAGGGTCTTAAAAATTTAAAGTGGGGCTACTAGGGCATGTGGAGTATCATATGAAAGAGCGCTGTTTGCACATTCTCAAACATTTTTTTTCTTTTTTTAGGCCGCACAGTTTTCGAGTTTTGATGAAAAACGTAAAAAAAAATCTTATCTCCGAAGTTTGCAAAGAAAAAAATCTGAAATTATTCTATGTGATAGAAGTTTATGTAAAGATTACAGGAAAAATAAAACGATGTTTCTAAATAGCACACTTTTTCAGAAATCGGAACGGAACCCTCGGTGCGCGAGTCCGACTCGCTCTTGACGGTTTTTTTTTAAATTACGGCGCTGTTGTAGTGAAACGCGCGTGCATTACAATGTTCTTTTTTTGAAAACGAGTTGCATTATGAAATTCAGTACAACATTAAAGCACCCGTTTGGATGCTATTATGGTTACCATGGTTACTATGACACCTGGCTGTTTTAATGTTGGGAATAAGCTAACTGTTTCAGAAACTTTTTTATAGGATTTATAGCATGGGTGTAGATAAACGTATATACATTGCAGATGATTAATCATTTAATAAATACCCAACAAATCATAGATCAAAACAAATTGTATGAGCTTATAGTTACTTTATTAATAACCCATACAGGCGACAAAGTTATTAACAAAATGACATATCAATTAATTAACAAAAACTCGAACAATAAGCTGTCGTAAAACTAATTTAATATCTGTGAGCAAACAGTTTATTTGCCGATCCGCTATGGCGCCAGCTGTTGCGACGAGGGCAGCGGCAAAGAAGAGTCGCGTAAATAGCGCAGAAGTGATATTCAGGTTGCTTATGTAGGTATACGAAAACTACTATGGCTGACCAAAATTGCACTATGTAAGAGGTTTTTTCCTATGTGGTTTCTGAATTGCTTCTATAGCCAGTTTCAATATAGATAAATTTCCGACGTTAACGTTATTGTTCATATACATAGTTAAAGTATTTTTACGCATTAGAGTAGACATGTTTATAAAATAAAGGAACTTGCAGAAAATATTGTTATTAATTAAGTATCTACCATAGGACTCTAGTAGTTTTCGGAAGAATTATAATTATTATATAACGGCTGCTTTATTATGTAGATACATTTGTTAAAAATACCCCTTTTTGAGCCTTTTCAAAACTTGTAGGTACAGTTAAACTGATATTAAAGTTGGAATAATGACGAGAAAGCTTGTTCTCTTCTGTGATTTGTCGCGTCTTCATCTTTGCAGTATATTGCAGACACAAGTTTTTGTTTCGCCATCGATCGTCTCCTGGATGGAAGTCGTTTAATGGATTCAGAAAATAGAAGAATAAGTAACTGAACTTTTATAATAATATTTAACTTTGATTGACCATCAGTCACCGACAATTTAAAGAAGAATAATTTTTGAGTCGATCCGCATACATAACGACCGCTGGGCAAGCAGTCTTCTGGGATGAAGGCGCCGCCGAGGCCGGCCCAAGAAGATGTGGTGAGATGACCTAGACGCGTACCGCTCGCAAGGGTTGGATCCTGGTGGCCTTGGAAAAGAATGCTTGCAAGGATTTGTGAGAGCCTTTGCTCAGTTGTGCCTGTGGGACTGTGTAGGCAAACATAAAAACATTTCATTGAAAGCGTCTAACGGGCCTCTGCGAGTTGGCTTCGGCCCCTCGTACGCCTTCCAAAGGTCCGGGACCTCAAAGTCCCGTGATATGTCAAAGACAAAAAAAAACAATAAAAATAATAAATTAGCTTTTTGCAAAGAAACATTTCTGAATTCATATTTAGCTATACCGTATTCAGGGAGCCCTGAGATAATAGGTAAACAAACCATAAAAGTCCGTTCAACCGATTTTGACTTCTATTACGCTGGTGGCATGACAAATGGCAGCTGCAGTAAACAGTTGGTATTGTAACCACCATTGTTGGTTTTTTGCCTTTAGTGCCATCCTTAAGCCTACGGAATAGAAGTCAAAATCGGTTGAACGGACTGTAAACAACGTTTGTTTCAACGTCTTAACCCATTGTGAATACGGTATAGCTACCCGGTATTTTTTATGACTTCTCATAACATCACGCCTCTAATCCCCAAAGAGTTAGGCAGAGGTGCACTTATTAGTACAACCGCATTTCACCAGATAAGTTGAAGTCCCATAATTTTATCCATACCTATTAGTTATTCACTAAGAATATCTAATTAAATCTTGAAGCGCCAGGCGCTATCATTGCAGTTAGCTATTAGCTGCAATAACATGTCTAGGCTTTCAGATTACCATAAAGTAGTAATTTTATCAGTTGTAAATACTTCGTAAGAATTTCTTATGCATATTATCAGCTAAAAATACACTCAAGAAAAAAAAACATGTAAACACGTAAGAAATATTTAGTTTTTATAGTTTGATGTTAATTTGATCATGTGGTGTAGTTTAAAAGGTGTAGAATAACAATAAAAAAACCGGTCAAGTGCGGGTCGGACCCACACATCGAAAGTTCCGTACTTCAGTTTTATTTAGTTCAGATAAATGAAAATACTAAACGAAAAATATTTTCCATCTTAAATTGTAACAATCGCAAAGATAACTTTGTATTTCATAGTGATACTGTGAATTACAAAGCTATTTTTTGCAGTTGTAGACATTTAATCAAAATACCGTATGCATCGGATAGAGAAGTTTCAAATTCTTGTTTAGTTGTTGCGCGATATAGCTCGTACAAAAATGGTCTGAAACTGACGACTTTTACAGCCCCTATTTCTTAATTTTTTAGGATTAAAGAAAATAAAAATTATATTTTTACCGTGCTCGATGAGTTCTAGATAATGACATTGCAGGCTAAGAAAAAAAAACAAAATCAAAAGTTTATTGTATGGGGACTCCTTTAATTTAATTTTTTTATTTGTTTATTATTTGCTGTTATAGTGGCAATAGAAATACACAATCTGTGAAAATTTTAACTGTCTACATTACGGTTCATGAGATACAGCCCGCTGACAGATAGACGGACGGACGGAAGGACGGACGGACGGAGACCGGAGGCTTATTAATAGGGTTCCGTTTGGCACCCTTCGAGTACGGAACCCTAAAAATATTATATTTGACTGATTTTAGGAGCAGTCTTCTGATTTCAACATTGTCTTTTCTACGACTGATTGAAGACTTATCTACTAATAATGCAACTTTTAATCAAAGATCAAAATTCTAAACACCACTCATTACAAAACAATTTCGATACCTATACGAAAAGCAAATTGAACCCAATGAAATTTACATTCACCCGGCTAAGTACAAACTTTTAACGAATGAATTCCTCCAAGACGACCTGCTTGGTCCCTCGGCTATAAATATAAGATCATCTAATGCCATCATTCGGTGCGAGTCAAAGTGATCTCTAACGGAGATTTGGTCCGATGTCACTGATCGTATATTGTCGCCCGAGATGACTGCGATAGCGTATGATAATGTTGGGGTGAGATTCGTTCATGGGCGGAGCGAGAAGCGTTTAGTGATGATCAAATGCACATAAACTTACGCCTTATTCCCATGGGGGTAGGCAGAAACTGCAAAAACCTGCTACGTTACATACTAATACTCCATACTCCTTTTGCTTCGTAAATAACTAATAGACTTTTACTAGAACAATTTGGATCAAAATGAAAAATGTAGTCTCTGAACCTAACTACCTATAAGTACTTTCAGAATTACAAATAAACTTTGAAATTATGAAAGTATACAGTGAGAGTGTGTATTTTACTGTAGAAAGTTACAAAAAACACCTATGTAGCTTCATTTAAAAAAATATATGTAGCTTCATTTTTATTAAAGTTTATGCATCTTGGTGGCTAAGTTTGAGAAATACGAAATCAATTTAATCCAAAAGTAAAGGTAAAGTTGTAACAAATAATAACGAAAATGACTTTCTAGCAATCTCAAATTCACTTTTAAAACATAAATATTATTTAAAACAGACAAATAATTTTCCATTCGATTCAATCAATAATGCTAATAACGAATATAAATCAATGGACAATGATATAATATCACCAACGAAGCGGAAGACTATAAATTATTGATAAAGTTAATTTGAAAGACAATAATACCAATAAGCTAACGAATTGTATAATAAAGGTAAAGAGTATGTTGATTAAATTAGTTTCTATTGTAGTGTTATGCAACCTGACACTTGAATATTAATTTATGTAACAATAGTAACACTATCATTGATACCTACCATTAATTAATTTGCAATGTAATCTTCAGAAACACTTTGGTATGCTGATTGTACAGACGCCAGCAGGTCAAGCCACCCCAAACTGTCAAATTTTCCCAATCAACCTGGAACCTAATACTTTAGCGATAAAGATGAAAATCTATAAAAGAAATTTGACAGATTGTAGTAGCTTGATGTGTTGGCGTCTGTACATGAGTCAACCTAGTAACAATCATCGAATAGTCATCCTTGATAACTATTATACCGCAATATTATTTTCCTTTAGGTGCCTCCACTTTTATTTCACACTTTTCAAAACTGGTTTGATCGAAGATGAACATATTGAACATAGGATACGTTGTCATTATTTATTAGAAAAAGTAACAGTAATTATATAGCAAACACTGATATTATAAAGTGCAAATTCCTTTAATAACATCTCTATCGCAGTATTTAACTAACCGTTCTTGTTGATCAACTTAATCGAATCGATATGAAATAGAGATGTCGATTTTATATCTAAATCGAAACGCGAGATACATTAATTCATGCTTTTAATTCACTACATAAAATACACTGGCGCAGCATGTTCTCTATCTTATCTGATGTCATTTATAGGATTAGGGCTAGATGAGACAGATATCGAATAGATGGGTGGTTGTACACCAAGGAATGTTTGAGAGAAATCGTTCAATGAGTTTCTAGCTTTGTTTTTATGTTAATTAGTAGGAACCAGTTGAACAGGATTTGTGAACAAACTTCCGTTGGTAATGTTTGATGTATCATCACGGTACGTGGGTTCCTGTGACGTCAACTGTCTTTGTCTTTTGAAGTTAGACAGAAAGAGAGAAGATGATGCCTAAATGGTTTACCAAATTGAGTGAGAACTAAAAAATCATTTTAACAAACAAATGTAGTGCGGTCGTCGATGTTTCATTATTACTGTTCATGATGGAATGATTAAGAGCACAAGATTGTGTTAATGTATGAAGTCAACATGTCGACTTAAGTACAGATTTATTTAGTAGTTACACAGGATAAGTGTGTTACCTACCACAGACTAGTATCTACTTTAGAGATATCCTTTCTATGACGACAAATAAGATGCTCTATTTATGTGAAGATATCGAAATCAGATTACCATAATATTCATGAGAACATGAAACCTACATTAAAACAGTTTGCTCTGTGTGCTATTTGCACTTTACTAACTTCTCAATTTAATAAATAATTCAAAGTAAATGAACTTGACAATCTTACACATACATATCTGTTAAATTATGCATCAAATCGATTTTGAAGTAATTTTCAACCGCTTTTCAAACATGGTGGTCTCGGCGACCGCAAACTCGATAGCCAATGACGGGGAACGAAAGCCGCTAGTCCACAGAAATGAAGATATTCTTGTCCCATGATTGGTCGTTTTTATCAGGAAAACCATTTCAAACGTAGAATCAACCTATAAAGAAATAAAATCTAAAAATAAAGACAGAAAATAATTCGAGCCGGATTTAAGTCACATGTTGCTGGTTTACAAAGCTACTTTAAATGTTAAACTTATAAAAACAAGATTTGTTTATAAGGCAAAGGCTATGAACGGAACATAATGGCAATGAGCAAATTGTAGACTTGCACTTGCCATAACAGAATATAGTCTTGCAGTTGTAAAACCTGTCTATACGCAAAAAGTAAGCGATGGACACCGGCTCTACAGCGAAAGATGGTAACAAATGTGCTTTTTTGCAGACCAAGGGCCATATAGGAAATTATAGGTGACTCCTCTCCTCGAGTTTGCTGAAAAGCCTTGAACTTATTTGTATTCAACAATGTTGCATTAAAAAGTTGAATAATGAGATGCATTAATTAGTAGAAACCTTCGAGGTCTCATTATTTATTAAGATCAGCATTTGGGCTTATCAAATAAAATAAAATATCTTATGGCGTTAAAGAGCAACACTTTAAAGAAGATGTTAAACATTTTTGCGTCTCAAACTTAATGAATTTGCACTCGACTCTGATATTATATCTGAAGCATTAAATTTTCTCTCCTTTATCCCTTTTAAATCGGTATCCTTGTCATTTTTTCCTCTAGTAAAATTATATATTATATCTATATCGCGGAGAGTATGAACGATCGTTCAGCCGCAGAGGCGCGTGTCAATCGACAACGGACACCACTTTTGTTTTTTGTCTCCCGATGTGGTTTATACCGGATTTGGGCTCGTAACATTATCTGTTAGTGATACTAGTTACATCCTTTATGATAAATTTATCAGTTCATTTGGAGAAATGATTTTTAGAATGATGAGCTATATAATTTACCTACCTAGTCTGTCCGCGGTAGATATTATTTTCAAAAATGTTGGTCGCTGCTTTATACATACTGACCTACATCATGACAGAAATATTTATTCTGTTTGAGCAACAAACAAGGTTTCCTGTGAATCACTCTTAACAATATTCCCGAACAAATTTCGATGTTCAAACAAGATCCCAAACAGCTTCAAAATGTTTTATACCAAGTGGGAGTGTCAGTCATCATTCACTCCGAAGTACCTACATGTCTATACACGGCAATAAACTGGCCAACGCCTACATTTGTGACCACTTTACAGACGGACGGAACATCTTACACAATGTTACCTCTGTTCTTTAACAATCAACGCAACCAATCTTTGGTTTCTCCTTTCAACATGTCCACTTATTCATGTGTTGTGGTCATTGTTGCATGAATGACAACAATACGCTGTTATTAGCTTTGTCTAACGTTAATTTTAATTAACATGATTAGATGTTTCCGTATAAAACATACTCTGTAGGTTTAATCACTGCCAATTACTTTAGACGTATCCAATCGGTTAACTCCCCTTGTAAACTATCCCTGGAATATCATGATTGTTATAATTCTAATGAGTTTTTAATTTCGTCGAAGTCGAAGACTTAAAATGACGATACAATAAAATAAAGCGTGAGAATGTTCCAAACATTTCGTGCAATAAAAGCCAAGTGATGATATGTGTGAACTGCACAGCTTTAAAATGAATTTAAACTGCGTTGCATTGTTATAACAAATGACGAATAATCCTCGGCACAACGGATGAATGGGCGAAAGTTGGGCGAGTCCATCACGATCCACGGTTTATCATGCAAACGCACGATGTTTGTGTGGTTTTTTAGAATATATTATCATTATTCATTCCCTGTTTTCCTTTTCGGCCTTGATTCACCGTTTCAATCATGTCGTTCATGAGCATGTTAGATCAGAATATAATGAACCGGAAAACGTCGCATTTTTTGGTAAGCTGACGTCATAGTACCTACGAAGCGAATTTCAATAAATATACGAAATTGTTAACACAGTGCTAGATAAAAAACCATTTAATCGTTCATTATTAGAAGGCAGGAATCACACAAACAGAGGTACGAAAGGAAAAGAACCAATTCAAAATGAATCGAGTAAATTCCGGAAAAGTTTTTTTAATTACTTTTTGCGGTGCATTTCAAAGCTACAAATTTCATATTTTTCCTTAAACAATAAGAGGCATTAAACAGCATATTTCTCGAAATGATCTTCCATCGATAATATCTTTAGCACTGTCATGTAGCGATCCCTTTTCGCTGAAGAGGAGTGGCTAACAAATGAACCGGTGGGAACAAAGTGTAGGTGAATCATTAGCCATGATTTGCCTTATCGCTTTTAGGTCCTGAATACCAAGTAGGCTTACCAATGATGATTCAGTATACCGGGCTTTAGTCATCATGTGGAATTGTAAACGTGAGCTGGAAAATTTTACGACCAAAATTACATACATTTCACAAATGACGGGGTACAAGCCCTTCGCCTTCTCTTCCAAAAATACAAAATGACAAAAAGAAACAGCTTCCAGAATGTCAGTAAGAGCCTGCAATAAAATACTGTGAATACCTTTGAGAGAAACAGAACAATATTGTAACATAATTTACATTTCCGTCTAAACTTGTGGTTTCATTGTTTGTACATAAACATTACCGCCAAGTTTGCTAAAAAAGAGCCTCTTAAGGCCGCCCTCTTAGATCAACTTACCACTCACTAAACTGTCTTAAGATAATAAGTATTGAAACCCTTTAGAAGGGTGCGGGCAAGAGTCAATATTTGCAAATATAAGACGTTATTTAGATGCAAGACACGATCGTCTGCCCCCAGAGTCGGCCGTCCAGCCTTCTTATGCAAATCTCGCCATATCTCCGACTATTCACTAAGAGGTTTATTTGGCGAGGTCCTTTGAAACTCTTCAGAGTGTGGGTGTATTAAATTTTTCATAACCGCCACTTCACTTGGGAGTGCGTTTATTATATAGCTACTTTCCGCATTCGGCGCTCGTTATTTGATGTTTTAAAATTTTCGCACAGAAAGTTGCACTCTGGAATTTCGGTCGTGTAAAGCTTTAACGAATATTGTGTAATGTATGTGAATTTTTGCTTTGTTGTTAGTTTTCATGTGTAAAACGTTAAATAAAAAGCGCTTTGCTCTTTATTGTTCAAGTATTATTTCAATACCGTCTACTGTTTTCAGTTTAAAATGTTTGGGAGTAAAGGCAGGTATTGCGAAAAGAATATGGTTCCGTTACGTGTGTTTGAAATTGGCCGTATTACAAGAAAAACACGCACGCTTTTGGTTATCAACGTATCTTGTCAGCACCTTTCAATTAATGCTGAGGAAAGCGGTTTAAATTGAAAAAGTAAAAATTCAAGCTTTTACATTTTTATAACAAGCTGTGGTTCTGTAAGTGGGAATATCTTTGGTAGATCACGATCTTGATATTTATAGTTGTATCAACTTGGTAAAACAAAGTATGTTAAGGTTTTTTTTCTTTGGTAAGATTAAAATATCGTTCATTTGCAAAGTAAATTATTAACTAAAGTAATATTTATACATAATTTTATTCTTTATATATGTGACTGTTAGTGAATTTAATTATGCAAATTCAATTAAATATGCTACTCTTTTAAACTTTCCATAAATTAAAGCTTACATGAAACTGCACTGTCTCAGCAAATCCCGGATCTCACAAGCAACTCGTGACACAATGGTATCTTGCCATCAGCGATGCATCAGCTTTGCAAACCTACGGGTACCTACTTGCGAAATGAGTAAGTAATATAAAAATACTTGGTCACGTCATGGCAATCTAAAAAGATAATCTATCTCACGGTTAAGGAAATAACTGTAAATCCTGTTAGAATCATTTGACCCAGCACCCCACCTGTTCACGAATTGAATTAAACCTTTGCATGTCTAAACGCAGTAAAATCTATAGCAGCCGAAATAACGATATCAAAATATTTCAACAGCCATTGTTGTTGTCAAGGGTGAGAAGATAAGTTAATAATATAATGACATATTATTGCTCCCTCTATGCTTATTCGGCTATTTCCACGATCTTAGCCTCATAATTTATAATTTTATCATTGCTGTCAACATCATCTTTATTACTTGCTTCACAAAGCTTAAATTCCTCTGGTTTATCTGATTTCGTAAAATTGTTGACAAGAAACAATCGCGTTGTTATTATGTTTATGGTGTAATGTCAAAATAAAATGTTTTCTCTAGTTGTGAGCGCGTCATTAATTCGAATTTTATTCACATTATGGTGCGTGACTGCATTATGTATTTGAGTTTCAAACTGTTTCGATAACGCATCTAAATAGGTTATTTCTATTAAAAATTATTGTCTTCCTACTCACTTTAAGTCAATTCGAAAACGTGGTTGGTGTAGAACTTTGTGTTGGTTCTGTGTATCAAATGCTAATATTAATCGTCATGACAGTCTCATGTAAATGATTTATTATACAACCCAAATAAATGAACAATTATTTATTTTTCTTAATAGGTGATACAAAATAAATGCGACAGGCAAAGGTAATTAAGACAAAGGTAATAGCTGTAATGGAGTTATACATAATGCCATAATTTGCAATAAATAAGCTATCGACATCAAAAACGATCAACCTCATAACATGTATAGTACCGGAGATATTAATTTTTGAAAATATTTATCTCTATTCTGTACTTACTTTTACCGGTCTATACCTCCTTTCCTACTAAACTTTACGACCACGTTTTGGTCAAATAGCTTCGACGCAGCTACGGAACAAAAAATAAATAATACACAAAGAAATAAAAAAAACATATTTTTGCACGTTTTCACAAAACATTAAATATCTCCGAAACTACAAACGACCATAACTCCATAAAGTACCTTTTGCCGTGGACTTTCACAAATTGTGTTTTAAAATAAAACTAGATGAAGTCGGTGTCTCCTATCTGACTAAGTACTCTGAGAAGTGGTAACTCATTAAAGTTACGTATAGTGTCTCATCATCACTAACATTACAAACTAGCTCAACTTTAGTCTATATATCAGCAATCTACAGTGTTATAAGAGAACTGTATAACTAATATTTATCTTTAATTGGATCACTATTAGAAACAACCAACCACAGAATCTAACTTTTCAACAGAATCAGAAACGACGATCAATATGCACCAAGAGTAACTATCAAATGGTCTAATTATGCCGTCAACATCCTCAAAGTTAGTCTCTCAGTAAATTAGTTACAAGACTACTGATTGTCTGTAACTAAGTATTTATTTGCTCAGGAAACTAATAACAAAGTAGAATAGCTTGGAGGGATGAGGAAGCAGAAACCGGTCGCAACGACGTTTGTTTGTAGGGATTTGCGAATATGCTGTTTCATTTAAAAATTGCAAGAGATGTTTTAGGAATCTTGAGTATTTTATACTGGTCGATGATAGCTCCAGTATTTATAGTGAAAGAGTGGCAATATGATTTATTTGTAAGGCAGAAAATAAATGAAATTTGTTTTATAGAAAGTAGTTTTGCAGTAAATGTATTAGATATACGGGGTGTTTTTTTATTACAATCAGGGTTGGTACCCTGATGGCCCTGCATAAGAGAATTGTAGGTATGCTTTTTGACGTATAAATATTCAATTAACTCAACCATTTCCTAACAGAATAAAATTTTATTGAAAACAAGGCACCTGATAATTTGAAATCCAAGAACACACAATGAAGTGCGACATACTCAGTGAGCAGGTTGGTTCAGTTTTTGCGACACAGTTATGAAAAGAGAAAACTGAAAAACTACCGTATCAGTAAAGTTGCTAATAGCTAGAACAAAGTGGATGCTCTAAATTGTAGTGTGTCATAGTTTTCTAACGCACTAGTGCGATACAGTCATATGAGTAAGTTTCCCACGTAATATTGTACAAATTAACAGGGCTATGTTCTATGGGAACTGACATGTTTTTACATAAAATCACGATATGATAGTTCAATGATTCACAAAATAACATGAGTTTTTTTAGTACTTAACAAAGTTGATAACCACATAAGAAGTACGTATTGCCAATGCGCTACAGTCACTCAGCAGATGAATTTAAGATACCTATATAATACATATTTAATATGTCACAACAGTGTGCCCAGTGTAAAACCGGAAGTTCAACATATAAGAACGTAGAACGAAATTGTCCACTATCCCAACATCATTTTGAAAGAAACTATCAATCACGGTTCACCGCACCATTTTTTATATGTTATCTGTAAACACAGCAACGTACGGGCGATATAGCATCCACAATATCCCGAATGGATATTGGATATGGACGTTAGATGCCCCCTACAACTCATGCATTGCTCGCTGAGTACATTTTACGGTTTGACAAGTCCAAACTTTAACAGCAATGGATAGCGATACGTCCAAAGATTTACGAAAGTGCATTTATCAAAAGATAGATGCTCCCAAAGCGAATGTGCTGGACATGGACACTATCCGCGCCCTTGTTTGAACAAACTTTTTTAATTTTCTTCATAAAATCTATCCTTTTTGAGCGGTCAAGCGGGAGGGAAAGTTTTAAAAGCATTTATTCTTTGTATAACGTTGAATAAATGCTTTTAGCAAACATAAGATTGGCTCGCATATTGCTGAAGCCTATTTAAACATTGACTTTAAAGTTTTTGTCATCGTTAGGTATTCAGTTAACACTCTGAGGACTCTGTTACAGACCAAAATTGAGTTACTTATTCTTTTTGTTGACAGTAAGACAATTGATTTTTGAAAGTGCCCTCTTTGATACATGCATTTATATTCTGCTCACGATATCAATTATTTTAGTCGCATGTTTTATTGCAATGCAGCTAAAAAAGTTTTGTTAAAGGGATTGTTCGTTCAGAATGGTCTTAATGATCTTCCAATTTATTCAAATTCTTTAATTCAGACCATGGATCCATATAGTGTTAGTATAGCCTTAGCCTAATTGTTAGTAATTATTTAAAATATAAATTAATTAGCGACATGTACATCTGTGCGCACATGTCTGCCCACACAGTGCCCGATAAACGGCCCATCTATTTTGTACGCCAGTGTAGCAAGGATGTTGGATATATTAAAAAGTTCAGACAGAGTTGTCATTTTGTGCCCAAATCCTGCAGTGCGATTCTGTAACCATCTCACCGTGAAAACTTAGGTGAAGTGAGCGTGGAGTGAGCTGTCAATAGTGTCAATTCCTAGCAAAAGGAAACTCACTTCACCTAAGTTTTCACGGTGAGATTTTTACAGAATCGACCGGCTGATTTGACATCCGTAAACAAGTAATTTAAATTCCAGACCACAC
Organism: Cosmia trapezina; assembly: GCA_905163495.3. NCBI lineage: Eukaryota > Metazoa > Arthropoda > Insecta > Lepidoptera > Noctuidae > Cosmia > Cosmia trapezina. The sequence goes on from LR991033.1 coordinate 17,465,038, forward strand.
AAGGGTGACAAACAACCTACAAATAGTCGGACCGTTACTCAAATTCCCACAATTTATTGCATCACAATGACGACACAACTCACAACTGCAAATTGCACATCGCTTTAAGAATGTACAGTCAACAAAAGAGATAAGTATTCAGTGAGATAATTACAACTAATTTTCAACCACCATTATACGACTACAGCGTTGTCAAATCTGCGATATCGCTCATTGGACTGAATTTTACGTTAAAACGGTTATTCTACAGGCAATAACAATGAATTCTTCCCGCGTAGTGCCATGATGTTTAAGTCTTAACTGCATATCCAACTCTTTCGCCGTCTGTACATTCATTTGTATGAAGACAACGCCTTCGGGCGGCTCACAGTCTGTAATATCGTCGGGTCATATTAGCACTGAATGACACACGTACTGAACCTGCGAACTGAATTAGAAATGAGAAGTATGGTGGGTGTCATTTTGTTTTATTGTCTTTGGGACTTCCACTGGAATAAAAATGGAAAATATGATTGTGAGTTATAAAAAGTTGAATTATCTTATAAAGCAAGTTTATTAAAAAGAAAAAGCAGTGTCGCAAAGAACGTCAGTTTTTCAATATTTTTCAGTTGACCTAGAAACTTGATATTACTTCTTCAGCGTTTATTAACTGGTACTTCTTCTTTTTTGTTCAAACTTTGAAAATACTGTAGGTAGGTAGGTACTATTCTGAACTACTTTTTTTCTTTTTCTTTGATTTTGTATTCAGTCAAAGAACCTATGTTGTTTTTTCTCTGCAAAACAAAAGCAGCTGTTAATATCATATTTAAACAGTAGGTATTATGACTGTTTCTTATAAAACATACATAGTACATACCTGACACATGTCCGGCAAAACTCACACGCTTCGTAACCCTACACCACCGGTACCTGAAGAATACAGCCCATGACTGTGCAATTGCTATCGCTATTACTTCTTGAATTTAATCGCTATCGGCTCGTATTACGTGTCATAGGAACTGAGACGTTTGACAACTTCTAATGATATAGAACTTGATCGTTATTTGACAGTTTGATCGGTGTTTTGGTTAATGTGATTGAGGATGTTCAATGGTACGGAAAGAAGGATTAATTTGTTAGTGGTTTATAATGAATATTGTCGCTGTGTTACATAATTTTAACACTTTCGCTTTCGACTTTATCTTGTTTAACCAAGAAATTGGAGTCCAAATGGGGTTTCCTTTTGGACTCCAATTTCTTAGTAGTTGTCAGGTTATATGTTATTTGTTTTTTTTGTTAGGCATGTTACGTTGATTATTTACCCTATTAAGTGTCTTTTTCAGGATAAGGACGGTTCCTATTAAGGACATTGTGTTATGGGTATTGCATAAGTTTATATAGAAAACTGAAAGTAGTAAGTAGCCACAAAAAAAACGTCTGGCTAGCTCAAGAGTGTCACCAGTCAGTCATAAAATCGGATTAAGGATTAACCTTATACCTACTGGTGACTTCTTATACGTTAAAGTTATCAAAATTAAGTTCTTTTTACAAGTTTTTATTGATTTTCATTTTTTTTTAATCATCTACAGTCCGATTTTTTCACTGACAGCTAGTCAGTGAAAAAATCGGACTGTCCACACGTTTTTTTCGTGACTACTTCTTTATGTTTTAGACTTATTCAAAACCCATAACACGATTTCCTGGTACCGACCGACCCTTAAAATGATAAAAGTAATAATAAAAAAAATGCAGTTCAGATAGTAAACGTTTGAACATTTGAAACTTTTATTAGCACATATTCGTACAAATCGACATCCAAATCAAAAGTAGGTATTTCTAAAGGAACGATGTCAAACTGCAAAAAAGTAGCTCTACAACTAAAACTTTTCAAACTGGATATTTCACAGAGTTACGCAAATAAGACCCTAAAGTATACTTCTAAAGTGGAGTTACTTTTAATAAGTTCAAATGCAGTCGGTTCGGTACAAGTAGGTGTGAAAGTGCTAACTTTGCAACATTTTTCGTTTTACGTGAACGGGCTCGAATTTACATAAGAAGCAAATCCCGTGTGATATTCGCTTTTGAAATAGTACTACTGAGATATTAAACTAACGGTATTATGACTTTACTTAGGTACTAGCTTTCGCTCGTGAATTTGTTCGAGGCAATTTAATTTTTAAACCATTTTCCACTTTATGTTACATGGTGATTTAAAATTGATTATATTCTTGCTAGAGCTTGCATGATATAAAATTCACTGGTTTATATCCCTTATAATAATTTTATATACTAAAAAATGACTAAAAGGCGATATTATATAAGTATTAACCACAACATACTCTATTCAAGCTTGAAAATGGATAGGTACTTAGAAGTATATAGTTTATCAATGTAAGCTGTTCTACAGCCAACATGGACTATCCCTAATAGATGATCAGAGCCACATTCATACAAACATCGAAGCACCTTAATAGTCCATAAGCACACCGACTTTAGAACCCATTAGACAGCAGAACAAGCAGCTAATATTCTATTTTCCAGTAAACCCTACATGAGCATATAAATTGGCTTACTTCACACATAATTCCAACAAGTTTCCAAGACCTCTTATAATGCAAGTATGTAACATAATAACGCTAGCCACAGGGCACAGAATAATAATATTACAGTAGTTTATCTTTATACAAAACGGCCGAAACGACGCGCTTCAAAATCTCAGTATATACCAGCAGGCAAAAGTTCGTTTAGTCTACTCTCGGCCCCTCTACCCCTAAAAAAAGATTTGCTTATTTGTTTCCTTTCAACCCCTAAACATAGTTCACACTCGACCCCCGGGGGGTGAGACTGAATTTTCATACAAAGGACAGGCATACCTCGTCCACTTTCGACCCCTAGTTCGGTAAGTACCTAAAATTAATATTTTGGTACAGTAAGCTACAGAAAGCAAAATTCAGGAATTAATATTTAAAAATATATATATTGAGGGTATATTAGTTAAATAGTATGCAACTACAGGGTAGACTGACGATTTATCATCGTAACTGACTGTACGTTACGTTACGTGCGAGAGGAAACTAAAAATTGCCTGGAAAGTAAAATTCACTCTCGACCCCCAAGGGTTGAGAATAAACTATATTTAGGGGTCCAGTGGACACATTATTTATTGGGGGTCGAAGGGCCGAGAGTGGACTAAACGCAAAAGTTCGAGTGCGCGGCAGTTACGTACGGAACTGCGGACGCGTATGTATCTACCCAGCGGCCGTAGGTAATTAATTCTAGGTCACAGCTCAGATAAACTACTGTAGGTTTAATATTCTGTGGCACAGGTCAGTTTCATGTTTGAATTTGTAATGTTTATAAATTACCCGATTCACAAAGGCTATTCGTATGGTAAATAGGGAGCACAATTACAATACAACAATACGATTTTAAATTAAACAATTGACGTTATGTGGGGTATGACAAAGACAAAGAAACTACGGAAAACGGGAAGCGTGTTTCCGCGGGTGTTCGTTTTATTTTAGCAAATGTGCGAATGCTTTTTTTGAGACAATATTCCTCCTTCCCAAAAGCCAGTCATCATGTTATTAATATACCAACTTGAATGTGAATTGACAGCGCGCCATTAGATATTAACAGCCAATCTATTCCGTAAAAATCTCACAGTGAAAACTTATACTTCATTTAAAATAAGATTTTAACATAGAAAACAGTTTGGTTCGAGGAAAGATTTAGTTTTATAAATATTGTGTAAAAATGTGCGCAGCCTAGTTGACGGTTGACATACGTCTCACTCTAAAAGTCAACGACAAGACTGCGCGTCATTTGTTTCGAAGCTTCTAGAACCTTCTAGAAGCTTCGACTCGACCTTATTGGACGAGCGGATTGTGGCGGGAGCGGTTAGAAAAGGGTTCGCGTTATATCCTCCCCCTTTTGACCAGGTTATGACCCCATGCCTGGTTAAACAAAGTAAGAACCGCTTCCTCCCACTTTTTATTCGGGCTATGTCTCCATGACCGGTCAAACAAAAACAATCGGATGGGCGCCAGTTTAACATAGAAAACAGTTTGGTTCGGGGGAAAGATCTAGTTTTATAAATATTGTGTAAAAAATGTGCGCAGCCTAGTTGACGGTTGACATACGTCTCTCTCTGCAAGTCAATGACAAGGCTGCACGTCATTTGTTTCGAAGCTTCTATTCAAAGTTTAGCGCGGTCGATTTTATTCCTGTGTCACGACGGCGTAATTCGCGTACCACGTACGCATCAGCAGACGGTAAGCCGGCTGCACAGGTGAGTAATATTGATGTTTCTCCTGTGATTTCTACTGGGGTTGTGCCTGACTTGTGTTCTCCTACTTGTAGTGTATTTTCTAAAAGCTCGAACTGTGTAGAGGAAAACACAACGCTCAGCACTACAGGGGGCCTACTCCCTAAGCACGAAGCCCGTAGTTTCGGCCTTCGTTACGGGCGTTTCTTACTCTGTATCACCTACGGATGGATGATTGGTTCGGGGCCCGAACGAAGTATGAATGACAACATGATTTGCCAGTTGTCCCTACTCCCGATGTGTTTTTGCCCGTCCGAAAAATTTAACTTTTACACTTGTTTTGATGGATCGTAATGTCAGACGGACGGAAGAACGGACGGCCGGGAAGACGGACGGACTTAGGGAGTAGGCCCCCAGAACCGGGTATTATTTCGCGTAATAATGTATGTTCACCCTACGTAAATAATAATTGTCGTAAAGATTCGGTCTATCCAGAAGATAAGTCTTTGTTTACATCAATAACTCGCCTTATTACCGTAGTACTCATGTATCTAGTGAATTTAATTCAGTGTTTCCTAGGGAATTTATTTATGATCACTACAGGTATTAATAATGATTGATTCGTTTAATTCAAAACCGAATCGTAAACATCACAATATTTGGAGAAATATTTTTGATCGCTGTCAAACACAAAGTAGGGTGACCATGAATTTTCCGGTACAAAATCCAGAAATTGGTATACCGTGTAGGGCGACCATGTTTTTCACAGGACAAAATCCGAAAAGTTGTTTACCGGCTAGCGTTGTGATTACAAATGTTGAATGTCCTGAGCCCTGAAACTGGCGTCCAAAGTTTAACATAAACAGTTTGGTTCGGGGGAAAGATTTAGTTTTGTAAAATAATTCTAAAAATGTGCGCAGCCTAGTTGACGGTTGACATACGTCTCACACTGCAAGTCAACGACAAGACTGCGCGTCATTTGTTTCGAAGCTTCTAGAACCTTCTAGAAGCTTCGACTCGACCTTATTGGACGAGCGGATTGTGGCGGGAGCGGTTAGAAAAGGGTTCGCGTTATAAGATGAGATTTTAAACAAACCTTTTTTACAGTCCGTTCAACCGATTTTGATTTCTATCGCGTAGATATAAGGAAGGCGTTAAGGGCAAAAAAGTGGTTATAACACCAACTGTTTACTACAGCTGTCATTTGTCATGCCGCCAACGTAATAGAAATCAAAATCGGTTGAATGGACTGTAAAAAAGGTTTGTTTAAAATCTCATCTTAGTGTAAATGGAGTATAAGTTTTCACGGTGAGATTTTTACGAAATAGATATTATCGGCGACATGAGCTGGCAAAAACTTCTTTAACATTCTACAAACTTTGACTTTGACTATTTGCCAACAACATATTCATACCATAGTTCAAACTCGAGGCTGGCTCTGGGCTTGGAATAAAAGCACGTGTTTTTTTTTAAATTGAACAATTAAGTAATTATGTCTTCAGATCAATGATCTAAATGAATCAAATCTGCCTAGCTAGCCTTTTCCCAACTATGTTGGGGTCGGCTTACAATCAAACCGGATGCAGCTGAATATACCAGTATCTTATATCGATTGCCTATCTAGCTCCACAACCCAGTAACTGGGTAATACCCCACCCTTGGTAAGACTGGTTGTCAGACTTTCTGGCTTCTGACGACCCGTAACAACTGTCAAAGATTCACAAATGACATCCGAGACCAACGGCTTAACGTGCTTTCTGAGGCACGGAGGAGTCTTGGTATGTTAAGTTGTCACCCATCCACGGACCAACCCCGGCAAGCGTAGCTTAACCTGATGGATCGACCCGTGCAGCTGTTATTAAAGCCACGAATAATGTTTTAAAGATGTAAAATTGTTTTTGTCAGAGGTCTGTCTGGAAGCAAATACGATTTAAAAAAAAAAAAACACACAGAAAGCTATATTATTGTCGAGTGCCTTAAGATGCGACCAAAAGTCGTCCACTCGGACGAAGTCACTGGCAGTTCCTAATAAGCGAAAATAACCCGCAAAATCAGCTCCAATATTTTAGAACCTTACTGTACCTATACCAGCCACATCCCTATAATATGTACCTAAGTACATAGTTCGGCATCTACACAACACACTAGGTGGCATTCCCCACAGCACCACACTAAGAGTGTATTGATGTAGTTGGTTACAGCACTTAGCACGTCTCAGTACAGTTATGCAGTTTGACTTACAAATAAACGATCGACATCGAGATGTTTCACTTTAGAGTCTTGTGTACTTAGGCACGGGCCCAAGACGATTCTATCATGATAGCTTTTGGAATTGGATCAAATATTGGTTGGCTTTTAATTTTTATGTATGTTTGCTGGGGTGTTTTGGTTGGGTACTGTCTAAATAAATAATTTGGTTATAAAATATTAACACACTATGTGCCTCTTTGCTATAATTTAGCCAGCATGAATAAATTCCTGACTGTATTTAGCAACTAAAACAAAAATTTTAGAAAAACGTTAACCTTAGTCTGAATAAATATCGACTCCAGTACCTACAATACTATTCAATTCCATTCAAGTGTTAAACCATGGTTATCTTGAGCCTCCTTTATCCTATGTCTTGAAAGGAAATGTAATATTTACAAGGGGACATATTATCGGCTCCCCAGAAAGGCTTTTCATAAATTTCCCACAACACCTCTGCAAGGGCCTATCCTTCAAGATAGGATAGTAATAAAATTGCCCCCGTACATATTATAGGTGCAGGGACCCCTCGAGGGATCCATCTATTCTGTTTAAGCATTAATACTGTAGTACATAATCATAGGACACCCTAAATGTTGTTGTTTTTGGGTAATATTAATATATCTTGGTTATTATTGCGTTAGTTTTGTTGACCAAAATAACTTTGAGTGAATAGATAAAATATAAGGTAAAAGAAAAACTATCTTGGCACGTTTTAATATTTCTAGGTACGAGTTAATGACCAAATAGTATCTTCTGCATAATCACTATCACTGATGTCTTTATCACTAAGTTCGTAGTTGTTGAAATAAAAATAGAAGTTGATAAAAATTTTGTTTTCCTTCTTCGTCTTTAAAAATTTTCACATTATTTTTAAAGTTTAAAAGCTGGAATTATATCGTTTTTCCAACTTGTTGACCATGAGTAATTACTTGACTTTAGGTTACTAATGGTCGACCAAACGGAGTCCCATAAAATATAGCGATTAACTGAGCCCAAGAGAGCTCATTCAATATTTTGGATTAAAGGTAAGCCTTTAATACTGTCAAATACGACCTATAAAAGGCAACCGACGATTTTATTACTGAGACTTGAGCAAACTTTTTAGTTCCTTTAAATTTTGTAGTACTCGTAGCTTTTCAGTCGTAGTAGTTTTAAAATTGGTTGTAGTTTGTAGTAGTACCTAGTAGTTAAATTAGAGGAACTTGAGTAATGGTTCCAAAGTATATTGATCAATCAAGGAATTGGAATCGATTTAATTTGGAATTAAGGGAACATACCTTAAGACCTTTACCTTACATAACTTAAGTATGTGCCCTTAAAATAATATAAAAAGTATAGCATATAATCGAATAGTATCGCTGCTAGGGTGTGAAACGAGACCAAATACCTAAGTACAAACGAACACACACTCGAAATAAGCTGTTTGCCAGGGAATAGAATTTTGATAAAAAGTAAAGGATGCACGAATGCTAATAAAATTGCGGAAACTTTCTGACCAAGCTTTTGAAACAACAAAATATTAAATATACAAACCGTAGACTCCTTATAAAAACATAAGCTAATACATTTATGAAATATGCAGATCCAACGCTAAATAATAATAACGAAGATGCTCATGAAAGCGAAAATAAAAAGCGCAAAAATAAAGAGCGGATACTTAAAAATTTACATTTTAAAGGACTCCAAAACAGGGGTTGTAAATTGCATCTTAAAAATACACAGGTTTTACAAGATTAGCTTGGCATAGCCCTCGGGGTTGCTTTGATATCAGTAACAGAGAAGATCAAACAGATGAATTAAAAAGACTGCGAAGTTTAAGAGCACATCCTCTACGGTAAGTATCTAAATTGCGTGGTTAGGGAAGCACAGGTACTTTCACTATTCATTTTTTGATGTTTTAAGTGTATGGGTTTTTCCTTTGAGTTTTCTACAGGTGGAATGGGTTTTTGATGGTTAATGAAGTTTAAAGCTGAATGATGTTCCTAATCTTTATTAAATTTTAAACTTCATTTTATTTGGATTACTTTTATATAGTAAGCAGAATGAAGACAAAATAAAACACTAAGATTACTAGAAATATTAATTTAGTGCCAAAGTACTGCCCAAAATTCATTTTAGCTCCAATATATACTCCCTTTTCCCTTCATCATTATGTGTACAGATATTATATTTCAGAAGGGGTCCTGCTCGAGTTTATTGCGTAGGTACGCATCCATCATTCAATTTAACACAACTTCACGAAAAGGTCAACAGTTTTGTTGTGATTTTGTCCTGGGGAAAGTAAAGGTAAGGGTTTTATGAGTATGCACATAGTTAGCATGGACGATTCACAGATTTGATATGTGCCATTAAGAACTTAAGACGGTGGTCCTTAGGACTTGAGGATCGCATTATGAATTCAGTTTAAGGTCCAACCAGGTGGTGACCTGAACTAGATCTATCAAAATTATGTTGTCTATGTGCCTACACATAGACAACATAATTTTGATAGATCTACCATAGTATCCTGCACTAAAACCCTCTGCTGTGAATTTCAACAAATTATTTATGCTGAAAATAATTATTAATAAAAATTGTGGGTGCTCAAAAAGCTCACCTTCATTCACCACAGATTTTTATAAGAAAACTCTTTTCAATTCATTGTTTCAAAAACAAATGCTTGCCCTAAGTAAATAGACCGCCGAAGTAAATTTATCACGAAGAATGCCGTGTCATCGCAACTAAGAGCTTTGTTTAAATCATTGGGCCCCGTCACGCCTCCTACAATGACTTTATAGAAAGGGTTCCAGTTAAACAATTTGAAATAAGTGTTGTCTGTTAAGCATTAGAGGAATTTTAATTGAATAATTCGAATGAAGCTCGATTAATCTGTGACTGTTGCTTTTTATAGCCATCATATTAAACTTTACTTTTAGTAAGTACTTGTTTCATTTTGAAATTTTAAGTAAGACACTCTTTTACCTAGATGACAGATGAGTTTATCATTTTTTTTTAATAAAAAGAACAAATAAAATTGTGGAGCAGCTGCGTTAGACAACGAACATTTTTTTTCTGATTTGTTAATAACGCCTTTTTTTATTAAGCGACCGTAAAATAGATGTGGATGATCATTAATTATTACAGGGCCGCAGTTTGTTTTAGCTCGGTCACGGCCTACAAATTTATGTATGAGCGAAACCATTAAGGGATTGTCGCTCCGGGTCATTTTGTTTGTAACATATTAAAAAAAATCTTCGGTGTGCATAAATTAAGACAGGGGTTCGAATTAACCCACCTTTGCAGGGAAAATTTACGCTCACGTAAACACATTGTGTCCATGCTCGGCTAATTGCCGAGTTAGCAGAGTAAATAAAGAGCCTAATACATCGGTATAAAACATTCCAGGTAGGTACCTACGCATAGATGTAAGAGATTAGAGACTTTAGTTTTCTCATACATTCACATTATTGCTTTGATGTCGAGTTGTCACTTAAATAAGCTTAATGGTGACTCAGAATCACGAATTCAAGCCTATTATAAATTTTTATTTAGAATTTAGTCCCGATTTAGAACCTCAACCGGCTAAGCAAGGATAAAACTGTAGAATGGAAATTAATTGCAAAGTGTTTGTTTAATAACAACAGATTGTCAATAAGCAACCTGTTCACACATCTGCAGCAGTATCGAGTATCTGAAGATAACAGGTGAATGTTTGTTTTTGTCTCCCCTGCATATCATCTGGTCGATGACTAAAAATCCGAGCATTGTCACCTGCGCAACACATTGCGTGGGACCCACCTCGCAAGGACATTACTTTTAACCTAATTAGTCTAATGTGAGAAGTTGAATTAACTTGCTAATAGACCAACTTCGGCACTTCCCACGGTAATGATTGACATGAGAATGTTTTATGTAGTGAATAATAGTAACCTGGTTTGAATAGATAATGAAATAAATACACTTTCACCTAACATGTCGATTTCACGGGAATATCGAAACCTTTGGCATCAATGGTTTTGTATGACGCAATTCAATACGATGCTCTTTTGGTTTTTTTGTAAGGGTCACACCTACACGTGTGCGGAATCCTCTGACAAAGGTATAAAGTCTAACAATTGATTGTGGTGTATCGCCAATATTGTGGCGAGACGAATTCATTGTTGTGCACTCTGGTGACCTAATGACTTGTTTTGCACAAGCCCGTATCAGGTAACTGTGACAGATGTACGAAGCCAGATAGTGGGAAAGTATGAGATGCAAACTAAGACAGACGTGACTTTGTTAGACTTTCTACTATAATAACGTTCGGGGTGCACTTAGTTGTCATTCGTGGGAACATAAATAATGGTTATGACAATCTCTGGTGTCATCAAAGAAACAATGAGAAAGTTATTGTTCTAGCAGCTACCTGTTGCTAAGTGTAAGTTTAATAGTAAGTTATAGAAGTAGGATTCTTAGTTGTGTTTAGGCGTCGACCCGGGGTGTATGTCGGAAACTGTCTTAGAGTAGTCGTAGTCAGAGCAACTCTGCGGGAGATGAGGGAAATGTTGACAGGGTTTTCAGAAAATAGTTATGAGGACTGACAGTTCGATCGTTGCGAAAGGAAATATATGTCCTTATCTCTTGTATTTCTTCTTGTATTTTGTAGAACCTGGCTATTTTTCCGTTATGTTGCACCTGCCATGTTTTGTCTGCGTCACCTTAAGGACTGATAGAAAATGCCTCACGCATTAGCATTCATGCACAAGTAAAAAATACTGTACTGTATAGTATTCATTTTACTTGAGCATGTGTTTAATAAACAAAAAGAAAAAATTTACAAAAATACACAAATTATTATAACGTCACACTAATATTATAAAGGCGAAAGTTTGTGAGTATGTGTTTGTATGTTTGTTACTTCTTCACACTCAAATAGCTTGACCGATTTGGAAGAAATTTGGTATGTAGATAGCTTATATCTTGGGTTAACACATAGGATACTTTTTATCCCGGTAGTAGGTTCCCGTGGGATAATTTCAGACATCCACGCGGGCGAAGCCGCTGTATGTGTGTTACTTCTTCACGCTCAAACACCTGGACCGATTTTAATGAAATTTGGTATTTAGATAGCTTATACCCTGGATTAATACATAAGTTACTTTTTACGCCTGTCTACGCGGTTGAAACCGCGGGACGCAGCTAGTTAACTATGTAGTAAAGTTAATTCCTAAAGTAGTTGTAGTTGACAGCACTGCAGGCAAGCGATAACACTGCAGCTTTTGAAATCTTAAAATTAAGGCATAAAAAAAGTTTATTATTAATGCTTCAGTTTACAAAAAACAGGGTACTAGTGTTTGGAGCCTCCTTTGAAGCAAACAATGCCTGTGTTAGGAGAAGGTTCCAATTTGCGCTGCAGGGTACCACTGAAACTACATATTTATTATTTGAATGCTTGTATATTGACTGAGCTTTCCACTGAAGACACTATTTCATTTGTTTCGTTGTATGTCAGTCTACTGCAGTTTATCGTATGCCTGCCCTATAGATCAATGTATGTTCATAAACCACTGGCTCTAGACCTAATTCGTGCACTGCTATAGACAATAGTCTATTATTTGAAGCGATCATACACGCCACAGTGAAAGCGACACACATACCCATTAGATTGGGGATAATTCCAGGGCAGTTACTACGAGTATATCAATATTATCGTATATAATGTGGAGTTTAAACTGTGAGGAGACCTACGGGTTTAGGTTTATATACCTATACGTATGTAAGAATTTAACACATACAATTTATATCACGTAGATGGGAACAATAGATCGATATTTGCAGCTCCTAGTAGGTAGGTGATCAATACAGAAGCAGGATTTGCCCCTCTTTTTTAATCAAACACTGATTATGTAAATCTGCAGGTTGTATAACCTTGTATAATGCATATAACAATGCTAATAGAAAATAGCATTGCGTATAACAATGCCAATAGAAAATCAGCATAAACTCACAACCACTTGAAGTACGAATTAATTGGTCAAATTCACAACGCTATAACTGAAGAGGTGATTAGAGAACTGCTTAAACCCATCTCTAAACCCTAATCCAGGCCCCTATTTAATTTGAACGTACGTGACCCTTACAATTGAAACACAGTACTGGACAAAGTACGGTTTAACACGCTCCGTGGAAAATTATGGCCGTCAAATTGCATCGGACTCAGGCATTTTAAATTGTCCTCACATGGAAAACCTAAATTGCCAAATTGTACCAATTCTCGTATAGTTTGTAGGCTTTTAATTTAATCTCGTTCACTAGTTGCGGTCAAATGATCAATCAATTTTTGAAATGTTGCTACGTGGTTTAATAACCGCAAATTTTGAATAACTACTTGTGTTTGGCTAGTACTCGTAAAGTATGATTGGAGTACTTACAGCATAGTGGAAGTCGATACTCTGATAATTTGAATTCGTTAATGACGTTTCGTCTTTTTAATATTTTTGTATCAGTTTTCATTTAGTATTATTTACACATGACTTCATACATAGGTTACTTTAACATTCACAAGATAATTACTAATTACAAATAATTAAAGTATTATATTTCTGTGAATAAGTTCTGAGTATTTTTTATTTGAACCCCTGTTCAAACAATCACAAAAGCATACTGCCTTATTATAAAAACAGTTATACAAACCAGCATTTTATTCGCATTCATATCTAAGATTTTATCATTTCAATCTGTTACTATACATATACGTTTCCCCCTTTCCTGTATCATTAAGCCATACCTAATTTAAATGAACAAATTTAACTTCAATTATTTTGAAGTGATCCGCCGCACCGTATCCTTTTCACGTGCACCCTTCCCTTCATTACAATCCTCTATTTCTACATCTAGATAAGGGCACCCATCTTTATTTTTCTACCCTCCTGTTTCCTAGGGGCACCGTTCATTTAATTCCGATTCAATCCGTGGCAAACGAAATCATTTTTTAGTAGGAAGAGATGAACTTACTGATAAAATGTTTAATCTCTTGTTTGTGACTGCGGGATGTGCTTTCATGAACTCTTTTGATGCTGATTGTAATGGTGGGTTGATATTTTTTTGGATTGTGTTGAACAGTAGAGGTAGATATTAATCTTATGTGAACTTTATTTCAATTGCTGTTATATGATTTACCTGGTTCCCATATAAAAGATGTTTGTTTGATCGTTATTTTTTGTGGAATGTTCTACCTGATGTATTCTTCTACTCGCTAACCTCCTCCTAGTCCTCTTCCTTCAAACTTTTCTTTTGCTGTCCCCGACAGGGTCCACGATTGTTACAACAAATGTTTACTTACCACCTAATATACATTGTGGAATGCAATAAATAATTGAGTATTGAGTATTGAACCAGTCCATTTGACAGATACGGACTCACCATGTCAAATTTCTATAGCTGCATTTTTAATAAATACTTCCTCATTCCATGTCACAATTTAACAGTGCCGCAGATACATATACCTCCTACCAACCTGTACTTACCTATGTATCACACACTTGTTCACATTTACCACATATCACGTCGTGACTTACAACCAACGTATCAGTGGCGCCATCTCACGATCCAGTTGTCAAAATCAACTGCAACTGCACCCACGTGACCGGCCATTATAACCGCAAATTGGCTCCATTAGCCTCTTTTCGTGAGGAATCGCATTCATCAGCAGTCGATTACACTACTTTGTTGCTTGCTTCTTTTGTATACCGTTGAATGAGACTAGATTGCATATAGGGCACGGCTTGAATAAGTAGGTTTTTATAGCTTCGACGAACCAGAGGGACTAGACAAAAATGGCATTTGCTTCGGAGCGATTCTATTTCTACAATCGCTGTTGCTAAAGGCTCCCGCAGACAACCGCTACGCGACAGCTTGACGGCGCGACTAGTAGAATAATTTCTATGAAAACTTCATGGAAATTGTTCTACCACAATCACGTCGCATCGTCAACGTCGCACCTGTCGCGGGAGCCTTAAGGTGTAGCGCAGACGACAGACTTTTTGTGCGATCGAGTCTGTGGCGCACAAAATGTACGAATAATAATTAATGTTTCAGGCATCGTATGCGTTATAAATGAATACCTATTATACAAATGACAGCATACAAATATATATGTATATTCATATTCATATACCTATATGCGCATACGACGCTTGAAATAATAATAATTATTAAAACATTTTGTGGGCCACAGACTCGATCGCACAAAAAGTCTGCCGTCTGCGCTGCACCTAATGCATACTCAAGTAACAAGTTTACCAAAGAATGTCACATAAAAAAGAAAGTCTCAAATGTGATTATCAAATTGACAAAATATCAAATAAGAGAATTAGCCTGGGGACAACACTAAATTGTTTTGGAAAGTGAAATAACTCTGTTCTTTACACAATAGCTATCTAAGGACAGATTATAGCTCATTTGGCGCCATCAAAACGTTTGTTTTTAGTACAAAACGACATAGTTCTGTTTTTAGTACAATAGTAGTTCTCACGATGTTAGTCACTCCGCTATTTTGAGTAGGAACATTAATTTCAAAGAAATGGCCGCTCTTTTGCTTCCGTGCTGTTATGGGCACAAGAAAAACAGAATCTGTCTGACGGTTTATCATATCATTCTGGTTGAAATGTTGATGGGTTACTGTTACTGTTGTTGCTTCTCGTCTGTGTCATCAAACTGAGCTGACTAAGGGAATAAATAGGTCGGAAGCCCTGTAGCAGCATTGTCTCCAGAACCAACGTAAGAATATGCTGCGATTACCAAATCATTGCTAAAGTTGTATACGGTACGGTTGAATTAAGACAACATTGTTAAAGTTACTGCGACATTATCAATGTTGTCTTAAAACAACCGTCAATTAACAAACTCACTAAAGTAGGGCAGTTCTCAAAAATCAACGGTATAAACAGACTGATAATATTGTGTGATTATGACAATTTCAAAAGGTCACTAAAATATCGGATAACAGTCTGCAGTACCTACGCTAGCAGCTTGTAACTTTATAGGACAACATTGCATTTTACACGACGTATTTACACCAAACTTGGTTTCAAACAGTGCTTTGAATGTTGCTCTGGTTAGTCCATAATGGATCATTTTCTCTGATGTTTTCTATAAAAGGCGTTCCAAGAATATTATCGAAGTATATGACGAAATGTCTCCCTAATAGCAATTTCATTTTTCTCAAATGGTACGTGGAGGGCTTCGTCACCGATCTATTTTGTGAGTGTTGTGTATGAAATGAAATGACATATCGACTGCAAACCTTACTTACCTTTCAGAACCTTCATTTTGTACTTTATGTTCGTGACCATAAGGATGAGTTTTGTGTTTGTCGGGTGTAAGTTTGTCATGGTCTAGGTTACTTGCACCGTCAGTTCTCTCCCCAGTATTGCACCCTAATCGAATTGCTCCACGGATGGTGCGTCTCGTCTTGTGGGTCGGACCCCTGTTCCGGACATCAGAGGTCGTGCTGCGAAAAATAAATAAGCACCGAAATCAAAAGGCGATGCTTTAATTGGACCCTCTCGTTCTTTGAGGATTACTTAATTTAATATTGTCATTGGCTTTCACATAAATAAATGTAATGACGTAATGTGTCAGGGTATGATATGGATGCTTAGTGATATTTGTTCTGAGTTAAGGCTCTTACAGACAGAGGCGATATCGCGTCGCGACGTGTCGCGTAGCGGTGTTGCGACGCGATAATATCACAATATCGCTCGCGATATCGCCTCTGTCTGTAAGAGCCTTTAAGATGGTTGGGGAAGAAAATATTCTTATTTGATTATTAAACTTACTTAGTTTTTTTTTGGAGCCTTTCCAATAAGACGTTGTGTGGTAAACGCTACTTACACCTTTCCAATTTTGAAACAATGTTGCTTGCAAGCTGCAATTGTACTTATGACATAGTAAAACAAAGGACCAGGGGCAGGGTTTTTCAATGAATCAGTGTATACAAAAAGCCACTTAAATATGTAAAGGCGTCCTTTTGTCGATAGTACTTCTTACTCAGTCATCATCTGCCTAGCCTTTTCCAAAGTATATTGGGGTCGGCTTCCAGTCTAACCGGATGCCGTTGAATACCAGTATGTTACATGGAGCGGCTGCCTATCTGACCTCCACAACACAGTTACTGGGTAATAAGATACCCTTACACTTACTATACTTATACTTCTAACACAGTAAGGCAGAAAAAGAACTGCAAAAAATGCCAATGATTTGCTATAAAAACTTTCCTTGCATGGTTGTGGTTAGATGACGACACACAATAATAATTTCTATGTCACATTACCAAATGGCAATCTAATTTCACATTAACTGTCTCCAGATACACATGCAAGAAAATTCTCACTGTCGTATATTTACATTGCCCAATCCATTATTCTGTCATAAATCTTTACACACGTGCCTAAATCCGTAGTCAGTCTCATTTATGACAAAAATCCTCAAAATTATGCAAACATTGCTTTACACTTCCTGTAACTCTTATGACGTTGTTATTAGGTTGATTTTTGGTTAAGTTAAGTGTTGTTATAGAGTGGTGGCTTGTGCTAATTTGTAGTAGAGTTTTGTATTACGCGTGGCTGGGACTTGACAGCGCACGGCGTGGTTTGTCATGCTTGGCCGGAACGAATTGTCTAGCCGAGGGAGAGTGAATGTGTGTACACCTACACTCTCCTCTTTACATTGGCGGGAATGTTTTGTTCCAAAGTGTAAAAATTGAAATATTAAATTTTAAAAAAATGGAATAGCTTCGTTTCTTATTGGAATTCGTGTCAAACTGCATCGGCCATTTCTGTGCATCCCTTTTAACTCTACTTGTACTTTTAATAATCTTTAGCCAAAGCTAAAAATAGATATTTAAATAACTAAGATATATCACGTAATCACGATTGTCTCATTATTTTTTCCGAAAATTACTGATTATCCAGATCTGCCGAATCTAATAAGATTGGAAAACGTCTCTAATATAGGTTAGTCCAAACAAATTTTAAGAAGAAAACTACCCTTTCTTTTAAAATATTTTTATCAAATCCCCCTTTGGTATAGGTACTGCCAGCATCACGCACACACCAACAATTACAACAAATGCAACATTCGGAAGATATGAAGGACCCCTTTCATACATTTGCCCCCAAAAATCACTTCCATTAAGTGAACTTTGTCACATGTCCGAAACAATGAACGCTGTCTGATGTCATTCTGCTGACGTCAGCATTCAATTCGTTTCACTTTTATTGGGAATGACGGGAGCTGGGAGACAAATATTTCTTAATTTCTTTATATTGAAGTTCAGGACACTTCTATACTAATCTTATAAGACATTAAGGATGTGCGCCGACTTGCGATGAAGATTGTCTATCAGCAGACTCGCCCTATGAAAACAACGATTGTGCGCACTCTTGATATAAAACTGTCTCCAAAAGAACTTAACAAAAATACCAAAGAAGTTTTGAGTTTATGATACACAAGACAAAACCGTTTGGTAATTCGGTTTGGGCTGTTTAAGCCACTCTTATAAGAACAAAAGAATCCTATTGCATGAAATACCTCATCTGAGGGCTTAGTGCGAGTTTTTATACTTACTCGATCGCGTTTACACTAACGTTAACTTACGTCAATTTGTATGGAATAATTGTGTTTCACATTTATAGTCACCAGACGGCGCTTATTCAGTTTCAGTACAATTTGAAGTTTACGTTAACGTGATCGAGAAACTCACAGTAAGCACACTGTTTTGTTTGAACTATTTTACGCTAAGGAATACGGAATCGAATATGAAGCATGATGCTTATTGGAATTGATACTTTAATTAGAAGCTGAGAACCATATTAAATATGAGTCAATCATAATCATTTCCTCGTTTCTAACCCTCTATGACTGCATTGAACAGTTATTCAAATCATTTAAACGCAATCCAACTTTAAATGGAAAGCAAGAAGCCGCATCTTGATTTATGAAACTCTGAACCAGCAAATTGAAATAAATACTATTTTCGAACAGTCAGATGCTATTATTAGTATCAATCTTAGATTAACCATTTATTATATTCTTACCGATCAATATATTATACAACATCAGCTTAACAAAATCTAATTCACTACTTCCAAAGATATGGCAATAAAAATCGTATTACGCCCATTTTAATTTAATATATTACTGATGTTTTATAAAATGCTTAATAAATCCGATTTCTGTTTTCCCTTATTCTGTCCAATATGCCATAAATTGTGATAAGCGTCTACCTCAGTTAGGGACTGAAATACTTTTATGGATTTTGCTATTGGTTTTCGAAACTGTTGAATCGACTTTTTTCTTGATGATAAAATATTCGATATAAATAGAGATGGGATAGAAGTTAGACCACCAATGGTTTAAACTATTGTTAGTCTTTATTTATCGTTTCTAAATATTACGGAAAATTGTTTTCTTTTAACATTTTTGAAGTGAGTCTCGTCAATAGAGTCTAAATCCTTATAAACATGTTATTCTGTTTTCATGACATGATGCAATATTTAATGCGGTATATTTTGACGCTATCAGTGAACAATTTCAAAAATTTTTAGATAAGTAGGTATTTCAATATAAGTTGTCTTCATAATAATCATGTTTCCTCGAAAATTGCGGATCAAAACATAATAAAGAGAATATTAAATATTCACGCTTCAATGAAAGCAGTCCAGACAGACTAAGCGCTAATAACTTACCTAATCCGAACAAATTGCTTAGATTTCATAAACATCCATTTGACTTCCGTGTTTTGAGAAAAATCTAGCAATCATATTTCATCTTTTTCTGTTAAAATAAGCAGACAATTGTAATTTGCCGCGTCACTGCATCGCAAGGAGAAAAATGGTCCAGTTTTTCTGGCTCACGGGGATCTAAGCGACGAGTTTTATTTTTTATGACGTCATTAACTGGAGGAAGCTGGGGTAAATAGAGCCTGCGGTCGGGCCCTCTACTTTAAACTGTTGATTGCGAACATAACGGCAGGGCAGTGATTTACATGCGGCTTCAGACGGGTTCTTGTTGATTTTAGTACGAGTACGGCGGTTACTTAGTAGGCGGAAGATAAAAAGTGGGAGATAGTGTGGTCTGTAAGTCAACGAAGTAAATTATGCAGTGGGAAGTGCGTAACTACGGTAATTATGTTGTATATGATGTTGTGCCGTCATTATTTTATAAAATCGAGATGTTGCAGTGCAAAAATGTTGATGACATTTTTTGTTATGAACTTGTTGGAATCCAGGTATCAAAAATCAAACTGTTTAAGCGAGGTGTCAAAAATGTAAGGGTTGATTTAACTTTATCAACACGACAGTTTGCAACTCAATCCTCACACTTCGACGTCACACCTAAAATAGAGGTCCCCCGCTGATTTTAAAAATATTTATATCATAAAAACATTTCACACCATCGAGATCTCGGAAAATGTAATTTTAATATCGAGAAAACAAATCGGGTACTCGACGGGGGGCGCTTCGGTCACTCGATCCCTACTGCTACCGTTTACGCCGTCGCGTCGGTCGGTACCCATAAGTCGGTCATTCGAGAAGGTAAACTATCGAGTTTCATACTCGATAGATTTAACATGACTCGACGGCGGCCACTCGAATCGGGTGACAGTTTGAGCGAGACACTATGTTCGGTGTTCACTAGAATAATAGAGTGAAGTTTTGAACATTTGAAACAGCTTTCTTGATAAATTCATGTGATTTATTATAAACCATAATATGGTGGTGAAAACAACAACCATATAATTATGTTTACGTATACGTATTCTTGTTATAATGTACGGAAGGAAGCTAATTTAATGACAATTTTCCTGAGTTAAATAAAACATCAAACAAACATTTCACGGTGACTCTGTAACAACGTTCACAATTTTAATGATAAACCCGCAAAAACAAGGCTGCGGGCATCCGTTAGTCGCAATTTGCGATAATCACTGTATAAAGAAAGCTTCACCCTTCTCAGTTGATTCCGAAACTCATTTGCGGTATATGTTTTTGATCTACACGGTTTCTCTGCGAGCAGTCACTAGGGACACCACGCTTTGTGTTGGCTGAAAATGAGGTGCTTTTATTATAAACACTGCATTTATTTTGATGTGATCTTGACGGGCTTTAACCCCCAAAATGATCGAAATTTTACATTAATTATGTAGTTTTTTTCTTCAGTGTAGTTTGATCGCCATCATCTGTAGTAAAAAAAAAAACATCAAGCGACTAAAACATGTGATGCTGGCAAATACACAATGCCATGGAACAAGAAGATTCTTGGTCCTCTGAAACTAGACTCAGTATGAAACCAAGAATTAAAAAGAAACACATAGTCAAAAGAGTCATCATACAACATAATTTATCTTTGATTTTACATTCTGTGATTTGATTACTTGTTAAATTTTTAAGAAAATCGTATACCTACTTTAATTTTTTTTTTAAATATGTGAGCACATACGTAATTTATCTGTCATTGCTTCATTTTCAATTCTTTTTACCCATTATGGTAGTTTTATTCTAGGTGCCTCGTCTTCACTTATATAAATAATAATTAATGTAGGTACGAAATATTTTATAACAGTTTTAAAAGAGTAATGGTGGAGTTTCTTGCCAATTCTTCTCCATCCGATACCTTTTAGAAGGGGGGGACTAGAATAAATTCATTTTTTTTTTGTATTTTTTACGTTCATTATAATTATGTGCCTATTTGAAATAAATGATTTGAATTTGACTTTAAATCAAATAAAAAAATCTAAACGAATCGAATTTTCACGTCATCATTGTCACTCTAGGTCTCATTACAAGGCGCTCAAGCGCATAATTTTGTGGTTACCACCAAACGAGAGAAGGTCGCGGGCTGCGGCCGCCAGCCACGCGCCTTTGACGCACACAAAGTGTATTTCAAAAAAATATATGTAATTTTAATGAGACTATTATTTTAATAATTACTTTGCAGGCAGTTCGTAAGAATTTTTTAATCAAATTTAATATTTTTTGGTGTTGCAAAAATAAAAGTGAATGTGGTTTCGTTTGTACCGAAAAAACAAAATGAAAAAAGGACCTTATTTTGATGGAGGAAAGAAAGAACTGGTATTGCTAAGAATCAATAACCAAGTTCATCTATACGTATTATAAATTAAAGTCGCGGTTTTCACTATTACTTAGAGAATTTATTCGGGAAGTTTATGTCTATAAAATATCAATATCAAAACTACATTTATTAAAACTATATTATTAGAAATCTTGATGTTTCGTCAAATCGTAAAAACCGTGCGAAGCAGGGGCGAGTCGCTAGTAAACAAAAATTTTATGTTAAGCATTTAAACCAAAAAAAATATCGTCTAACACATTCCTACTTCCTTCTTTCTCATATGTAGACACGACAATTAAAGTAACAAATTGAATATAAAGACGACGAAGACCATTTACGATGCATTTCTATGCATACATTTCAAACGGATGAGCCCAAGCTTAATCTTTTGTAACACCAATCTGACCGATTATACACGGTTCCGTTTTAAGCGATGAATTCAATTGTTACAGATGAAACTCATTGATTCAAAACTCAAAACCCGTGCGAGAGACGTCGCATTGACATTTTATAGTTGGTTTTATTACTTATAAATGAGACGATTAAATTTATAGTTCTTATGATTAGCTTTACGATGTACCGGTTAGTCTTACGTCACATCATCGCATCTATCTTGTCCACATCGCAGACTCTTTATATTATGGTAAACATTAATTAAGCAGTAAAATGTTAGGTAATCATCAGATATCATCTTTGTTTTATATCTACCATCGCGGTGATAAGCGAAACGTTGAGCCTTGCTCAAATTGAGTACTTGTTCACGATAAGGTCAATGGTCTAATTAAATTTTATGCAGACGTCGAATCAGTTAAGGTTGACTGTATGATAACATAGGCAGACTAATGTGTACATTCCCTGTCTACAGTATCTGTGATAACTATCCGTTAGATATGAATACGCGACGTGTACCTATAAGTATGGATGTTGTTCTTAATTAGTATTGCAATTTTATGCAATTTTCTTAATGAAAATCTATAATTATTGTTCCCTACATCCATGCGATATCTAAAGTTGAATATTAATTCACGTGCTACAAATAATTAGGTTTTGGTGGCACATTATCAGTCTACTTTTAACTGTTGAATTATTGAACGATGCAAGCAGACATCATTACAATATGTTATTATTTATAATAATCGCCAATTGTGTTGAATATTAAAGTTTTGTTGACCTTATTTCTTCAATCAACTCCAATAAATAGCACAACGAAAGTCAATTGATTCCTATTACGATTGATTTCATCGTCACCACTATTTTCTTTATGTGTGTCATTCTTATCAGCTTCATCTAGACTAGTTATAAATGCACCAACTTTCAAGCAACCCAGCACAGTATTTTGAACAGTACGTAAAACTCCTGTATCACAACTTTTGCTAGTTACACAAGTAGATAAGCAACGGTTACAACTGTTTGTCTTGCAGTTTATTCATATGCATGAACGTGAATTATCTTAGGGTAAGACTTGGTAATACGCCCTACTTTTTGTTAAATTATATATTTTTTTTAAATCTTACAAGTTTAATAAAACTTTTTATTTTGGAACAATTTTTGGTCTTTTGACAATAATATCACAAATGGTAATCATAATAGGAATTAAGGATACAATAATATTTATATTTTTTTTTTAATCTAACGTAGGCCGTTTTCAGGTTTGGTCCCATAGTAAAAGTTGTTCATAATGATGAGTACAATGACCCCTTAAGAGGTTTGGCGCATTTAACGTTACACGTTGTATATAGATTAAGATTATAAACAAAATATGTTCCACCTCCTATCCTGCCCTCAGTGTCCCAAAACGTGCAGCCAAAGTGATTTCTGCACTGTCACCGACGACGGCGTTGAAGTGGCGAAGATTTGGGCCCATTTAATCTGAAATATAGTAGTGTCGTTGACACGACGAAGAAGAACTATTCGATTCAAAACTTCTACAAGATTACAATCAGTAGCAAAAGTAGATACTTACATCCAATCCAAACTTAGAAGCAACCATGTCAAGGCCAATCAAAATATTTCAGTAGTGCCATTAAGACGACAGAAGATTTAGTAATCAAACACTACCAATTTAGATCTCTTGACATCCATTACTGTTAACGAGTATAATAATAGCGAATCAGATAAATTGAGTATGTTTAGACAAGATCGTTTCGTTTCAATGTGGGCAAATAAACTGAATTGTAACGTTATGATGCCAAGGCTATAACAATAGAAAATGTTGGTGTAACACTTCAAAGATCGTATGTGATATGTTTAGAAACGCTTGGGTAGAAAATTCCATCTCATAATGCTTCAAGAAACTTGTGAAAACAAATACTTGGAGGTATAAATAAATAGATTTTGTACAAGGTGAAATCTTATGGCTGTAGTATAAATATGAGGTGCTTATAGTAGTTTCTCAACGTAAAATTATAAATCTTGTAATCCGTGACTTATTCATAATATTTTCTCAGCTTTTGACTAAATAACTTGAACTTACATTCTGAGAAGTTATACAGAGAAAGTTCTGCTTACCATAGTTACCATATCTATTGTAGTAATGTACCGCCAAGCCGATATTTTTTTAAAAGAAAAGAGCAACAAATATTTTAAACTTTTTCTTTGTGGTGACCCTGTCGTTTTCTAACAATATTTATCAGAAAAGGTCACACAAGTAATAAACAAAAACAATAAATATCTTTACAAACTAACAACAGCGATTTTCATGAGACAATGTTACTTTATCTGTATGACCCCTTCAGACATTTTCAACTCATAAAACGAGTAATTTAATACAAGATTTGCATATGAAAGCTTACGTAAGCTACTTGCAACCGTTTGGAATCACATAACCATTGAAACAAATGATCTTATGCGACAGAAATATCTGAATCAAATAGGTGTGAAAGAGAAAGGAGATATGAAGGAGTCAAATGAGTTGACCCAAGATTCCTTGCCACAATCAGCGTGCGAAGTCAAGTCTTGTTGGTCCTGTCAGTCTTGTTAAACGTGAAATTCAAGCCATATTCAATTAGGCATACATTACTTCATTGATCAATGAGGCTGCTCAACTGTGTGGTATGGTAATTAAGTAGGTACTGTATAGACTCTGTACGTATAAATATAACAGTAAACTTAAGTTATGCAGTAGGTATAGTTAGTGCAATCCACGATGATGCGTCCCACTCTTCTTCCTAATCGCTTACAGTGCAAGTATGGAACATTGTACAGGGGTCCCGTGGCAGAATTAGGATTTCAATTTCGAATTGTTCTATTGCCGCTGAGCGGAGGAATGGGTGGGGGGTCGCGTTCGATTCGTAATTCGTGCGGATTACTTAATCATGATCTCGCAGTGGACGGGTGAAGAACGTGCGTTTGCAGTCGAAGCGTTTTTCAAGCTTATGATTCCTGTGCTGTTGCTCGTCGAAGATTTTGTTTCCGACGTTTACGTGATGCGATAAGTGAAGATTTGATTCGAATGTGGGTGCAAAGGTTCAGGACAACAAGTTCAGCAGCAAACAATCCGCGGCCGGGACCCAGCCGCACGTCGAGGGCTGATGACAACATCGGACTTGTCGCGAACAGTTTGTGCCATAATCCTCGTCAGTCCGTGCTGCTCTAGGCCTCGCAAAAATGATTGTGCAAATATTTTTAAGAAATAAAATCCGCACTTCTCTTCTTTCTAATAGTTATTAAAACAAATTTATATATTTTGTAGTTTTTTTCTTATTTAAATTTGAAATCCTAATTCTGCCACGGGACACCCTGTACAAGTGTACGTACGCACTAATTACCTATACCTATAGTTAATTTCCTGCAATGCACACTTGCACTGTAAGCGGTTAGAAAGAAGGGGTGGGGCGCGTCTTCGTGGATTGCACTAAGTATAGTCAACTACATAATAATGTCTGGACTGAATTATGCATTCATAATCAATTCAATCCAATTGGGCGGGTCATGTTAGCCGCATGCATAGCCACCGCTGGGCAACAGTCTCCACGTGGTGGGTGCCTGAAGATGGACGGCACCACCGAGGCCGGCGCAGAAAGAGGTGGCGAGACGACCTAGACGCGTACCGCAAGGGTTGGATCGCGGGGTACCTGAAAGAATCATCCTTGCTAGGAAAGATTTGGGAAGGCCTTTACTAAATAGGAAAAAATAATAAGAGGAATATTTTCATAGTATTAACCTGTATCGCCTTTATGTAAATTGTAAAATTGGAAATGAAGTTATTATTTTTTTTTTTTACTCTGTAGTGGCGGGATAGTGTAGGCTATCATAATTATAAAAAAAAAAACAATTCATTTCTTTATTTTCTTCCAAAAAGTAATTTCTAT
The DNA here is from genome assembly GCA_905163495.3 of Cosmia trapezina. NCBI lineage: Eukaryota > Metazoa > Arthropoda > Insecta > Lepidoptera > Noctuidae > Cosmia > Cosmia trapezina. The sequence goes on from LR991033.1 coordinate 17,490,940, forward strand.
TAACACCTGGGAATAATAGCTTTTAACCATATATGAAAGCGATTACATTCAGAATCAAATGAAGCCCTTTTACGACGGGCAAAGGTCTATAGATGTAAAATCCAGTTTATTAGTTGTCTATATCTATCTCATTTCATCAAGAAAATTAAGTACCTAACTGTGATTTTATTGCTTGAAAATGTTTTCAAAAGTTGTCGCCGCGACATTTTATGAGTAAAATTATATCAAACTCCTACGCGGCTGATTTTATTGCGTTTTGCCATAAAAATAAAAAGGTGGTTATTTTAATAACGTAATTAACTGTGTGGGGAAACAATTTACATAATATTGTTTAAGTTAAGTATATTTTGAAGTTGGTATAGTATAATGATTTATTATTTTATTTTATTTATTTGTTTCTGGCCAACCAACAATTGTTTATAGGTACTGTTACATGATAAAAATAATTTACCATTTTTCTAAACTTGAACATGTATTTTTTTTAAAACATGACTGCGAAAACATACAGAAGTCAGTATTTTTAGGGTTCCGTACCAAAATGTTAAAAAAGGAACCCTTATGGTGTGACTCAGTCTGTCTGTATGTCTGTCTGTCACAGCTGGATATCTCAGGAACTACTTATGCTACCAACTTGAAATTTGGAATAGTTTTAGATGACGTTTACCCAACTATTTTTCAAATAAGAAATAAATAAAAATATTTATATTTTTTTTGCAACAGGGACTGAAAAGGGGTCTTAAAAATTTAAAGTGGGGCTACTAGGGCATGTGGGGTATAATATGAAAGAACGCTGTTTGCACATTTGCAAACTATTTTTAATTTTTTTTTAGGCCGCATAGTTTTCGACTTTTGATGAAAAATGTAAAAAAATACCATTCCCCCCCCCCTATCTCCGAAGTTTGCAAAGAGAAAAATCAGAAATTATTCTATGTGATAAAAGTTTATGTAAAGATTACAGAAAAAATAAAACGATGTATCTAAGTAGCACACTTTTTCAGAAATCGGAACGGAACCCTCGGTGCGCGAGTCCGACTCGCTCTTGACTGGTTTTTTTCCTGCAAGTGTAGGATCTGTAACATAAACAAGGTTATGAAATAGACTTCCCTTCATCGCAAATACTAGGGTATACATCACCAATCACCATAATAATAACATTCCAGAACTACTAATACTATTGCATCGTACCGAAAGATCAAAATAAACCCACAAACAACGATGACGTCATAAAACAAAATGGCCCCGTTTATCATCGCGAAGAAATGTTAATTAAATCACTGTAAACATTGGGTGGGTAGGCAGAAATCGTCATTAATACACGACAACTAACGCTAATGGGTGTGGGTGGCTGACTGTTCAAACGCGAACGATTGGGTTGACGACAAAAATGTTAGCTTATTTTCAGAACTTGCTCATTAAGATTTAATAGGTTTATTATAAATGCAATTGATTTTTTGTACTTCGAATATAAAAGTTATTCATTTTGTTGTTTTAATTTATGTTTTACTTTACTTATTTTTTTTATTTTTCTCTAGTAACTTTTTAGCCCTACTTGGGAAAGAGTGAGACAGCACAGACACAAGTACTTTTGTAACTTACTGGGGTTGCCTCAATTTATGTACAACACAATGCTTAGTTGAAATAAATGTTTATGTATTTTTTTTTGTATCCCAGAAAATGTGCAAAAGCGCATCTTGTAAAATACTATTATTTAGGTTCTTAGTTACTTAGTTGTTTTTTGAATTGCCTACACATTTTGTTTCATTATCGTCATCATCTGCCTAGCCTTTTCCCAACTATATTGGGATCGGCTTCCAGTCAATAGGATGCAGCTGAATATCAGTATTTAACATGGAGCGACTGTCTGTTCGACCTCCACAACCCAGTAACTGGGTAATACGATACCCTTGATAAGACTGGTTGTCAGACTTCGACGACTCGTGACGACTGTTAAACATACACAAATTACATCCGGGACCAACACCA